>JAHTLZ010000252.1:5923516-5951097 GCA_023846285.1 Phrynocephalus versicolor
ACCCATTCTTGATAGGTTTCAGCACCTTAGGCCATTGTTCACCTTAAGGCTATGGATACTATTGTCTCCCTAACGAGCCTAGTCAAGCCATTGTTCATCTGATGAGCCTAATTCAGACCAGGGTGACAAGAGGTCAAAGCTGACTGACTATAAGATGGAGGATTTGCACTAGCTGTATTCAGACTGATGAAGCTGTTTGGATGAGCAGCGAAACGTTTCTATCTCACAAAAAGAAGTCCAGTAGCCATGACTCAACTTCCAGATAAAGCCAGAATGTTCTTCTACGCCCTGCGCCACACTTACTTTCTATTTTCCCTTGAAGGATAACTTGCAGCAGGTGGTATTTCTTATTGCGCATCATATGTCCAAAATATTGCAATTTTCCTTTCTTTACAGTACAGTATCAAGGATTTCTAATGATTTATTCATGTGCTGTGCATAAGAACATAAGAACAGCCATGCTGGATCAGGCCAAAGGCCCATCTAGTCCAGCTTCCTGTATCTCACAGTAGCCCCACCAAATGTGTCTGGGAGTGCATGAGACTAGATCTCTGTTTCCTGATACCACTCCCCTGCATCTGGCCCTTGAAGTACCCCGGTTTTAAGCCTGGAGATTACACATCTCCCTCATGGTTTGTAACCTGTGATGGACTTTTCCTCCAGGAATCTGTCCAATACCTTTTTGAGGGCATTCAGGCCAGATGCCATCACCAAAGACTAACAACACACTGGGTAAAAAAAAAATCTTTTGTCTGTTCTCATTCTCCCAATCCTCAATTTGAGTGGATGTCCAATAGTTCTGATATTTTGTGAGAGGGAGAAGAGCGTCCCTCTATCCACTTTACTCATGTCCTGCATTATTTTGCATGTTTCAGTCATATTCCCCCTCAAGCACCTTTTTTCCAGACTAAAGAGCCCCAAATGTTTTAGCCTTTCCTCATAAGGGAGGTCCCCCAATCCAGTAATCATTTTAGTCACTCTTCTAAACCTTTTCCAGTTCCACTATGTCTTTTTTGAGATGTGGTGACCAGAACTGTACGCAGTACTCCAGGTGCGGCCTTACTATAGCTTTTTAAAATGGCATTAGAATGTTGGCTGTTTTATTTTCAATCCCCTTTTTGATCATCCCTAGGATGGACTTGGCCTTCTTCACCGCTGCCACACATTGGGTAGACACTTTCATGGAGCTGTCCACCAGCACACCAAGATCTCTTTCCTGACTCATCATGGATAGCTTAGAGCCCATGAGTTGATAAAGTTTTGATTTTTTTTAACCCAATATGCAGTACTTTACATTTTCCTGAATTGAAACATATTTGCCATTTCGTAGCCCATTCCTCCAGTTTGGAGAGATCCTTCTGGAGCTCTTCATCATCTTCTCTGGTTTTTACCATATGGAAACCCACAATCAACTCCGGAAATCTACTGCAGCATCACTGATAGGTAGGGACAGAGGTGATTTTTCAATTCAGCTCCTTCTGGCTTTGGCTGGCTGGTTAGGTCAGCGATTTAGGTACAGTGGATATAGTGTTATACACTATACAGTGGATACAGTGTTATACAAGCTGTTTATTCCAAGACGCTCCCTGCTGCTTTGAACCCGGGGAAAAGAACACGGCTGGGCACAGATGTTTATGTGTTCATATGGAATGGTTTATTATTATTATTATTATCATCATCATCACCATCATCATCATTACAGTTTAATCTCACAGTTGGCAGCATTATATGAGCATAAAGCACTAGACAGCACTGGAAAAGGCCCCTGGAGATGGCATGCAAACAGTTGTAAGCAAAAAGAATCCGACCATTGTCCGTGACGGCGGCGTTGCAATTCTAAACTCGCCCTGCCTTCATTTGGTCAAGGGTGGGGCGGGAGGCGGGTGAGGCGAGTCTGCCCAGTTTTAGCACGTGCGTGTGTGAGCGTGTGGCGTTTGGTTCCGTTTTGGTTTTTTTTTCCAAATTTTTCTGAACGGTCTTTTTTTTTTTAACCTTTTTTTTTAATCGTTACCTTAAAAAATAAGATTTGTAACTTTAGTAAAACCCAGCAAAAAAAAAAAAAACCAGCTGATTTCTGGTGCAGTCTTGAAATAATAATCATTAAAAAAAACCAAAATAAAAAACTGAACAAAAAAACAGTATTTTTTTTTAAAAAAAACACGTAGGAGTCAAGTTGCTGCATTGAAACAGTTGGGAATTTCCAGCCGTTGTAGAAGTACTGGGAGGAGAAGGAATTTCACTACTGAGCCCTCCTCTTCACCAACACCACCCCACAAAACACCCCACAGCCCTCCTCCTCCTCTTCCTCCTATTTCTCCGTGATGGACACCCTTCTTAATCCTTCCCTGTAAGAACCGGAGTCACCCAGCTCTGGTTCCCGGGAAACGTGAAAAGGCAGAAGGAAAAATGGGAAGGAAGACAAAAACAGGAGGATGTGTGTGTATGCGTGTGTTGGGGGTGGTGATGGAATTCATACGGGAAGGTGAAGAACATGCTACTAAAATGTCATCGCGCCCTTCCCGTGCGAATTGGGGTGTTCCTAACGCAAAGAGGGGAGGAGGAGGAGGAGGGAAGAGAGGGGGCTGGCCGCCCCACGGTGTGGCCTTGCTCGTCACATCTTCAGCTGAAGAAAAGAGAGACCCGCTAAACGAGGAACCTGTCACCCCACCCACCAGCCGGGGTGGCATGGGGGATATGCACGAAGTCCGATAGGTTTTCTCAGAGTATAGTCCCTGGAGCGGAGGAATTCTGATTCCTGGAGGGAGGGAGGGAGGGAAGGAGGGAGGGGATGAAAAAAAATGAGGAGTGGGGTGGGAGGGAAAACCCCCACAAAACAAACCCCCACATTGCTTCGCCTGGCCCTTTGCCCAGCCCTTCCCCTTAACACGTGTGCACGGGAGGTGGATCGCAGGAAGTGTGATGGAGGAGGCGTGTCCGAAGGAAGCCCCGCCTTCCGGGTCTACCTCACAGGTAACGCTCGCTGCCTTTGATATGCTCTAGCTGTTCCCGTAGTTGGTGGAAAGAGGGCCGGTGGGAAGGGTCCAGGGTCCAGCACTTTTTCATCACTTCGTAGACAATCTGGGGGCAGCCGTCGGGGGCGTCCATCTTGTACCCTTTCTCCACACGAGGAACTACATCCTTCAGAGGCTGGAGCAGGGAAGAAACAAGGGGAAAGGTTCAGAACAAAAAGGAGTCAAGGTGCTGGATTGGGACTGAGGTTAAATTTGCGGCTGAATTTCAGACAAAAAATATATATCTGGAGCCCAGCTGGGAAGTGGCCTGTTTTGAGGGGATACCATCACCACCTGTAACTAGGTTCATTTTAAGGCAATAAACAAAGCAACCGCGGAAAAGCACTGCAAGGACATGAGACAACATTACTTTATCAATGTAATTAGAAATACTTGGTAATTACTCTTCCAAGTTACTATTTCCAGGCCAGATGCCACCACCACATCCTGTGGCAGGGAATTCCACAGACTAACAACATGTTGGGTGAAAAAAATATTTTCTTTTGTCTGTTCTCACTCTCCCAACCCCCAATTGGAGTGGACGTCCCCTAGTTCTGGTATTTTGTGAGAGGGAGAAGAGCGTCCCTCTAGCCACTTTACTCACGCCCTACACTCTACACTGCACTTGGAATCTCTAATTTAGCCAGCATGTTTATACATATGTTGCAGGTCTTTTATTAAGGTTTCTGGTGTGCTAACCTCAGAACCATCAATTGCTGCCCTCCTCTGTTATTACAGCTCATATCTTTCTCTTCCATTTCTCCCAAAGGATAAAGGGGTGCAAGCACTGAGTTTGTTTATTGGGGGGGGGGGGAGAGATACAGCAACACATCCATCTGATCACTGCCTCACCCTTTGTGCCACGGCTTCCCACGGCCACCATATATCCGGAAGACTATAACTGGGAAGGGGCTGTGATGATTCGAGCAACTCAGCAAACTGCAAGGTGCTGATGCCGTTGGCTGCCATCCCTATGGCCACTGGGAGGTTCCTCTGACCTTCCTGCCACCCCCACACAAAGTGCCACCTGAGCTGCCTGCCCTTCACTTACAATTCTTGGATAAGGCACTCGTCCAAAGGAGTAGATTTCCCAGAGAAGTATCCCAAAGCTCCACACGTCTGATTTGGTGGAAAATTTCTGCCAAGAAGAAAATCCAATCAACAGAGAGTCATGCAACTAAGGGGAAACAGTATGAGACTAGATCTCTGTCTCCTGATGCCAGTCCCCTGCATCTGGCCCTTGAAGTACCCTGTTCTTTTTAAGCCTGGAGATGACACATCTCCCTCATGGTTTGTCACCTGTGATGGACTTCTCCAGGAATCTGTCCTGTCCCCCTTTGAAGGCATCCAGGCCAGATGCCATCCCCACCTCCTGTGGCAGGGAGTTCCACAGACTAACAACACGCTGGGTTAAAAAAAACCTGTTTTTTCTTTTGTCTGTTCTCAGTCTCCCAACCCTCAATTTGAGTGGATGTCCCCTAGGTCTGGTGTTTTGTGAGAGGGAGAAGAGCGTCCCTCTATCCACTTTACTCATGCCCTGCATTATTTTGTACGTCTCACTCATACCCCCCCTCAGGCGTCTTTTTTCCAGACTAAAAAGTCCCAAATGCTTTAGCCTTTCCTCATAAGGGAGGTCCCCCAGCCCAATAATCATTTTATTCACTCTCTTCTGCAACTTTTCCAGTTCCACTGTCTTTTTTTATAGATGTGTTGACCATAATTTTATGCAATACTCAGGTGCGGCCTTACTATTGTTTTGTACAATGGCATTATAATGTTGGCCGTTTTATTTTCAATCCCCTTTTTGATCATCCCTAGTAGAGATGGGCAAGAAACGAGCAATTTTTCGATTTGTTACGTAACGAAACGAAAAACGAATTTGTCTCCAAAATAAAACGAAACGAAACAAAACACCAGAAATTTTGTCGTGTGTTTCGTTTTCGTTGCGGCAAATACATTGAACTGTAATGAATGCTAACGAAACAGCAATTTTTCATTTTCGTTATTTCGTTTCGTTATGTAACGAAATGAAAACGAAATTTTTTGCAAAAATTCACGAAAAACGAAAACGAACCGAACGGACCCCCTAAACGACAAACGAAACACCATTTTTTTGAGTCGTGCCCATCTCTAATCCCTAGCATGGAATTGGCCTTCTTCACCGCTGCCACATGCTGTGTAGACACCTTCATGGAGCTGTCCACCAGCACAGCCAGAGCTCTTTCCTGATCCGGCATGTATAGCTCAGAGCTATCTCACCGATCTCGCCCGCTCACCTTTTCTCTAAGTGCTTCCGGTGCCGTCCATTTCACCGGCAGCTTGCCCGTGTCCTGGGTTGACGAAGCTTCTTTCGTCAGCCCAAAATCACTGACTTTGGCAACGTTGTCTTCTGAGACCAGTACATTCCGCGCTGCCAAGTCCCGATGAACAAAATTGTTGGCTTCCAGATATGCCATGGCTTCGCAGACGTCTCTGTGAGGAGAGAAGTCGACCAAGGAGATGACACTCGGAGGGAAAGAATCTGCTATTCCATTCCCATCCCCCCGTCTGTTTTGTTATTTCCTGGTTTTCATGTCTACATCGGCCGCATTAGCGATGCCAATCTCTTACTGAAGGCAGAGAGGGTAGCCGTGATAGTCTTTTCCAGGCAAAAACAAAACAAAACAAAACAAAACAAAACAAAACAAAAGAAACAAAACCATGTGGCACCTTCAAGACTAACTTTCATATTTTAATGTAACATTTCATGGACACATCCACTTCTTCAGACATATTGCAGCAGAATGGGGTATGCAATATAATACGTGATGGGATATACCTTTCATACCAGATATTCAATGGGTGTAGTATATAGAGTCGGGGTGGTGGATAGGGGAGGGAGAGTTGATGAGTAGAGATGGTGGGAAGGAGGATTAGGCCAGGGTCTGTAGATATGTAAAGTATAGTTTTATGGCTCTGAGGCCAGAATCTGTTTATATGTTAAGTGTGGTATTATGGCTTGGAGGTAAATTCCTCAAGAGACAGCAACCAGATCAGAGAGGGTGAGGGGTGTGTGTGGAAGAGACGGGTGAGGGTGGGGAATGGGAGTTTTTACCTTAGATTCCATGAAAAAGTGGCATTATGGTAATATTACATTCGATAATGACTCAAGACTCATGACTCCTGGTTGCCAATGTGGCATATCTGGAAGGGAAGTGAGCTTCTATTTCCCCTGACCTTTTTGCTTTGAGGCAGGGCCAAAGGGTGATATACAAATTAATTAATTGATTGATTGATTGATTAATAAAATAAAATAAAATAAAATAAACTCCTCTCAAGCAGCTGGGCTGTTGCCTTGGAAGAATTCAATGGGTGTGTGTGTGTCACTGTTGGTTACGCATTATAAAAAATGCACCCATTCATGAGTGTGCCATCAGCAATATTGCCCCCCCAAAATCTGATAGACTTTTAACCAATCCAATTTCACAGTTACACATCTGGGTGATCCTGAATGTCTCTGTGAGCAGAAGCAGAGAAGGTCTAGAGGTGCTTGGGTATGCAAACAAAACTGGGAAAAAAACTACTTATTTTCCTGGACTACAACCCCTAGAATCACGCTGGCTGGGGGATTCTGGGAGTTGTAGTCCGCAGTGGTAAATCTGCACTGCACAGAAACCATGGCAAAGGAGCCCAGGCGCCGTACTTACAAAGAAAACTTCAGCAGGCAGTCTGCCCCCAGGACAGACCTCCCTCGGGAACGCAGGTAATCAACTAAGCTTCCCTGAAAGCCAAGAGAGAGAAGCAGCAGCAAAGGAAACATTAATATTGCAACTAGTGATGATGGAAGAGGCGAAAGAAAATCACAATCCAAGTCCTCACCCTGGGAAACCTGAGATACAAGTGGTACCTTGTATAAAGGAATTAATTTGTTCCAAATGAAATTCTGTTAAGTAAAATTTCCTTTGTACAAATTTCCCATAGGAATGCATTGAAAATCAATTATTAAATTAAATTATTTAATTAATTTAACAGATTAATCCCCAATCGCGGCCATTTTTCTGTTGCACAAATTTGCCCCACAGGCGATTCTGTTAAGCGATTTCACCCCATCTCTGGAATTTTTTTTTCCTTTAAGCGGATTTTCTGTTAAACAAACTGCTTTTTATACAAGGGCCCATTGTAAATGATAAGGCAGTCCAAGGGCATCATTTTATTTATTAAGTATTTATTACATTACTAAATTTGTTCCAAGCACTGTTCTGGGTCATTTACAATAAAGAATAATCAACCCACAAACCAACACTGAAGAAGCAAATAAAAATTAAGCTGGGAATAAACCGAATTACAACCTAACACAGTGTTGGTGAACCTATGGCACGGGTGCCAAAGGTGGCCCTCGGAGCCCTTTCCCCGGGCACCCGACATCACCCCTTCACAGGCACCTGTATTCAGGTTAAATGGCTGTACTGGCACTTTGTGAAAAATTAGTGGGGTTTGAACCACAGTTTGGGCACTCGGTCTCTAAAAGGTTCGCCATCGCCAAGCTAGGGGAATGCCTGCAGACTTCTGGGGGCTGTAGTCCACAGACTGTGAAAACCTCATGCCTAGGAAACATCTCCAGCCCTTGGTCCGTCTTTCCCTTTGCAACAGCAGAAGCTAGCCGGTATTTGCGGATGTAAAGGGTGGAAGTGTCAGGAACAGATAAAAGACGTAACGTTCCTTACGCACCACACGTTTGAACTGTGGAACTCACTGCCACCTGGGGCAGCTTTTAAAGGGGAATGTACACATTTGCGGAGGCGAAAGGGCACCTCAGCAGCTTCTAGTCCAGAAGGCTTTCTTTATTCTCCAGTCTTAAGTGGCAGGACATCTCTGGCTATCATTAGTTGGGGCTCATGAGACAAAAGGGCACAGCTGTGTTCACAGAGAACCGGCAGGCTTCCCATGTGCATCTCCCCTGGGTGGGACCAGACTGCCAGGCTGGATAGGGCTTAGGCCTGAGCCACGAGGGATGTTCTTCCAGGACACGGAGCATTGGGGAGGCCTCAAGATGGAAGCGAGACGCCCCCCCTCCATGCTCTTACCTTTGCCATGAATTCCGTGACAATATAGAGACTGCCCTTCTCTTCCACGATCACCCCCAGCATTTGTACCAAATTACTGTGCCGGAGTTGTCTGCAATGAGATCCGGGGGGGTGGGGTATTAAAGGAGGCTCAAGGACAGGCCACCATCAGAGGCCACACAGTCAAGAAATCAAGAGTCCAGACCCCTACCTGGTCCTGGTCAAGGTAAATAACTCCTTGAACAAAAACCCCTCTTGATCAGGCATGTCCAAACATCAGCCCTACTGATGTTTTGGACCACAAGTCCCAGAATTCTAAGCTTAGCTTGCCCATGACAAAGGACTGTGGGAGTTGGGGTCCAAAACATCTGGAGGGCCAAAGTTTGGACATGCCTGCTCTTGATGTTTGCCATAAGCTGGAAGTAGAGATGGGCACGAAACGAACAATTTTTTGTTTCCGTTTTTGTTTTTTTGTTTTGTTACGCAATGAAACAACAAACGAATTTTGTCTCTAAAATGAAACGAAACGAACAGAAACACCAGAAAATTTGTCGTGTGTTTCGTTTCCGTTACTGCATTATGAGTGAATTGCTTAAAATGCTAAAAAAAATCACAAAAAATTGAATAAATGGTAATGAAATGGTAACAAAACGAACGAAAACGGAAATGATTTTTTGCAAAAATTCACGTAAAATGGAAACGAACTGAAACGGACCCACCAAACGACAAACAAGATGCCATTTTTTTTATTCTTGCCCATCTCTAGCTGGAAGCCACCTGTTGTCACCTGACATTATCCATTGTCACCTGCCCCCGACCCCAGCCCAAAAGAATAGAGTTCAGCCAAGGGGCAGAGAGAAGTTCCCACATGCGGGTTCTGTGCTTCCAAGTCAGAATTGACTCTATCAGGGCTTTGAAGGTACGAGAGATGGGCATGGTTTTATGACAGCGGTGTCCAAATTTTGGGCCTCCAGATGTTTTGGACCACAACTCCCACAGTCCTTTGTCACTGGCAATCTAGGCTTGGAATTCTGGGAGTCGTGGTCCAAAACATCTGGAGGGCCAAATTTCGGACACCACTGTTTTATGGGTTCCACTCTCCGGTGAGTTTCCGTGGCTTCAGTGGGGATTCGAACTCTGTTTTCCAGAGTTTCCTCGCCTGTCACGCAATCCATGGACCACACTCCGTTGGCATCAAAGGGGAAAAACATGACCTCCAGAAGCCTTTGGATTTTCAGGATCTAAAGGAGGTGAAAGGCTGGTCAAGCAGGGAAGAAAGTAAGCAGGGCCTTTTTAATGGTATCGCCAAGGAGACAAGATTTATTCTTTTCTTTAATGACCTTCTGGACTCAAGCAAAATCAAGTCTGCTTGGTCACCGTTTGTGGAACTGAACTTCATTTGCTTGTTAATGAGTTTTTTTTTTAACTATCCTTGCCGTTCTGTTTGACGTTTTTGCTATTTATGTGGCAGTGTTTTATTTTCAACAGGGCCTGGTGTTGCTATTTGGGAACCCTTTGGTTGACAGCTTCTGGGCCCCCGATCCCAAAAAGGAAACTCATCGATAACCCAAGCAAAACAAAAGAACACCACACACTCCCGGTGTGTGCCTGAACTGGGCCTTGGAAGGAGTCATGCAAACCAAGCGCATCTGCATAATGTAATTAGAAAGAGGGAGAGCCCAGGCTTCGAACTGGAAATGCGCATCAGAGCTGGGAAACCAGAGAGGAAGGGGAAGTTACACACACAAGCAGAGGGAAGTCCCTGGGGATTAAAAATAAAGGAACAAAGAAAGTCATGAGTTGTAGATTTGGGGGTTCATTTCTACAAAACCGACTGAGCTGGAATGGAAGATGGGGGGGTAATTTCCTCCTGACTTCAATTTGTAGGACTCAGATTCTTTTGAATTTTAGGGGCTTCTTTTGAGTTTTATAGTATTGAGAAGAATTCTCTAATTTTTTTAATTCTTCAAAAGAATTCTCAAATTTTAAATTCTTTTGCATTTTAGAGACTCCAGATGTCACTGGCTGGTCATCAGGTTCTTTTTTTTGGGGGGGGGGGGAGGGATGCTTTCCCCCCTCAAAACAGGCTCCAGGTACAAATTTACACAGAAATAACAAATCACTTCTCCCTTCCAAAGACACTGGGTATATATAGTGGTACCTTGTATAAAGGAATTAATTCGTTCCAAATGAAATTATGTTAAGCAAAATTTCCTTTATACAAATTTCTCATAGGAATGCATTGAAAATGAAGTGATCCCATTTTTATGTTGTATGGGTTCGCCCCATAGGTGATTCTGTTAAGCAAATTTCCCCTATCTCGGGAATGCTTTATGTTGTACAGATTTTATGTTATACAAACCATTATACAAGGGTCCACTGTATTGTATATCCTCCTGACTTCAATTTGTAGGGCTCAGATTCTTTTTAATTTTAGAGCCTTCTTTTGAGTTTTAGAGAATTGACAAGATTTCTCTAATTTTTTGAAGTCTTCAAAAGAATTCTCAAATTTTAAATTCTTTTGCATTTTAGAGACTCCAGATTTTATGTTATACAAACCATTATACAAGGGTCCACTGTATTGTATTTTATAGTTTTAATAATTTTAGTGTTTTATAGTTTTTAATACATTGCTGTATGCCGCCCAGAGACCTCTTGGTAGTGGGACGGCTAATTTTTAAATAAACAAATGAACAAATAAATAAATAAATAAATAAATAAATAAATAAATAAATAAATAAGAGTTATATTTGGATTTGGGTTGCAGTTTGAACGTTTTCAATGGAAAATAAGCCTGTAGGCTTGATCAGGGATCTGGTTCCGAATAGATCTATGAATACTGAGAGGGAGGGAGAATCAACCCACAAGGATAGGGCCAGTATCCTAAATAATGGCCTCTGCCTGGTCCAGCTTTCTTTGTTCAACAACAGGCCCAACCAATAAGGTAAAAATACATGCACGAAGTTTTAAAAGGATAAAAGAGTAAAACCATTACAAAATTTTAAGATAGTTAAAATAGTTTAGGTAGTAAAAGTGAATTATACAAACATTGTGCAATTCATAATTATATTAAGAGTTAACAGAGGCCAAGGTTGTCTTCCGTATTCTTTGGGCAAAGAAAAGAAACTTGGCCACAGATTCAGTGGCCCCCTTGTTTGTGTCACTTAATAAATATTTTAAATACCAGTTCAGCGTCCTACCTGGAAAGACACTCATTATGGGCTTGAGTAATTTAGTACGCTCATTTCTATAAAAATCACATACAAAAAGGACATGATTCAGTGTTTCAATTTCTTTGTTATTACCAAGGACACAATCGGTTTTCATAAGGGACACCTTATCGCTTTCTTTGTTCAGATAAATATTCCCCGTGTTTCCTCAACTGGCCAACACTCACGTCATGACTGAAGCCTCAGCGAGGAAGGCCTGTGCGGTGGCGTCATGTTTAATGCACTTCACGGCGACCTTGTTCCCATGATAATCGCCCAGCATCACATCTGAAAGGGAGAACAACCGGCCTGCCAGTCAACCAAGGGCCCTCCGCAGCAGATTAGACCAAGAGCTAACCTGGTCTCTTGTTTCCAAAGCTGCCCTGCTCAACTACTGAACACTTCCTCTGCTCCAATCTTGATGGGTCACCAGGGACCATCCACGCCAACTTTCCTCAATACAGGAATCCACAGCTGAAGTGCCCCCCAGGGATCGCCATGCCAATTCTGTTAAAAATATACGCTCTTCCTCCACTCCCCCCTTTAGAGCCCTGGCTCCCAAACCTTTTTGGCTTGTGGCACCCTTGACATACTGGCTACCAGTTGTGCCCCCACCCCTACCCCAATATGATACCTTGGGCAAGAAACACAGAATTCAAGAAGGCCTGTGAAGGATGAGAAGATTCTATGTCCCCCCCACACACACACACACTGGTTTTGGGTGTCGCCCCGAGGGACCACCGTGCACACTTTGGGATCCACTGCCTTCAAGAAAAGCCTTGGGGCAGAACCACTCACTTCCAAATTCGCCTTTGCCGATAACCTGGAGCAGCTTCAAGTCCTTCATGTTGAGAGACCATCCACCTGGAAGGGCAGCAAGAGACGCAGAGGAGGGGATGAAACGGAGGAAAGGGTGCGTTGAGGGGCACCGGGAGCTCTCCCCACCCCCACCAAACGGGCTGCTCCCCTTCCTTACGGGACACCTACTGCGTGAGAATTCGTCCTGGGCCGCCACGGTGCCTTCCATGACCTTTGGCTTGATGAGACGCGTACAGAGACCATCCGCGTCAGAGGTGTAGTGCTGTCCGGGAAAAGAGAAATCTCCGTTGTCACATCCGGGAATTCACAGGCATCGTACATGACGGCTCAAGGTGTGGATTCATGTTGCAGAGACCCCCTGCCTATCGCGGGGGGTTAGGGGCCTCCAGAAGGCCTGGGAAAGCCCTCTCAGTCCTGGGGTAAGTACAAGACCCCCCAGTTGCCCCCCCCCAGACCTGACCCAACCTGCATCCTCATATCGCGGATTTTCAATTATCACGGGGCGGGTTGGGTCCCTACACCCAGTGTGCAGTCTTATTATCTACTCCTAAGCGCCACGCAGAGGAGAAGGTGGGGTGGCAACCCCAAGGAAGCTGATACAAACAAACAAATAAGAGCATGCCCGTCCTTAAGACGAGACAAGGCTGTGTTGGTTGTGCTGCGCAGATTGATGGTCCCTCTGCCCTTCTCCACTAGGGGCCAGTGTGTAGCTGAACATTAGAGATGGGCACGACTCAGCGAAATTTTCGTTTTCATTTTCGTTTTTCGTTTCGTTTCGCAACGAAAAGGAAAAAATTTTCAGAAGCAAAACGACAACGGAAACGAAACGGAAAATTTTGCCGTTTTTCGTTTTCGTTACGGCAGACACATTGCATTGAAAAGAATGCTAACGAAATGGAAAATTTTTGTTTTCGTTTTGTTTGTTTTTTCGTTTCGTTTCGTAACGAAAAATGAGCCAAAAACCCCCCCGAAAAACGAAAACAAACCGAAACGGACCCCTAAACGACAAACGAAAAACGAAAAATTATTTTTTTGAGTCGTGCCCATCTCTACTGAACATCACTCCCAGTGGCTTTGCCACCAAGACAAGACGCCAGTCATGAGCTCAAACGCTGTTTTTAAATGCCTCCCTTATAAAAACCCATTAGCCCAGGGGAGTGGCTTGCATGTTTCTCTGTTGTGTCATGCTAGAGGCAGGCAGGAGTTCAACAGGGGCAGCTTCAAGTCACCCGCTGCACCCCATCCTCTTCCCTCCTCCCCAGTTTCTCGTTGTCTGCCCCTCTGGGATGTGAAAAGCCCCACCCCCGGCACCGGCCTCACCAAAGCGGCCCAAACACTTTCAGAATTGCTCAGAGCTACTTCCTGTCTCTGGAGAGCAATGTAAGAGGCAGGAAGCATTTCACGGGGGGGGGGGTGCAAAAGAGAGAGAGAGAGAGAGAGAGAGAAAGAGAATCTGGACACTTGCCCCCCCCCAAACACATGTGTGTGCTTTGAGTAAAAAACAGCAAAGAAGAGTCTAGACCAGTAGTTCTCAACCGGTGGGTCCCCAGATGTTCCTGGACTGCAACTCCCAGAAGTCTTCCTCACTAGCTGAGCTGGCCACGATTTCTGGGAGTTGCAGCCCAGGAACATCTGGGGACCCACCGGTTGAGAACCACTGGTCTAGGGTAGTGGTGGCGGCTCTTTGGCAGTTGTTGATGGAAATCAGGATCACTCCCCACCCGATCCCAGCTCTTTGAAAAAGAGACTGATTCTAGGGAGACGGCTTGCCCTCACCTCCACCAGCTGCATGAGATTCTCAAAGAACACCTCTTCGTCGATGCTCAGCTTGCTGGAGTTGTAGATGATGCGGTAATGCTCCACCTTCCCATCGCAGCTGACGCAGAGGGTGTAGTCGCCGGGGTAGTTGGTGCTCTCGCGCACTAGGAAAAGGCCCGTCTCAGGGGGGTACAGCAGCCGCTCAGCCTGCTCGCGGGTAATCTTGCCATGGAACCAGCTGAGAGGGAGGAAGAGAGAGAGAGAGAGAGAGAGAGAGAGAGAGATGGAGAGCAAGCCAGCAAAAAAGACAGAAAGAGAGAGAGAGAGAGAGATAAAAAGAAAGACAGTCAGATAGAGAAAGAGAGAGAGGGAGACAGACAGAGACAGAGAGACAGACAAAGATAGAGAGATAGATAGAGAGAGAGACAAACAGAAAGAGACAGAGAGAAAGACAAAGAGAGAGAGAGAGAGAGAGAGAGAGAGAGACAGACAGACAGACAGGGATCCAGGAGGGAAGAAATGGAGAAAAACCCAGTAAATGCACGGTCAGGGTTGGACTCCCCCACAGGTGCGGATCAGCTTCCCATCCATCCCAATTGTGTCCGTAGGGCTGGTGTTCAACCGGGTATCCCCTCCAGCCTCCGATCCCTGGGGAATCAACCTTACAGATCCAGGGCAGGGAAATGGCTGGTATGTTTTTGGCGAGGAGACCCGAGTCCCAAATCCCCCATTTGCAAAAAAACAAAACAAAACAAAACTCAGTGGGTGATATCTGGGCAGTCCGAACTGTCCTTCCCGCTCTCTCAGCCCTCTGACGGGGCAGGGGGAGGGTTCGGCCCAAGAGAGGCTCCCGTTACTCACGGCATCAGGCTGAGCTTGATCCCGGCTTTCACCCCTTCTCGTTTCTGCACGTAGTTGGCGGGGATGATGCCTTCGCGGCCCACTTTGTTTTTCGCTTTGTACCAGTTGGGGTCCTGGCAAAGGGGAAGCCAAGGTCAGCATGGGCCACCAACAGGGGCACACGTGTGTGTGTGTGGATAACAGAGAATGCCAAACCCACCAAACCCAGAACTGCTGCTTTGTGACAGTAGCTTGCTTTGCGGCTGCTGTTTGATGACAGTAGCTTGCTTTGCAGCTGCTGTTTATGACAGTACTGTAGCTTGCTTTGTGGCTTCTGAATTACGCATTTAATTTTTTCCCTCTGCTAATCATGGATAACTGAATCAGTGGTTAGTGAATCAGTGGTTACGAGAATCCTACTTATATATATATAAAAAAACAAACAAATAACAATATTAGTGCATCCCCACCCCCCGGGACCATCCAGTTCTTGCTTGAATTCTTCCTTTACTTCTCCATCTTAAACATTTCTCTCTGTTTCTCGCCTCTGACGCCAAGCCGGCTGAATAACTGTGAGTGGAGCTTAAACTTCTTGAGTCGAACACAGGATGGGATATCTGGCAGGCCTCTCTCAGGGATCTGACCGAGTGACTTACTTTCCAAAGATCTTTAAATAACGTTCACATTTAATTAAGGCGTATCGCTTTCCCCCATCCCGTTTCAGGCCACGAGGGAACAAAAGAACATAAGAAGAGCCCTGCTGGATCAGGCCAAAAGCCCATCGAGTCCAGCTTCCTGTATCTCACAGTGGCCCCACCAGATGTGTCTGGGAGCGCACGAGACTAGATCTCTGCCTCCTGATACCACTCCCCTGCATCTGGCCCTTGAAGTACCCCGGTTTTAAGCCTGGAGGTTACACATCTCCATCATGGTTTGTAACCTGTGATGGACTTTTCCTCCAGGAGTCTGTCCAACCCCCTTTTGAAGGCATCCAAGCCAGAGACCATCCCCGCATCCTGTGACAGGGAGTTCCACAGACTAACAACACGCTGGGTAAAAAAATATTTTCTTTTGTCTATTCTCACTCTCCCAACCCTGAGTTTGAGTGGATGTCCCCTAGTTCACACAAGCCACACTGGCACACCCTTTCTGACATTAAGGCATTCGTCCCAGGAGTGTCCTCAAACATCAAGAGGCAGGGCGGTGTAGTGGGTGGAACGTTAAGACTAGGAATCGGGGGACCCAGGTTCGAATCCCTACTCAGTGAAGGAAACGTGCTGGAAAGTGGCAGCATTCAACCATTCCTTGACCATCTCACATTTCTTACCAACTCATGATAATGTGACAGCACATGCTCACAACACCACAATCTATAGAAGATCTTCTGGTTGACTTTCCTGGCCTCATCCTTCCCAGTACCAGGCTCTTCAGAGCTCTGATTCCTGGAGGAGAAGTCCATCACAGGTGACAACCCATGATGGAGAGGTGCCATCCCCCGCCTTA
The DNA here is from genome assembly GCA_023846285.1 of Phrynocephalus versicolor. Classification (NCBI taxonomy): domain Eukaryota; kingdom Metazoa; phylum Chordata; class Lepidosauria; order Squamata; family Agamidae; genus Phrynocephalus; species Phrynocephalus versicolor. Next base: position 5,939,699 of record JAHTLZ010000252.1, read on the forward strand.
CCCCCGGGGCCCCCCCAGGCCCAGATGCGGGGGGGGGGTATCAGGAGACAGAGATCTAGTCTCGTGCGCTCCCTGGTGCATCTGGTGGGGACACTGTGAGATACAGGAAGCTGGACTTGATGGGCCTCTGGCCTGATCCAGCATGGCTCTTCTTATGTTCTTATGATCTCTGATCTCCATCCTTTGTCTCTCATGGTGAGACTGCTAGCCTCCAAATCAGACCTGAGTAAGGGACCAGCATCAAAGCTATCCATCCTGAAAGAAATCAACCCTGAATGTTCACTAGAAGGACAGATTGTGAAGCTGAGGCTCCGATACTTTGGCCACCTCATGAGGAGAGAGGAGTCCTTGGAAAAGTCCCTGATGTTGGGAAAGATTGAAGGCAAAAGGAAAAGAGGACGGCAAAGAATGAGATGGTTGGACGGTGTCATCGATGCAACCAATATGGATTTGACCAAACTCCGGGAGGCAGTGGAAGATCGAAAGGCCTGGTGAGCTCTGGTCCATGGGGTCACGAAGAGTCGGACAAGACTGAACGACTGGACAACAACAACAATAAGGGACCAGCCCTCAAGGTTTACTGAAGAACACCCACCCACACCGCCTTCTCCCTTCTCCCCCTCCCTGACTCCAGGCGCTGACCTTGGTGACTGAGATGATGGTAAGGACGTCCCCTTTGCTGAACGAGAGGTCCTGGTCGGCCGTGCCGTGAAAGTTGTACTTGGCAATACATTCTGTACCTGACGTCCAGACAGACTGTGGAGGAGAGAAAAAGAGACGCCTGTATTTCCCCCCTGTCTATAAGACACTCCTGTGCATAAGACCCCCCCACTTTCCCAACCCCAAATTACAGGTTCGCAAGTACGCGGTGCTGTCCTTGGCTTACTTCCGTGTATAAGACCCTCCATTTTCAGCCTAACAATTTTATACAAAAATATAGTCTTATACATGAAAAAAAAATACTGTAGTTACTAACTGCAAAAGGAGAAAAGCATGCATTTCTGGAGAAGCTATGGAGCATGACTTCCTGGTACTTTCCTTGTCCCTTTTCCCTTGGAAGGAAACCACTGACCAAGATCTGGAGAACCTGTAACTAGAGATGGGCATTTCGTTTCAGAAGAGGTCTGGTTCCAAAACGAAACACCTCAGCACAGCAGCCATTTTGGAGCCAGGATCCCGCTTCCGAAACATAATCAACCACTGGATTAGCTTCCTTTGAGTCACGTGAGGCGAAGCTCCAATCAAGAGGCAGGCTCCGACACATCATCTTTCCTTCTCCCTGGCACTGGCCAATCAGGAACTGTGCAAGGTCATGCATCATCCCGCCTCGCTGTCTGATTGGCCAGCGCCAGGGAGAAGGAAAGATGACATGTAAGAGCCTGCTTCCTGATTGGAGTTTCACCCCACATGACCCAAAGGAAGCTAAGCCAGTGGCTGATTTTGTTCCGGAGGCTGGATCCCGGTCCCGAACGTGTTTCGTTTCAGAACCAGACCCGTTCTGAAACAAAAGGCCCATCTTTACTTGCAACGCAACACACCCTCTTTCTCGGGCTGGGTGAAAAATGACTAGAAAACCTATACTCGATCCAAGCCGCTTGGGGACAGGGTGAAAACCTAGACCGTTGGCCTGTCACTTAAGTGGGAGGGTCAAACTATATGGGATGCCAGCTTTGAAGTTAGAAAGGGATAACACCTTTTTATCACCCTGGGAAAAAAGCCCCTCAAAGCTGCCAAATCTGGGCAGCCATGGCCCTTAGGGGAAATGAATTCTGATCTCACAAAACAAAAGCAAGATAAATCCCCCAGCTAACATGGAGCTGAGGGATTTAAAACCAGCCGTCGCAAATCGGGCCGGTTTCTTTTGCTCTTTAGTCTGCCACTGCTCCCAATTTAATTCACGAGAGTGCAATAAATAAATAAATAAATAAATAAATAAATAAATAAATAAATAAATAAATAAATAAATAGGAGGATTGGTCATTTCCATTTTTCAATGAACCACCTTTAGAAATGTACACATCAGTCCGAGTCGGAGTTAACAGACCAGACTGAGTGGGTATAAATTGCTCCAGACTGAACTGATGGAAATCTGAAAGTCCCCAGCAGGCTGATCAGTCAGATTTAGGAGACCAAGTGCCTGGCTCCGTTCTCAGTGCTGCTCTATGGGAAGGTGACGGTAAGGCATGAGAGCAGAGTCCCTCTTGATGCAAGGTACTCGAAAAACGCCAGACAAGCCGTACCTGGAATTTGTGTGGCTGCAAAGCTGCCGACCTCAGCTCAAACCCAGGATGCTGTGCAAAACCCTCCAACCAGAGAGGCCTCAGCTACTCAAAGAAGCTTCTAAGTGAAAGAGGCCCTCTCCTCCCCTGTTTCCTGTTGCATACATCAGCAACTGGGTGTGCCACGGATCTGCACCTGTGACAAATTCACTCAACCGCCTGATGGATCTCAGAGTGGAGCTGACAAATCTCACCAGATGATTGTATGCAGCCAGCCGATTAGAAAGTTCTGAATTAAGTTACTCTTTGGAGAATGACAGCTTGACACATGACATGAAAGCTACACAGATATGTACAGCGGACCCTTATATAACAAACAGTTTGTATAACATAAAATCTGTACAACATAAAACATTCTGGTGATAGGGGAAATTTGCTTAACATAATCGTCTATGGGGCAAATCCATACAACATAAAAATGGTCACAATTAGGGATTACTCTGTTTTCAATGCATTCCTATAGGAAATTTGTATAAAGGAAAATTTGCTTGACATAATTTCATTTGGAACAAATTAATTCCTTTATACAAGGTACCACTGTACTGCCAAAGAACTCAAAACCATGAACTTTTCGGTCTATTTACCTACCTGAGAAACAGTGCTTGTGTTAAAAAAAAATTAAGTACAAGCAGCAGTCTCTGATCAGACTGAAATATGGATTCCTACACTCTGGTATCAGATTGGGTCATGGTTTGGGTCCTAAACGCCTTGGGTCCAAGCTATCTTAAGGACTGTGTCTTCCTTTATGGGTGTAAGATCATCAGGGAAAGCTGTCTTCTCGGTCCCATCACCTTCACTGGTGCATCCGAGGGGGCCATAGGAGGTGTGTGTGTGTGTGTGCGTGCGTGCGTGTGTGATTCTTTTGTGATATTTGTATACTCCCTGTTTCTAGCTTTTAAATATTGTCTTCTACTGTTGCATGCCGCCTTGGCTTCTTTTCAAGGCGAAAGGCAGGGTAAAATATTCCAAATAAATAAATAAATAAATAAATAAATAAATGGTGGTGGTTGTGTCATTACAGTCGTGACTGACCCTTCATGGACCCATCTCCCTGGAGGTTTTGGCGGCAGGAATACTGGAGTGGTTTGCCATTCCCGACTCCAGGTGCCTACAGCACCTGGTATTCCCTGGTGGTCACCCATCCAAGTACTAGACAGGTGTGACCTTTATTTATGGACTCAAATATAAGCCTAGGGTGGGAAATGCAGCAGGAGCAACTCCTCCTTTGTGAGCTGTGTGTGTGTGTGATGTTTAAAATGACTTTTAGCCACCGAGGCAAGTGCTTGAGTTGGTGGCTAAAAGTCATTTTAAACATGGGGGGGGGGGTCAGGAGAAGTGGCACACAATGTTTAAAATGACTTTTAGCCACCGACCCAAACTTGCCTCAGCGGCTAAACGTATTGACCCGAATATAAGCCGAGGACCCCTTTTTTCAGCCCAAAATTAGGGCTGAAAAACTAGGCTTATAATTCGAGTATATATAGTACAGACAGTCAAGGCAGAGACCTCTTTTCTTCGAATCCACCCTGTCCTCCTTACCTGCACGCCCGACATTTTCTCTGTCGGTTCTGGGGACTGGCTCTCACAAGGAGGACACGCCACTTGGTACCATGAGACCTAGAAAAAAAAAAAAGAGAGAGAGAGAAAGGTTCCTGAGGTGACGTTCAACTTTCTGTCTTCACGCAAGCAGCCAGGCGTGCAAGGAAGCTCTCTCACTGATGAAAAGAGCTTCAGCTGCCTAGAGAGCCACGAGACATGAATTTGGGGTTTTTGTGAGGTGTTTTTTTTAAGCCTATTTTAAGCTGTTTCATCTTATTTGTTTATTTTATTTATTTATTTTATTTATATACATCGCAACCATCTAGCCAAAAAGCTACTCTGGGCGGTTTACAAACTGAGACAAATCAAAAAGCCTTCACCACCAGGGCCATAGCTAACGACCCATTCTTGATAGGTTTCAGCACCTTAGGCCATGGTTCACCTTAAGGCTAAGGATACTATTGTCTCCCTAACGAGCCTATTTAGGCCATTGTTCATCTTATGAGCCTAATTCAGGCCAGGGTGACAAGAGGTCAAAGCTGCCTATAAGATGGAGGATTCGCACTAGCTGTATTCAGACTGATGAAGCTGTTTGGATGAGCAGCGAAACATTTCTATCTCTCAAAAAAGAAGTCCAGTAGCCATGACTCAACTTCCAGATAAACTCACCTGGATGGCTGAGAATCTTCACAGACATATTTACAAACATATACAAAATATAAAAACAGATTAAACAACTAAAATAGTAAATAAACACTAATCCATCAAACCAAACAATCAAATCATCATAATAAAAAGAACAAATAAAAATAGGCAAAAATACAATACATCAAAATGGTTTGACAATTCAAAATAAGAACAAATGGGGAAAAAATAACTAGTAGAAAATTATCATAAGGCGGGGAGAAATGACGGCGTCCTATTGATATAAGTTGGTTGAAACAGAATAATCAGGGAAGGCCAACCTATAAAGCCAGCTTTCTGCTGTACATCCTCCATCTCTCCCAGTTTAAAAAGGCACAAAACATCTCCCTCCCTCTGCTTGTATCGGTGGGTACCAACCCAAAACGTGAATGTTACATTTTCAGGATGAAAAATCCCATAATCTCCCAACTAGGATGGACGCAGGGAGTGTGTTTTCACTTTTTACCGGAGAGAAGGAAAAACTATTAAATAAAGAAATGGTGGCAACCCTCACTGGTGTCGCTGCTAGGAAGGAAATAGCCCAGTGCTGGAAATCAGCACAAAATTTAAATATGGAAAAACATAGGACCAAAGTATGGGCAGTGGTAGTAATGGAAAAATTGACTTATCGGGTTAGATTGTATAGAGGGGGAATGAAACAAGACCACTTTATAGAAATATGGCACCCACTGTTAAACTCACATACTGAAACTAGTAATACATTAAGCAAGATGGAAAATGGGTTACACAATGGGTTGCTATAAACTGTTATAAATTGTACTAGCAGAATCGATAAAGAAAATAATGTACTATATTGTGTTACAGTACGGTTGTTAATTTGAATGAATGAATGAATGAATGAATGAATGAATGAATGAATGAATAATTTTTTTTTAAAGTGAACTCAGAAACCTACTGCCCATGCCGGCTGGCCTGAGGATTATGGTCTTTGCAGTCCCCCAAATAAGTTTTCCATTCTCTCTTGGCACAAAACACAAGGAGAAACCGGATCTGCGTGGGAAGGACCTTTTAAGACTGAGTTGGTGGCTGCCAGTCCATTCAGTAGCAGCCAACGGTTCCATCTCTAACTCAGATTGCTTTTTCAGGGTTTTTTTCCCCCAGTCAGGGTTCTGTCTGAAGCAGACAGACTGATGAGTTCTGCCAACTACGTAACCAGTCAGTCAGTAACAAGTTCAGCGCAGTGATGTAAACAACTTAATATATATATTTTTACGCAGTATGATTGTTTTTATCTATAAAGAGCTGTAAGTAAACGGGAGCATTTTATTCTCTCTCCTTATAAGAGTATCAGAGTGAATGCATTAAGACAGTAAGTGCCAGTTGAGGTCAATGAACAAATAAAGCCAATCTGCTGTGTCAGGTCTTGACCGAACAATTTTTTTTTCGTGCTCTGTACTTACAGGAAGTTTATTTTAGTTAAAGCCACACTCAGTTCCTCACAAGCTGCTGCCCGCCCACCCCCCAATGCCACAATCTAGCATGTGGAAAGAGGAGAAAGGGTTCAGCTGAAGATGCCTAGAAAACACAGACAAGACATCAGGCGTTCTCAGCAGTGGCCCCTTGCCTACGAAATGCCCTCCTACAGAAAAAAGACCCGTCTCTTGGCCTCTGACCCTTTCAAAAGCTCCAGAAGGGCAGAGCTTTTGAGGAAAGTTTTTGACAAGGTCCTCTCTTGTTAACTGGGACAGATGAGGAAGGAAAGAATTAATATGTGATGGCTGCTTGGTGCCTCAATTTAAAAAAAAAGATGTACAGTACTGTATTTATTCTTTCACTTATTAGAAACATGATCCACATCTCGGATACGCCTCCCTTGGCATATTCCTCTTCAGTCCTTTTCTCACACCACAAAAGCAGCATTACTACATCCGATAGCAATCTAGCCAAAGCGGGCACAAGAAAAATCTTCTCAGCTTCCGGAAATATAAGCTCTCGGTTTTGCAAAAACATCAGGGCCACGAACTTCGTGCCACACACAAAGTTGGGTGGGATTAACGCTCCCCCTGAAAACATCGGCCCGCAGCTTGGGTGTGTGTGTGTCTTCGTTTGGTCTCCGGGCCTGGACACCCAAGTTTCACAAGGGGACCAGGAACAGCCTTGGACCAGTTAAACCAGTGTGACAGCTGCACCCCTTCCTGGAGAGATCGGATTTGGCCACACGGCGACCCTTGCCTGCGTTGCATCTGGGCTGGACTACTGCAACGTGCTCTACGTGGGGCTGCCGTTGGGAAGTGTTTGGAAACTTCAGGGGATCCTAAGCACGGCAGCCAGAAATACCCGGGGAAGCCCCATGGAATGCTGTCTGGCACAGAAGGCAACATTTTCTTTGAAGTTGCTCACAGCACCTGAAATGATGCGAACCGAAAGGGCTTTTAAAAAATTAATGCATCACTCCATCTTTTTCACGGCCCCTGTATGTGCCCTTCAAGAATCTAAAGGAAAGAAATCTAAGGGCAGGTCTTTCATTTCTATTTTTAGTTAACTCACCCAACCTCTGCACCAACCCTTTTCAGTTAACTCTTTCCACTCTGGCATGTAAAGCTGCATCATACCCCTCCCCCCCCTTTTTTACAACTTTTTACAACTGCCCATCTTGCCTCTAACAAGACTCCTGCCCTGGCTGCAACATCATCTAGCCATGGATTTTAAGAACATCATCTAACCAAGGACTAACCTAAATTTAACCTCCTGGTAAAGCACATCTTTTACCACAGTGGTGGCCAAACTTCGGCCCTCCAGCTGTTTTGGACCACAACTCCCACAGTCCTTTGTCATTGGCAATACAGGCTTGGAATTCTGGGAGTTGTGGTCCAAAACAGCTGGAGGGCCAAAGTTTGCATCCCTATGATAAAGCATGTAAAGGGCATGTAAAACCCGAATCCAATAAGAGAGCAATAAAATTGCTAGATGCCCGTGCATAAACCAAATGGGCAAACAAAGAACAAAGTCGGTCACCAAAAGCCAAGTTTTTAGTTGCTTTCGAAATGCCGAGAGGGGCTGCGCAGACCTAATTTCGCTAGGGAGGTGATACCACTGAAGTTGTTGTTGTTGTTGTTGTTGTTGTTGTTCAGTCGTGTCCGACTCTTCGTGACCCCATGGACCAGAGTTTGCCAGGCCTTCCTGTCTTCCACTGCCTCCCGGAGTTTTGTCAAATCCATATTGGTTGCATCGATGACACAGTCCAACCATCTCATTCTCTGCTGTCCTCTTTTCCTTTTGCCTTCAATCTTTCCCAACATCAGGGACTTTTCCAAGGACTCCTCTCTCCTCATGAGGTGGCCAAAGTATAGGAGCCTCAGCTTCAAAATCTGTCCTTCCAGTGAAGATTCGGGGTTGATTTCTTTCAGGACGGATAGGTTTGATCTCCAAATTAAGACCTGCCACTGAAAAAGCACAGTTCTGGGTGAAGGCCTTATGGACCTCCCTGGAGGAGTGGCAACTCTGAGTGATAGGACCTGGGATGTTCTGGTGGGCCAGGCCAAAGTTGACCTTGGGATGATACTCTCTGTCACACACACACACACACACACACACCACCTGCTTTGAACTCGGTCTGCCCTGAGCCTTCCCCTGCCAAAGCCAGATTGCCTCCCTCGTTCCTTGTCTGACGCCCTCAGGACCACACATCTACGTCTGCGAACACCTCTTTTGCAGCCTCCACCCCACCTGCCTCTCCTGGCATCCGTCGGGCTATATTTAGCATCCCGTCATTCTATTCTCCGAGGGAATCCCACGCACACACACACAACCTCAGCATCTGCTATTAATAGCGCTGGCACGGCAAGGCACGCGCTGCAACAGGTGGCCACGGTCCCCCTTCAGGCGGATGGCTGAGCCCGGGAGCTGCAGGTTGGCAACCATGTCCAGGAGAAGGACCTACTGTGCCCTGGAGAAGATTTTCATCCCCTCGGAGAAGGCCAATCGGAGAGGGTCCCTTCTGTCTTGATCTAATGAACCGCTGGGGCGCAACGGGTTGCCATCTGTTTTGCCTGGCATTCTGCACTACAGCCGTTTTTGGTCATCAAGCTCTGTTAAGTCACACCAAGACCCGTCTTAAAAAGAACAAGCTTTTAACGTGCTCAAGTCCTCCTTTCCTCCCAATACAGAAGTAATGCCATGTGTCAGTTCCATTCCTTTAAGACAGTGGTTCCCAACCTGGGGGTCAGGACCCCTTGCGGGGGTAAAACGACCATTTCACAGGGGTCGCCATGAGCCAGGGAAGAAAAAGGCACAAACGGCTTGGGTCTGGAGGAGGAAGAAGGGGGGGGGAAGAGTGAGTAACAGCTTGATAGGTTGGAGGGGCTGTCAGTCAATGGCACCAGAGGGTGCAATTGACAGAGGGTGCCTGTAGATCAGTGGTTCTCAACCTGTGGGTCCCCAGATGCTCCTGGACTGCAATTCCCAGAAGCCTCCACCACTTGCTGTGCTGGAAGGCGTTTCCGGGAGTTGCAGTCCAGGAACATCTGGGGACCCACAGGTTGAGAACCACTGCTATAGATAGAGGGAAGTTCTCTGTGGCACCTGCGGCTGTGGCCTGCCAAAGGGGGCTTGTGGCCTCTTCCAAGCAGGGCAAGGGGTCACCACAACAGGAGGAACTGTATTAAAGAGTCGTGGCATTAGGAAGGTTGGGAACCACTGCTCTGTGAAGACGTGAGGACACTTTGCTGCAGCATGGAGTGCTTCAGCCACGCTTTCGGTCAAGATACTTAAGGATACCATGTCCTTAAAAAAGTTTTTACTGGCCTACGTCTTCCCGTCTCTCCTCCCCAATACTTTGTACAGGGGTGCCTCTACTTACAAGCGTCTCGACCTAGGAGCAATTCAACTTAAGAGCGAAAAACCATTGGCGTTTTAGCTGCTACCTTGCAAATTTTAGATGAGGTCTGCTCTACTTACATTATTTATTTATTTATTTACTTATTTATTTATTATTTTGATTTTTTTTTAGACCGGGTTGTTCTACTTAAGAGTTGTTCGACTTAAGAGCATGCATTCGGAACGGACTGAACTCGTAAGCAGAGGTACCACTGTACTTATAAAATCCTCACAATCTTCCCACCCAAAACAACATTCCTCCCACCCTCCTATATGCAGGTGGCTGCAGTGGGAGCTGGAGGCACTTGTTTATTTATTATTTACTAATTTATCAATGCATTCATCGACCGCACCGATTTTCCCACAGGGCAGTTCACAAGGCGAAAGAGCCAAATAAGCAGATAAAACCATGTAAAACAATTTTAAAAAACAACAAACACAAATAATCCCGACAAGTGGGATGGCGGGGTAACTTATCCTAGTGGAGCTCTGGGTTTTGGTCCAGACTTAAGAACAGCCACTCAAGTTGCTAAGCTGTACCTCCAAAAGTTGAGTCCAAACTTTTCCGAAGCTATCCAGACAGATGAAGCCTTTCCCCAACCTAGGTTCAGCACCCTGGACAGCGCCTTTAAAGTTCAGCCCATCTCAGTGACAGCAGAAGCGGCATTCACGGATCAATCACTCTTTCCCGCTGTCTTCCCGCAAATGTCCCGCATTTCTGGGGGGTGGGCGGCTGAGCTCTGGATGGCCGTGCGGCCAGCCGCCAGTGACCCACCAGAGACCACCTCTCCCTGCGCAACCCTTAACCCACACACCACCAGCTGTCTGGATTGGTATATATATCCCCGAGAAAGCTGAGACACCAAGGTCACAGTGAGCATTCTGAAGCCAGCGCAAGGGATTCTGGGAACCATGTATGCAAATGAGACTCCACCCCCTAGCCAAAGGACCCAGCTGCCAGTGCCCCGCCTCCCTGGAGCTCCCAGTGCCGGGCGGCCATGGGGAACACTTGACAGCTATGTGCAGGATATACCCCTAGACCTGTAGAGCTGGAACCCTACGGATTATCGCCTGTCAAGGAGACACAGTGGGAAATCAAACACCCCACCTCTAGTTCCACAGCCACACACATAAACCACTGAGCTTACGGGCCTTGCTGCATTTCCCAGTTAAATTCTGCAAAGTTTCCAAACATTACATTTTAACTCCAAGATTTCCTGAAGTAACTGTAACCAATTCTTTTTCCTGTGATTCCCCACCCACCCACCTACCCCTCAAGCTTTGATGTGTGCACGCACAGGTTGTTGTGTGTGTGTGAGACTGATTACTTGACTTGCTCCTCTAATTTCAGTGCTCTTGTTTCTGATCTTAAGATCTAACCAACGTAAGCGACCGGGTTGTCATGTCTTAAAAACATTTACAAGCATCTTTTTTTTTTAAACGTAATTCCCAAGCAAAGATTTGAATGTGTGCGAGTGTGAAACATTTAAAGCGGCGGCAGGTTCTGCTCCACTGATTCCACAACCACCCACCCAATCCGTTCAACTGCTTTGGGCTACTGCAGCTATTTAGATATTTATAGAGCATGCGATTTTTATCATGGGGAAGTTTTTTTAAAAAAAGCTTGTCTTTACTAAATTTATAAATCAGATAAAGAGGCCAGATCTGACCTCAATAAATCTAACAGCCATTAAAAATACAAATCAACTGGTTCTGTCCTGTTTCACAAAGATTTCAGAGAGGGTCGCCGTCTTAGTCTTTTCAAGAATTTCAGGCACAAATCAAACAAAAACAAAACAAAACAAAAGTCACAAAACATGTGGCACCTTAAAGACTAACTTTCATATTTTAATGTAACGTTTCATGGAAGAAGCCATGAAACATTACATTAAAATATGGAAGTTACGTCTTTAAGGTGCCACATGTTTTGTCTTTTGTTTTGTTTTGTTTTGTTTTGTTTTTCTTTGATTTTTGCCTGAATTTCACAGAGATCTCATTCAAAAACTTTCCGCAAACAGCGAGCCCAGAGCAAGTATGTTCTAACAAAGAGACTCGACTAAA
>JAHTLZ010000252.1:5968033-5995437 GCA_023846285.1 Phrynocephalus versicolor
GGGGGGGGGGCGATCAAAGGAAAAGCGGGGGGGGCGGGGAAGGGAGGAAACAATGTATCCGCCGCCGCCGCGAAGATTCCAATTTCGAACGCGACCGGCTTCCTTTTGGAACGCTGGCGCCGCCCGCGTTCCAAGCCTCCCCCGGGGGCGGGGGGTGGGGGGGTAAAGCAGGGGCGATGCGATCGCGGGCTAGGCTCGGCTCCGGAGGGCCCCCGGCGCGGTTCTCCAGCCCAGCAGGGAGGCGCGCTCCCCTTTTTTTCTTTCCTCCTCCGGCTTCCCTGCCCCGATCTCGCTCTTTCTTTGCCCCAGCCCCAAACCCAACCCCCCACCCCTCTCGAATCGACCCAGCCCCGCCGTTGGCGGCCACTTCTCGCAGGGCCTGCTGGCGGAAAAAAAAAAGAAAAAGAAAAAACGAAGGGGAAAAAAAAGGAAGCGAAGCCCGGAGCGGGGTCCGACGGCGCCTGCGCCGCTCCGGCTGGGCTCGATCGCTCGGGTTTTTTTGCGGAGAGCCCGGCCTTCCCCCTCCCTTTCCGCCGCCGCTTTCCCCGCCCGAACGGATGGGCGCCCGAGCCCGGCGGAGAAAGGGCGCCACCTCTCGGGTACCCTCCGAAGGGAAGCTCTCTGGGTCGCTCTGGACGCCTCTTTTTTAGAGGGAGGGCTCATAAGAGCCTAAGAAGAGCCCTGCTGGATCAGGCCAAAGGCCCATGTAGTCCAGCTTCCTGGATCTCACAGTGGCCCCACCAGATGCGTCCGGGAGTGCACGAGACTAGATCTCTGTCTTCTTATACCCCTCCCCTACATCTGTCATGTAATAAGGCCTGATTCCATGCGTCTATTGGAACATATATTTGATTGTTCTTTTTTTTACGATTTTATTTTTTGGTGTTAGGTCTTTGTCCTTAAATTTATTTTTTATTTAGATTATTATTATTATTATTATTATTATTATTATTATTATTATTATTAATCATCATCATCATCATCATCATCACTACTATTACTATTACTATTATTGTTTATTAACCACACAGCTAACTACGCTGTGTAATGCAGATCACTAGTCGAACGCTTCCCAAGCGTTTAGGACTATGTGATGTATCGGCAAATTATGCAAGCAGATCCCAGTAAGGCGGCTTTCTACAGCTGACTGATGATGACTTTGTCAACTCCGATTTCCTCTAAATACTTATTATTATTATTATTAATGACACAACAACAACAGTGAAACTCGGGGACCGTCCTGAAAAAGCAGGAACAGTCCGGCAGTAATGGACTTTCCACCACCTCTCTGTGTCTTTCCTCATCAGAAACCAACAAATGGGAACTTGTGACACAGCACCACCGTAGCCACCTGTGAAAGAAGTGGGTGTGTTCTGCTTCCAGAAGGAAGAGTGAAAGAAAGTGAATATGTGGGTGGGTGTGTACGCGTGTGTTTGAAGCAGCTAATGAAAACACAAACGCCTTCTTACCGGCTGCAGCAGCAGTTTGTTGTGGGTGAAGGTGTGTGGGTTTGTGATCATCAGTATAGATAATCAGTGCAGCGGCCCAGAAAAACATGAGCGAGATGTGATATTTTGCTGGCGGTAGTGGTGTGGTGTCTCCGAAAGTTTCTATGCAACAGAAGAAAGAAAAGAAAACAGCCAAACTAGATGTGACACTGGGTGTTGCAATTAATAGTTTGGTGCATGTTTTTTTTTAAAAAATCTAGAGAATACCAGTTCTAATAAATGATCAATTGAGAGGCTTCAACCCTTTATCTTCTACTCCACACCCGATCTGGAGCCTGCCTTTGCATCCGGTGTCTTCAGTTGTTGTTCAGTCGTTCAGTCGTGTCTGACTCTTCGTGACCCCATGGACCAGAGCTCGCCAGGCCTTCCGATCTTCCACTGCCTCCCGCAGTTTGGTCAAATCCATATTGGTTGCATCAATGACACTGTCCAACCATCTCATTCTCTGCCATCCTCTTTTCCTTTTGCCTTCAATCTTTCCCAACATCAGGGTCTTTTCCAAGGACTCCTCATGAGATAGCCAAAGTACTGGAGCCTCAGCTTCAAAATCTGTCCTTCCAGTGAACATTCGGGGTTGATTTCTTTCAGGGTGGATAGGTTTGATCTCCTTGCAGTCCATGGGGACTCTCAAGACTCTCCTCCAGCACCACAGCTCAAAAGCATCAATTCTGCGGCAATCAGCCTTCTTTATAGTCCAGCTTTCACTTCCATACATCACTACTGGAAAAACCATAGCTTTGACTATCCTGACCTTAGTTGGCAAAGTGATGTCTCTGCTCTTTAGGATGCTGCCTAGGTTTGTCTTCTATAGGCATTCAAATGGCAACTCCTGTCTTCAGAGGAAAATTTTACTCTAAAATCAAACAGAAGATGTGGGGAGTGAGAGACCCTTGTGTATTTGCTTGGTCCCTCTTCTGAACAGAAAATAAAGGCATAATATATAACTCCAGGTGGAACGGTGCTCCCCTCAGATATTTTCCCTTTTTATTTTAATATTTTTGAAGAATAATTTAATCATGTAAGCTAATGCTATGGATATGCTTTTATTGGATCTATATTTCATATACAAAAACTACCAAACAAACCAGTCACTTCAAAAAGGAAAAATGCATAATCAGAAAGTATGCAGTTAGAGGAAATTTTTGCCACATTCTCTGGCCTTTTTTTTTTTTTTTGCCATCTAGCGGGAATACCTTGATTTCCAAAAAGTCAATTTTAATTTTTAAAAAAGCACCTCCTCCCTTGTCTGAAAAATGCAAAGAATTGTGAACACATTCTGACATTCCTTGATCATTGACTGCCCTCTCTTGGTTGCTCCTTCAACTTCCGAAGCGCCATTAGCTCGCTTCTCATGTGGATGAAGATGCACAGGCATCAGGCATCCAAATACATGGTAAGTTCTTTCCTCTGCTCCAGTACTGCTTCCCAATGTATGTGTACAGGCAATTTTGAACTCTGCATGTCCCTTAAGAACAAGCTGATGGCCTGTGTGGTTCCCTCTTCTCTTCACAAAAGCAATTTGAGCATCCCCAAGTCAATGGGTGGATAGTTGTTGAGTTTTTTTGGGCTGTTTGGCCGTGTTCTGGAAGTTTTTCTTCCTGACGTTTCACCAGACTCTGTGGCCGGCATCTTCAGAGGGCAAGGAGCTCAGGGAACTGAAGTCCACTTCAGGTATTAATAAATCAGGCGAGGTAAAGCAGTTTGGGGCCACAGACAGAAGAGAAATGGGCGATTCTGCAAAAGTTCCCTATCTCCAGAATTTTTTATGTTGTGCAGATTTTATGTTATACAAACCGTTCATTATATAGGACATATATATAATTGTTGAGGACATATATATAATAAGCAGAACGGTTTTAGATTGGGTCATTGACTGCAATAAAGAATCCATGCATTCATTCAACTTGAATATGCCTTGTATGTTTGGGGCTGCATATTGTCCCTCATTTACTGTAAGGCGCCTTGGGTCCTTTTCCAAGGAAAAAGGCAGGGTTAAAAAAATATTCAAAATAAAAACAAAGAAATAACTGGATGGGGGCAGTGAAAGAGAAATGCTTAATGGATCATTATCCCGATCAGATAATAATAAAGCCCTTTTGCATTCCTGGCCTATGGACTGGTCCAAGTACTGTCATCCCAGATCAAAGTGACCCAAAGGGATACGGTTGCCATGGTTTCCCCGCACCAGAGGCGGCCATCCAGGTCCGGACCAGGCCCCGCCCCTAATCGTGGAGGAGGAGCGGGCCAGGCCGGGCTGGGCGGCGGGAGGGGGGTGACGCCATCACGCTGCGACGCCGTCGCGGACAGGGGGGGCGGGGCTGCGCTCCCGGAAGCCATGAGGAGCCCCGGCTGGCAGGTCTGGCGGGCGGGTTGGAAGCGGGTCCGCGGGGCGTCGTCGTCGTCGTCGTCCTTCTCTCCGGCCCCGGGGCGAGCGCAGCCTCCGTGGCGGGTCCTCTTCTTCGGCACCGACCGCTTCTCCGTCGAGACGCTCCGGGCTCTCCAGGCGGCTCGGTGGGTCCTTCGGTCGGGCGGGGTCCCTCCCCCAGGGGTGGTGATGATGATGATGCGGGGGTCGGGGGGTCCCTCCCCAAGGGGTGGTGATGATGATGATGATGGGGTGGTCGGGAATCGGGGAGGGGTCCCTCCCCCTGGGGGGGTGATGATGGTGGGGGTGGGGTGGTCAGGAGTCGGGGAGGGGTCCCTCCCCCAGGGTGGTGGTGATGATGGTGTTGAGGTCAGGGGTCGTGGGGTCCCTCCCCCAGGGGTGGTGATGATGATGATGCGGGGGTCGGGGGGTCCCCCCAAGGGGTGGTGATGATGGTGATGGGGGGGTCGGGGACGGGTCCCTCCCCCCGGGGGTGGTGGTGATGATGATGGGGGGGAAGGGGCGAGTTGGGGGCAAAGGTTGGCCGAGAAGGGAAGGCAGAGTGTGGCGACAAGCACCCCGGTGGCGAAGGTGGGTAAACACACCAGAAAAAAACTCGGGTCGAGTTTGTGTCCCCCCCCCCCCCACACCGCCCATGGATGGATGGGGTTATTGGGCAGAAGGTGCTGAGGGGTGTCCTGGGTGGTGCAAAAAAAGCAGAAGGCAGAGAGGAGGTCTATACGGAGAACTAGTGCAGGGAAAGCGCCCCAGAGGGAGACCAGAGCTGCGGTATAAGGATATCTGTAAGAGGGACCTGAAGGCCTAGGGAATGGACCTCAGCAGATGGGAAACCCTGACCTCCGATCGCACTGTCTGGAGGCAAGAGATACAGCATGGTCTACATAAATTTGAAGAGGCATTTGTCCAACAGGCAGAGGAAAAGAGGCAGGCACGGAAAGAACGAAACTCGAGGACCGGGCAAAAAACAGAATACATCTGCCCCCAGTGCGGTAGAGACTGCCATTCCCGAATTGGTCTATTTAGTCACACTAGGTGTTGTTTTTAGGATCTCTACTCCAGGCATAATACCATAGTCTTTCAAGACTGAAGGATGCTAATAAGAGAGGAGGTGGGGTTCTGGCCTGGATGCCTTCAAAAGGGGATTGGGCAGATTCCTGGAAGAAAAGTCCATCCCAGGTGACAAACCATGATGGAGATGTGTCCTCTCCAGGCTTAAAACCGGGGTACTTCAAGGGCCGGATGCAGGGAAGTGGTATCAGGAGACAGATATCTAGTCTCGTGCGCTCCCGGACGCATTTGGTGGGGCCACTGTGAGATACAGGAAGCTGGACTAGATGGGCTTTTGGTCTGATCCAGCATGGCTCTTCTTATGATCTTATGTTGTGGATAATGGGAATACATGTGGTTCTTCTTAGGTTCTTATGATGTTTTGGGCCACCACCCCCAGAACCCCAAGCCTGCATTTTAAATGCAGTCTGCTCTACTTACAAATTTTTTTTGGATATTTTTATTTTTTAGGTAGGGCTTCTCTATCTTAAGGATAGTAAGTTGTTCGACTTATGAGTATGCATTTGGAACGGATTAAATTTGCAAGTAGAGGTATCACTGTACAAGCCTTTGAACTCGCTGTACCAGTAACAATGCCTTAGAAGAAGTTCAGCCTTTTTAGACCTGAGGCAAAACACTGTGCAACGGTTGAGACACCACTGAACGTAGGGAAAGGTCATCATCCCTGGGAAAGCAGAGACTGGCAGATTCAGTCTCGGGAGTTAAGTTTTCCCTTCCCTAAAATAGCAAGAACACATCACGCCGATTCTGTATAACCTTCATTGGTTACCAGTTGCTTCCCGAGCCCAATTCAAAGTGCTTGTTTTGACATATAAAGCCCTAAGCGGCTTAGGACCGAGATACCTGAAGGACCGCCTCCTTCCATATGAATCTACCTGGCAATTAAGATCAAGCCAGGGGGCCCTCCTGAAAGAGCCATCCCTCAAGGAGGTGAGAGGGATGGCTTGTAGGAACAGGGCCTTTTCGGCAGCTGCCCCCAGATTATGGAATGCCCTCCCAAGTGAGACTATGCCTGGTGCCAACATTGATGACATTCCGGCGCCAGGTAAAAACCTTCCTGTTCCAGAAGTTTTTTAACTGATTATTTGTGGGTCCTGATGGTGATTTTAGTGTAGTATTTTAATATATTGTATTTATTGTATTTAAATGTTTTATTGTTGTAATTTTATTGCAATTTGATGTTTTAATTATTTGAATTGTTTACTTTGATTTTGAGCTGCCCAGAGACCTTTGGGTAGTGGGCGGCATACAAGCTATATTAAATAAATAAATAAATAAGTATAGGGTTAGATGGGCAGATATCTGACACGGTGCAGAACAGTTTTCGTGTCTTGGAGTGGTAGTAACGTGGCCATGTCAAATATTCCGCGGGACTTCATCTTTGTTTTTTTAACACCCTGTTGCAGAGAGCCCAGACCAAACGCGCTTGTAGACCGCCTGGAGGTGGTGACTGTACCATCTCAACAGCCCAAGGGGCTCCCTGTCAAGAACTACGCAGAGCAGTTTCAACTCCCGATCCACTTCTGGCCAGATGTCGGCTCCTGTGAGGACTTTGACGTTGGTGTAGTGGCATCGTTTGGTCATCTGCTCCGTGAAGATCTCATCCTGAAGTTCCCATAGTAAGACTGCGAGACATGGAGTGTGTTGAGTGTGATCTACATAATTCAAAATAATTTGGTTGATATGTTAGAGCAGTGGTTCTCAGCCTGTGGGTCCCCAGATGTTCATGGACTGCAACTCCCAGAAATCCCTTCCAGCACAGCAAGTGGTGGAGGCTTCTGGGAGTTGCCATCCAGGAACATCTGGGAATCCACAGGTTGAGAATCACTGTATTAGAGGAAGGATATTAGTGCTTGAAATAGAGCCTGGTAGAAGTCCCTGAGAATTCAGATTATGGTTAATCTCTTACAAAATGAAGAAAAGGGGGATCTTCATTCTTGCGCTAAGTCATTTCTATTTTATCGTTTCTGTTCTATATAACAATTTTAAAATTGATTCGGCTTCTTTGGCTTTCCTTCATTCTGTCCTTGATCCTACCAATTATCTGTGTATGTGCTGCCTGGCGTGTATATGATTAATTGTCAGAATGGCAACCAGGTGGACAAAAATAAATGTTTTGTAGACCAATTTGATTTAAATAATAGTTTACATTTTTTTTTTAAAAAAATCATTTTTAAAAACATTTAAATAAAAAAAATCCAAGGTTTTAAATTTGAAGCATGATTTAAATCAGATCCACCCGGATGGCATCAGACATTTATACATAAAGTGGGAAGACTATCTGGCAGCGAGATTCACCAAGCTCCATCCCTAACACCCTTTTAAAAAGCAGTAAAAACCTGGTTCTTCAAAGAAGCATTCGGTGATCACTAATGTTTGTCTTGTGTTCCCCCATGATTTGATGTTGGTTTCCTCATTATTTGGTTTTGTACCTCTTGTTGGGTTATTTATTTACAGTGGTACCTTGTATAAAGGAATTAATCCATTCCAAATGAAATTATGTTAAGCAACTTTTCCTTTATACAAATTTCCAATAGGAATGCATTGAAAATGGAGTAATCCCTAATCACAGCCATTTTTTATGTTGTACGGATTCGCCCCATAGGCAATTTTGTTAAGCAAATTTCCCCCATCTCTGAATTTTTTTATGTTGTACAGATTTTATGTTATACAAACCGTTTGTTATACGAGGGTCCACTGTATTTGTTTTCTTTGTTGTATTATTGGTTAGGTTTGTATTCCTTGTGTTTGTTTTAATTGCATATATGTTGTTTTCCATGTAAACCACCCAGAGTTCCCAGTGGGAAATTGGTTGTGGGATATAAATAAATAAATAAATAAATAAGAAAGTATAACTAAGCATTATATCTTTGCAACAATTTTACTGAACGTTAAAATGTCATTTTAAAGATGATTTAGTCATTATCTGCTTATGCATGTTATAGAATTGCTGATGCTCTTCTAATTTCTACATTTCTGATTTAGTGGCGTGCTGAATATCCATCCTAGCTGTCTTCCAAGATGGCGTGGTCCTGCACCAATCATCCACACGGTACTCAAAGGAGATACAGTAACTGGGGTGACAGTCATGCAGATTAGGCCAAAAAGGTATAAATGCTATTTCATTCAATAAAGTAGCATGACGAAAATCTATTTTTCAGAAACTCTGACCAATGTGTTGGTGTTCAGTGACCTTCCCAGCTATTAAAGCTACATTGTGCTATTACAAATGCCCCTTTAAAAAGTTATATATTCAAAGGTTAGGATTATGCAGCATGATTTAATATGTTTGGGTTCTCTAGAACTTGCTTTAAAAGTATGGGCATCGGCTAGGTAATAGTAAGTACTAAGACAGGCATGTCCAAACTTCAGCCCTCCAGATGTTTTGGACCACCCACCCCACAGTTCTTTGCCATTGGGAATACAGGCTTGGAATTCTGGGAGCTGTGGTCCAAAACATCAGGAGAGCTGAAGTTTGGACATGCCTGTACTAAGAGCTTAGTTTGTAAAAGGCAGTGCTTTTGTAGCCAGAAAGATGGAGTATAGTAGAGCTTCAGGGTTTGCATAGTGCAAAACATTTTTCAGAAAAGGACTCTTAAGTGGAAGAGGGGTCAAAAAGAACTAGTTGAGAATGTAGATGCTACCCTAAGTATTGAATGAAGATACGGGAGGATGCGAGTAGAGCATAGAATGGAATCAAGCGTCTGGAACCTAAAGAGAGGGTTTCACATTGCAAAATTTTATAGCAAGTCTCATGGTCCTCTAAAAATACATTCCAACAGCATGCTTGATTTTCTTGACATCTTCTTGTCTTCCCATTGATTTATGAAGTGTCTTGTGAGTTCTTACTTTTTTATTATGAAGCCATAAATTCAAGACAAACGTTCAAAAGAAACCTCTGTGTTATGTCCATAGATTTGATGTAGGTCCAATTATTAAACAGGAAACGTTTCCGGTTCCACCCAAATGCACGTCGAAAGAACTGGAGTCTGCATTGTCTAAACTCGGCGCTGACTTGGTAAGTTAACGTGGCAGCTTTCATTATGGAGTGGCGGTGGGGTTTGTGGATGCAAAAAGTAATAATGAAAGATGTACTGTATATATCGGTGAACCAAAGAAGATTGTCTGAGGGGTGAAGCAGAGAGCTACAGACCAATGAAAAAAAAAATTAAAATGGAGAAATGTGCTTCTCTGGTTCAGAAATAAAAATACATCTGATCACATTGGCCGAAATTTCTCTCTCTCTCTCTCTCTCTCTTTTTCTTTCTTTTGTAAAGTGTGTTTTGGATTTTCTTTTCTCAGCTCATTGCCGTTCTGCAAAACTTACCTGGAAGTTTAAGGAACACGAGAGAGCAGCCAAAGGAAGGGGCAACATCTGGTATGTCTGGATCATTTCATGAGTGGTGCCAATATTAGCTAGTGGACTGGGGCCCACCATAGTTTGTCTCCCATACATGTCTGGAAGTTGAGTCACGGCAACTGAACTTCTTATCCTGAGAGATTGAAACGTTTCGCTGCTCATCCAAGCAGCTTCGTCAGTCTGAGGAAAGTTAGTGGCGAGTCCTCGCATTTTATAGTTCACCTTGATTTCACACACACACCGGTCTGAAGAGGCTGATAAGTGGGACAAAGGCCCGAGTTGGCTCGTCCACCCAAAGGACCCGACACCAAAACACCAGAGGAGCATTATTGTATATGCAGTCCGATGCAATGAGGAGTGTGCAGACCTCTACAGTGGAGAAACCAAACAGCCATTAAAAAGTAGGATGGCCCCACATAGGAGGGGCAGCAGCTCATTACCAGAATCAGCAGTGGACCTCCATTTGAAGGACAAAGGGCACTCATTCAAAGATGAGGATGTACACATATTAGACAGAGAAGAGAGGTGGTTTGAGAGAGGAGTAAGGGAAGCCATTCATATGAGCATTGAAACCTCTCTCTCAGCCAAGGTGGGGGACTCAGACATAATCTGTCTGTTACTTATCAAACTGTACTTTTATCAATCCCCAAGCAAATGAACCCATCCTTAGTTCATACTATGATTATATTTCATGAGTCGGTGTTTCTTCTGGAAGGTATTGCAATAAGTCAGTCGGTTTTTCGCCAGACTTGTGTTCTTTTCTCTCATTTGGAAAAGTTAGGCACGCCGCTGAGTCTTGTAATGGATTACCTTAGGGCGTCAGCTTTTGTAGGTGGGTGGGGCGCTCAAGAGGTGCGTTTAGCGACATTGTTTTAAGATGAGGAGCCATGATGGCATTCATAGTACATTGTACAGTGGTGTCCCACGGTTTCACGGTTCATATACTGTGGTCCCGGTATATTGCGGGGCTGAAGCATATGAAAGGCAAGGCCCCGGGGTAAGCTACTTGGGCGTGTTTGAGGTCTCTTGCACTTACCCCAGGCCTGGCGCTGCCCTGAACAGGCCTCCAACAGACTTCCGGGGACTGTCAGATGCCCCAGAAGTGGTTTCCGGTGAACCGGAAATGACTTCTGGTGAACCGGAAGTGACTTCCGGTGAACCGGAAGTGACATCCAGATCACGAAAAACCACTTCTGGGAGTATCTGATAGACCTGGGAAGCCCTTCGGAGGCCTGTTTGGGGCAGCGCCAGGCCTCAGGTAAGTGTAGGAACCCCCAGAGAGAGCCCCCCAGTCCCGACCTGACCCAGCATCTGCGTATCATGGATTTTCCATTATCGCAGGTCAGGTCGGGTCCCTAACCCCCGCGATAGGCGAGGGATTGCTGTAGTACATTATTACTAGCAAAGCAAAGACCTGGCCTGTGGGTTTATTTAGAAGAGATGTTCCAACGTTTAAAGAAGCAAAGTGTGAAACGTAGCCTGCTAACTCCTTGCGTTTGCTTTTATTTCCTCTTAAAAGCTCCTAAAGTTACTGCCGCTATGAGCTGCATTCAGTGGGAAGAGCAGACCCCTGAGCAGATCCTGAGGATGTACCGCGCCTTTGAAACATGGGTAAGAATAGGCTCGCAAATAAGTTCCCAGAAATTGCTCCCTTCGGAGACAAGAAGGGGTTTCAAAAGACAGGTCATGGAGACAAGGGAGACTCTTCCCTGCACCACTCCTGCATTCCAGTTGGGGCTGCGGAGTTTTTTTAAACAAGAACCCCCAAATAGAAAAGGGTTGGGTGTCTCTGCTGTTTGTTTTGATGTTCATTGAAAAGAACATAGAGGGATATCCAATGCCAGGAAAAACAATCCTGCTGTAGCAGCATATTTACCTTCAAATCATGAGTGACCAAAAACAGAACATGAACTCTGTGCCTTATTTCCAATCATAATAGGCTTTTTTGAGGTCTCTTCTGAGCAAGTCCAACATCCTAGCCCAGTGATGGCGAACCTTTTAGAGATCGAGTGCCCAAACTGTGATTAAAAACTCACTAATTTGTGCCCATAAGTGCCAATATAGCAATTTAACCTGAATACAGATGGCTGTGAAGGGGCCATGTCGGGGGCCCACAGAAAGGGCTCTGAGTGCCACCTTTGGCACCCATGCCGTAGGTTCGTCAACACTGTCCTAGCCTGTTGATCTTGCGCAGGGCATGCCTCTGCTGAACCCCAGTCAGGGGAAAGGAGGGATTCCTTCTTTTCTCTGTTAGTAACTGAGCAGGACATCTTCCCAGGACAGCCGTTGGTGCTTTGTGGAGAGAACAGTGGACCCTTGTAAAACAAACGGTTTGTATAACATAAAAATCTGTACAACATAAAAATACCAGAGATATGGAAAATTTGCTTAACAGAATCGTCTATGGGACAAATCCGTACAACACAAAAATGATCGCCATTGGGGATTACTTTGTTTTCAATGCATTCCTAGGGGAAATTTGTATAAAGGAAAATTTGCTTCACATATTTTCATTTGGAACAAATTAATTCCTTTATACAAGGTACCACTGTACATTCCTGGCATGCAGAGGCCCCAAGCTAAGTCCCTGGCATTTCCAGGTAGGCCTGTGAAAAGTGATGTTGAAACTCCAGGGAAACATTTCCAGTCCTTTGCATGTAGTACTGGACCAGGTGGAGTCATGGTCTGACTCAGTTATAAGGTGATTTCTAAAACAGCAGGTGTATAACTCTGAATTTCTGTGATGTAAATCCGGCAAAACAAAAGGGGGGGAAGGGTGAAAACATGGCGCTTTAAATACTAACTGCTATATTTTAAAGGGAGCTTTCATGGGCAGCGTCACTCTCTCGGACGTAAGATGCCCGATGGAAATTATGTGCTGTGCTTCTAAGAACCTCATGGCACAGTGGTTAAATGCCTGTCCTGCAGGTAAAACTGCTCACGACCTGGGTTCAATCCCAGGTAGCAGGCTCATGGTTGACTCAGCCTTCCATCCTTCCGAGGTCGGTAAAATGAGTACCCAGCTTGCTGGGGGTGGGGGGGAGGCAATGTGTAGCCTGCATACTGTAATTAAACTGTAAACTGCCCAGAGACTACTTAAAGTGGTATGGGGTGGTATATAAGCAGAACGCTTTGTTTTTGCTTTTGCTTAGAAACGTTCTTTTGCTGCATCTGGTTTTTTTTTTCCCCCAGCTGCCCCTGCGAACATTGTGGATGGGCACGGTGGTCAAGCTCCTGGACTTGACCGAAGTGGAGACTTTACCTGATGGGATTGGTACGCACGTGCATTCCCATTCCCACTTGTAAGATGTTGGAGAAACAAAGGTTAAAGGACAGTGCAAGGCGTTCTGTGAAGTCGGAATGGTCTTTCTTTTGTTGCCCATTATTTGTTTTTCCTGTTAAGTATTTTTACTGCTCTTTGGCCGTCCAGGCTGGCTGCACATTCCCTTCTGAAGGTACTGCTTTGGATCTTTAAACCCTTTAGTGACCAGAAGCTTAATAATAATAATAATAATAATAATAATAATAATAATAATAATAATAATAATAATAATAATAATAATAATAATAATAATAATAATAATAATAAACAAATACCCCAGATATTGTGATTGTGGAGAAGAAAAAAGTGTGGATTATTGATGTTGCTATACCAGGTGATAGTAGAGTCACAGAGAAACAACTTGGAAAAATTACCCGATATCAGGATCTGAAAATTGGTCTTCAGAGAATCTGGCATTACAGGTGATCACAGGTGATCCCAGTGGTAATCAGGAAACACTTTGTCACTGTAGAGTCACTGAGAAACAACTTGGAAAAAATTGCCCGATATCAGGATCTGAAAATTGAACTTCAGAGACTCTGGCATAAACCGGTACAGGTGGTCCCAGTGGTAATTGGCACGGTGTGTGTGGTGCCTAAAGAGCTAAGCAAGTATTTAGAAGAAACTGGAGTTGACAAAGTCACCATCAGTCAGCTGCAGAAAGCCACCTTACTGGGATCTGCTCACATAATTCGCCCATCGCATAGTCCTAAACGCTTGGGAAGCGTTCAACTAGTGATTGGTAATACAAAATCCAGCATAGTCTGCTGTGTGATAATTTTATAAAAATAAACTTTATTTCTATACCACCTTTCTTCCCAAAGGGACCCAACGTAGGAAATCTGTTGTGCTATAATGTACCATCTCTGTTAAGGTCAGGGAATAGCACCCTTCTCGTACATGGTTCATAAGGTTTATGAACCTTATACATGGTTGCAGGAAACACTTATACAAGTGTCTCCTACAACGTTTCCAGAGCTTAAGGACCACTTGGATATACTTTTAAGATATTTTGCTCAGAAGAGGTGAGGCTGAATCGGGGCCTCACCGAGGCAGGCTGAACCTATGAGTCCCTCGTTGCAGAAAAGCAGTGTGTCGAATATGTGTTTTCTGTTCAGATAGGTTAAGAACCGAAAACGAGGCCCTCCCGGGATCCGTGTTTTATGATAAGAAGTCAAAAACGTTAGCGATCCGTTGCAAGGTATGTTCATACGTGTGCCGTTTAAACATTTATTAAAATCCCCCTTTTCTGGTTGCTGCAGCGGTCTTACCCTTCTGTGACGAATTGAAGGAATGGTTTGCAAATTGGTTTTATACTAAATTTGCTTGCTCATATTCCCTTCCCCCACCCCGGCTTCAAGAGGCCGTCTGTGCAGACTGCTAAAAACTCATCGTCTTCTCTCAGACAAGGGTCTAAAGTTTCATCAAGTCTTACCGCCCACGTTCTCCAAGCTGACCTCTAAGAAAGGCACCATTGAAAAGCACCGAAAACTGAGAAAGACCGCATGCTTGGAGCCCACCTAAGGCTGCTGCTGGTGGTGTGCCTGTAGACGTGCAGAAAATGCTTGGTGCTTTCTAAGGCTGCTTTCACACGACCCCTAAAATCCACTGGCAACTTAAATGCAGATTCCCCCCCAACATGGTTTTTGTTCTCGTTCCTGTGTTCCCACCTCCCGCACTCTGATTCTATTGCTTCTGTCTGCGGTGAGGGGAGAGAGAGAGAAATGCAGGCTCACCTCAACCTACCGTTGGCAGCAGCTAATTGTTCCAGCCCGTTAGGATTCCTGTCTGTTAAGAGGGGGGGGGAGGGACCCAACAAAAACAAAAACAAAAGTGGAAGAGGGCCAGGCATGCAATGCTTTAAAACAGCAAGAAGGAACAGCAACAAGGATATTACCACCTTGAGACCAGGTACTTGTAAAATGCGCTGGGGCGCGCTTAAGTGGGCATGGTCGTACTTTTTTTGTTAAGGTCCGCTGCTGGTGGGAAAACAATTTTATGCTGCTCATCTGCGAGCATTTTGCAGCAGATTTTAGGGGTTGTGTGAAAGCAGCCTAAGTCTCACTTTGTATTTTCCCCCCGCCTTTTCTAGGAAGGTTGGGTCGGAGCCAAGACCGTGGTCCTTAGGAAGAAGCTGACGGCGACTGAATTCTACAACGGTTATATGCACCAGTGGTTTCAGCAGGATTCCAAGATGCCTCTCTCGCAGTGCAGGTTTCAGACTCTCAGGCTGGCCAAAACGAAAAAGAGTTCAAAAAGTCGAGCGCTGCACGCTAGCGACAAGACGTGAATGCCCATCCAGCCGAACCAGCTGACGATGCGCAGTGACCTGCCTTTGAAATGTCTCGGGGTTGTTTTGAATCCATCCCAAAGTAAAGTACTCTTTAACGGCACCTGGAGGGCTGAAGGATGCTTTCATCACAGCAAGGAGGATTTCCTGGAATCCATTTCCTCTGTTAAGAGCGTGTTATGAGGTTGTTGTTTTTTTAAGATATTAAGTGCAGCTTTGTGAACCAAGAGAATTTAGCAATGTGGCCATTTTGAAAAAGGCTGCAAGAGAACAGTGGCGAGTTTGCTGCATCGGACAATATGCATACCAGTTTGAATGAAATTGGTGTGGTATAATTTAGAAAAGAAAGGCTTCTATGGAATATAAGTATTCCAGTCTTGAATATTGGTTACACTCTTGAAATGCCAAGCAGAGCAAAACTCGCAGGTAATGGAATCATGTTTAGTGCTCCCTGCACAGGTGTTCCAGGTGGTAAGTTTTTTTGCTTCCGAAAAGTAATAAAATGAAAGTCATTATTTCACTCTGAGGGTCTCCTTTCTTTACTGATGTCAGAAGCATCGACAAATTATTTTGACTAATAAGCATACACTACCAAGCAGAATATAAATAAGCAATAAAATTATTATGTATAAAAGAGTGTATAAAATGAATACGATTAAAAAAAAAACCAGTTGACATTTGCCCAATACTGGGCCACATCGACAACATTCCCTCTTGCCAACGTAAGATCGTTCTGCGTGCATGTTGAAGGGCATCGTGCGCATTCTAACTTGTGTGAGATGGTTTGCTCTTCTCCGCATTCACGCGAGGTGTCAACTACAAGGAAGCCCCATTTCCTCAGATTATCCTTTGATCTTCCCACCCCGGC
Organism: Phrynocephalus versicolor; assembly: GCA_023846285.1. Taxonomy (NCBI): domain Eukaryota; kingdom Metazoa; phylum Chordata; class Lepidosauria; order Squamata; family Agamidae; genus Phrynocephalus; species Phrynocephalus versicolor. The sequence continues at coordinate 5,983,836 of JAHTLZ010000252.1, forward strand.
GTACAGCCTGTTAATTGTTTTCCCTATAGGCCAGTGGTGGCGAACCTATGGCACAGGTTCCAAAGGTGGCACTCGGAGCCCTTTCTGTGGGCACCCGGCATCGCTCCTTCACAGCCACCTGGATTCAGGTTAAATTACCGTATTGACACTTTGCGAAAAAAATTGGTGGGATTTGAATTGCAGTTTGGGCACTCGGTCTCTAAAAGGTTTGCCATCACTGCTATAGGCCATTGTTCTTAGCCAGGCGCTGGAGAGTCATGTGGTTCTGCCCAGTTCCCCGGTAGTTCCTTGGTCACTTTTCATAGTTCTGGGGTGTTCCGTGAGGACTGATTGTTGGGAGAGATAGAGGCACTATACCTTGATTTCAGTCTTGGCTTTGGCGGCTGATGACCAAATAACGAAGTGTGTTTCTGAGGAGGCATCTTTGACCCGCTTTTTGCACAGAAGTTTCCAGGCATGATTTTGGTGGAAGATTGACAGCTTTTGAATTGGGGATGGTTTTAAACACCCAGTGACCGGCCACACGGTTTCATTGGAGGCCATGCCCCCCCCCCCCGTTTTGCATGTTTTGATCTAGACCAGACAGGGTTAACATACCCTGTTTCCCCCAAAATGAGCCATAAGCAGGATTTCTATGCATTTGTTAAATATAACCCCTACCCCGATAATAAGACCTAGGGATGGGCATGGATGTGCCTGCACACACACACACACACACACACAGAGTGCACGTTTCCCCTCCCTTTCCATCCATGGTCCTCCCCCCCTCCTTCGCTTGGGCCACCAAAATTTGCTTGCAGTTCCTGTTGCCCCAAAAATAAGACCTACCCCCAAAATAAGACCTAGTGTATCTTCTTGGGGGGAGGGAAATAAATATAAGACAGTGTCTTATTTTTGGGGAAACGCGGTATTCTCCTACAGGGTAACATCGGGCTAGTGCAAAAGTTCTTAACGTGCGTGTGGTTGGGCACCTAATCTTGTACCCGTTATTTTCTTCAGAATGTTTTGTTCCTAGCAAAAACTTTGTTTGGTATTAAAACTAATTCTTGAAAGTGAGAGCTCAATCCGGGGTAACTCCCAGATATTTGGGGGTAGCACAGTGTTCCAGCCTGGCACCATTCCATGCCTGCGATGCACCTTTTTGGCCAGCAATGGACAGCAATTGCTAGGAAGAGCAACCTTCAACAACAATCCTTTTTAGGGCCCAGAATGACAGTCATCTCCATCAACACAAGGAATGTCCTCGCTTCAATAGCTCTGAGTTCAATAGCTCTGAGTTCATGGCCGCAGTTCAGATTTTGGACTGCAGTAAAGTGTTCTGCTTATATACCTCCCCATACCTCTTCAAGTAGTCTCTGGACGGTTTACAGTTTAATTGCACTCTGCAGCCTACACATTGCACCCTCCTCTCCAGCAAGCTGGGTACTCATTTTACCGCCCTCCGAAGGATGGGAAGCTGAGTGAACCTTGAGCCAGCTACCTGGGATTGAACCCCAGGTCATGAGCACAGTTTTACCTGCAGGACAGGCATTTAACCACTGCGCCATGAGGCTCAGTACCATCTTTGGCTGTACAGTCTAGAGCTGGTGGAATGTGCAGACATCAAGAGCTGCTGGAAAACTGCGAGGCATCCTTTCCTGGCTAAGTTGAGATTTTATTTTTTATTTATTTTATTAAAATTCCATACCGCGCCGTCTACTGAAGGTCTGCTTTTGGGAACAGTGTTACAGAGACAGCCAAAAGAAAAACCCCTCTGCATTGAAGCCGCCTATCCCGAGCCTTCTTTTTAATTTCAAAGTTTTTAATACATGCTGTGTCGAGTTCAAATGGAATCTACGTTGGCCATGGCTTTTCTTGTGCAGAAAGGGGGCACGAAGCATGTGTCCCATGCATGCATTCTACAGGTGAGCTATAGACACCCCCCCATTCTGTTTTTGCAACATGCCTTCGTGTACATAAGCCAGTGATGGCGAACCTTTTAGAGACCGAGTGCCCAAACTGCAATTCAAAACCCACTAAGTGCCAATACAGTAATTTAACCTGTATACATGTGGCTATGAAGTGGCGATGTCAGGTGCTCACAGAAAGGGCTCCGAGTGCCACCTTTGGCACCAGTGCCATAGGTTCGCCAACACTGACATAGGCTATCCCTGCCAGAATGAGGGCCAGCTAATTATTCATATTTATAAGTAGAGATGGGCATGAAACGAGCGATTTTTCATTTTCATTTTTTTATTTCGTTACGTAATGAAACAAAAAACGAATTTTGACTCCAAAATGAAACGAAACGACCCGAAACACGAAAAATTTTGTCAACCGCTTCATTTTCGTTATGGCAAATACATTGAATTGTGCTAAATGGTAACGAAACAGCAATTTTTCGTTTTTGGTTTTGGTTTTTTGTTTCGCTACATAACGAAACAAAAATGAATTTTTTTGCAAAAAACCTCACAAAAACGAACCGAAACGGACCCCTAAATGACCAAACGACAAACGAAACACCAATTTTTTGAGTCGTGCCCATCTCTCTTTATAAGCGATTGGATGTTTTATGGCGCCAGTGAACCAGCAGGAGGCACTGTTTGCTTCTGAACGACAATATACTGTCTCCTTCTATCCAGTAGGCGAAGTCCAACTCTAAGACAACCATGCAATCAAACATATGTTCTCCCTTATTAAGCACAACTTGCCCATCCTGGTTCTTCAAGGAGCATTGTTTTCAATCATGGTGTGCGGTCTCAGTGCTATGAAAAATTCCTTTATTAAATGACAGCTCCCAGAATCTCTCACCTAGCACACTGGGTATTGGCGTCAAGCTCTTTGGAGGAGGAAGAGGTCACCATAAACATGTGGGGTACTGTGGGGTGCAAATACATCCACAAACTACTTTGGGAATGAAGACAAATGCCCATATGGAAATAAATAGCAGTGTTCACATTTTTAAGTATAAATTATTACAATGGAATTCAACAAATTGTTTCCTTTTTATTCATTTTCATTTGATAATTAGGGGGGTGAAGTCTAATCATGAAAAAAAGTTCTGATATATATTTCTTTGCATCTGAGATCCCTTTTTCTGCTAACGATGTCATTTTTTTACAATGCCATATTCTGCAGAAATATAAGCTAATAGATAGATAGGTATTTGCTCTTCACCTTGACTTGTTCAATAATGTTTACCAAATGCAAGATATTTTGAAGGTGTGGGTGTTTTTTTAAAACTTTCTGTGTTAATAGCAACAGCAAGGTCTTAAGGGTGTCAGTGGTACAAATTAAGGTCTGAAGCAGTTGAACTAAAACCAATTTATCTCCAGGTACACATTGTATACAAGAATATATACAACACTCAAAAGAGCTAGAAGGAAAGACAGGACCTAAACACTAGTGGAATGAGGGCTTTATGGTGCTTTCTGCTTGTCTCCTCTGTGTATAATATTTTCCTTTCAGGTAGCACATCATTGAAAGGTGTTGCCATTAGAGATGGGCACGAATCAAAAAAATGGCATTTCATTTGTTGTTTGGAGGGTCCGTTTCAGTTCGTTTCCATTTTTTGTGAATTTTTGCAAAAAAAAATAGTTTTCGTTTTTGTTCGTTTCGTTACCATTTCGTTACCATTTCAATTTTTTGTGGTTTTTTTTAGGATTTTAAGCAATTCACTTATATTGCAGTAACGGAAACAAAACACACGACAAAATTTCCGGTGTTTCTGTTCATTTCGTTTCATTTTAGAGACAAAATTCGTTTGTCATTTCGTAACGTAACGAAATGAAAAAAACAAAAACAGAAACGAAAAATTGTTCGTTTCGTGCCCATCTCTAGTTGCCATTTTAAACGCAGCTAAAGCTCTCCGTCTTCAACAGGCCAGACATCAGCCAAGTTCTGCTGAGCGTCATAACCCCAAGCATCCAGAGAGCACCAAGATGTATGTGAAAGCCTGCTTTGTAGTCTTGCTATTAGCAACTCTGGTGTGTTCTCTGATACCCTTAGAATAAGGACTGAAAATAGCTTTTCCATAGAACTCAGCATTGGGAAAGATGCTTTGTGTTTTTCACACGACCCCTAAAATCCACTGGCAAGTTAAATGCAGATCCCCCCCAATGTGGATTTTCTTCTGCTTCCTGTGTTCCCACTGTCCAGCACTCTGATTCTATTGCTTCTGTCTGCGGTGAGGGGAGGGAGAAAAAATGCAGGCTCACCACCGCCTGCCATCGGCAGCAGCTAATTGTTCCAGCCCGTTAGGATTCCTGTCTGTTAAAAGGGGGGGGAGGGACCCAACAAAAACAAAAAAAAAGCAGAGGAGGGCCAGGCATGGTATGCTTTAAAACAGCAGCAAGGAGCAGCAGCAAGGATTTTACTTCCTGGAGACCAGGTACTTCTAAAATGCGCTGGGGCACGCTTAAGTGGGCGTGGTCGTACTTTATTTTTTTAAAAGTCCGCTGCTGGTGGGAAAACAATTTTATGCTCCGCATCTGCAAGCCCTTTGCATTGGATTTTAGGGGTTGTGTGAATGCAGCCTTGGAGAAATATCTCCGCTGCTCATGTGAGTGCAATTGGGGTGGACCCTCGGAAGCCTTGCGTAACTGCTCAGCGGAGGGACAAATGGCTTACCGGCCTTTTTGTGGCGTTCTAACAAAAGGTACGCCTTGTCCCCGGATCAGAACACGGCCTCGGCTTGGCCGCCGTACCCCTATCCTTTCCCTGAGTGGGCTGGCTGGAAACCGCCCAGGGGTGTTTCGCAGGGACTCGAAGAGGTTCTGTTGTTGTACCTCTTTTTCTTGACAGTTAAACGTCAGCGCGATCCCCACGTTGCTCTTCATAATCCTCGAGGAGCCATCGGACGTTCCATCAAAGCATCTGCCGAGGGCAATTTCCTTAGCCGTCCTGGGATCCTGGTCGGTGACGGTGTAGATCCCGTAATTGTGGCCCAGCGGGTCCAGCGGCGCCAACATGGTGTACTGGCTGGAGTCGTTGTTCACAGCCACGGGAAGGTGGTTGACGAGATACTCGTGAAGCATGCCGTTGACACTGTGCCGGTAGCAGTTGCCCTGTGGAATGATCTTCACCATCGTCCGGTCAATACGCTCTTGGTCGTACAACATGCCGCTGCATTTGAATTCCAGGCAGGCCGTGGAAAGGTTGGGTTGGTCTAGGTCCCGGATGCTCCGAACGTCCCGGATGCCATACAGCTTGCCGGAGGTCCGTGGGTGAGTGCCTCCCATGTTGCGAGACCTCACATTGACCTCAAGAGGTCCATTGATCTTCACCTTAATGTAGCACGCCCTGAATTCGGTTGGCCTAGGCCACCAGGCCAAGTAGTCTTCCGTCCAGTTCACAGGGTCATCCTCATTGAAAGGAACCGTGTTATAATCATACCGGTCTCCTTCTACCCTGTAAAATCTGAAGTGGGCAGCCATGTATGGAGCCGCTTCGCATTCCTGGAGCTTTTCGTAAGGGTAAATGGGGCCGTTGCTCTCTTCGGCTGCGTTCGGTGTGGGTTTGGCCACACTGATTCTGAAAGCAGTCTTCTTCACTTGACGATCGTAGTGATCCGTCCGCTGGTATTTCAGCTTGCTGAGATAAGGCTGGGGGACCCCGACGGCAGCAGGGTTCAGCCTTGGAGAGGAGGGGACAGCCTCCAATTCTTCGCCCGCAAGACTTGCCATGATGTAAGCGCTATAGGCATCTGGGTTTTGGTCATCACAGAAAGCTGGCACGCAAGCCCCGCTGGAGCCAGTGACTGCACTGTCAAAGCGACCCCAAGCTCTAGGGTTAGAAGAGTATCCTGGAGTTGGTTCCAAATTGATCACAGAAACCACCACGCCGGAAACTTGTTCGCTAGGCAAGTATCTCTCGCTTCTGTACGTGCGGACCTTAATGTAACAACGCCGGCTCTCGGGGACATCCAGGTTGAACAGCCTCCGTTCTCTTATCTCCATATTGCCTACCAGAAAGGTTCTCTCCTCCCGCTTGCCCCGTCTGCTCTTGTCAAGGTGGAAGTCTCCTTCTTCCTCCCATAAGCCAGTCTGTGGATTGAGAGACCAAAGCTTCATTCCTGCCAGATGTTCCGGCATGCTGACCTGGGAGGAGTCGAGGTGGACTTTCACTTTTCCCGCATTGAGGGGCTCCGCGGCCATCTCGTCAGTGAAATCCATAGAAAACATGCCATACGTCCGTAGTGGGAGCATGTCGCCTTGGTCATCCACAAAATTCAGGTCACTTTGCGCTATTGGGGCACTGGAGATGTTCCTTGGGTCCAGGAAGGTCACACTGGCTTTCACTTTTCCCACGTAAGGTTGCCCGTTCTGCCTGTAAAATGTGTTGGGTGGGATCTCCAGTTGAGCTATGGGGTCTTCCCCCTCCAGGTCCCCCAAGGGGATCTCGCTCGTCTGCCTTGAGTCAAGGATGATCGGTGGCTTCTTCCTCAACATCTTGATCTCATGGTAGACCGCACCACCGTTCTTGTTGAACGGCAGCACTTTGGTCGTGTTCACAAACTTGTTCAGGCGGTCCACAAAGGTCAGAACTAGCCTCTCGGTGTTCGGGGGCACCTGGATGGAAAAGGTTCCCCTGTAGCCCGTCATACCCACGCGGTTGTTCCCCAAGTAGATGTGGCCAAACCTCAGGGGCTCCTCTGTGTCAGAGGCCACCGCTCGGCCCCGAACCATGACCTTGGCTTTGGTGCACTTCTGACATCCACACTGCACTGCCACCTTGATGGGAAGGGTGTATCCGGCGCATGCGATTTCTCGCGTTTCCATTTTGGAGACCCCACAACAGTAAGCAACGGTGTCCTTGCACCGGAGACCTTTGTCTTGCATCCCGGGGCACGGCCGGGAGGGACACCTCCCGACGTCGTAGTGGAAGGATCCGGTCGAGTTCTGAAAGCAGTCGTGTGGCAATTGGACCAGGTAACTCTCCGGCTTGGGATCACAGGGAGCGCCATTCTTTGCTGATGAAACAGACGTCATGTGTTAGTACACCTAGCAGGGGCACCAGCTTGGGCAAAGAGAGGTAGCACGGTTCTTGTGCAACAAACAAAGCTCAGTTAGTTGTTTCGGCTCATAGTATTGGTGTGGTCATAGGGGCAGGAAGCTTTATCCAGAGCTGCTTTTTGGCCCCTTATTTACTGTACAACCTCCTAACCCAGGCATGTCCAAACTTCATCTCTCCAGATGTTTTGGACCGCAACTCCCACAGTCCTTTGCCATTTGCAATCTAAGCTTAGAATTCTGGGAGTTGTGGTCCAAAACATCAGGAGGGCCAAAGTTTGGGCATGCCTGTCCTAACCTTTCAGGCTTGGATCCGTCACTGTAGGACAGAGATGGGGGAACCTTTGGCCCTCCAGATGTCATCAACCACAACTCCCACATGCCTTTATCATTGGTAAAATAGGCTTGGAATTCTGAGAGTGGCAGTCCCGAACATCAGGAGGGCGGGAGGTCCCCCACCCCTAGTGTAGGAGAACAGCATCACTTTTTGTGGGGGATGCCACCGAAATCTGCCAGTCTGCTTCTGGCCTCTTTATTTGCCAGCCCGACTGGTCAGTTTGGTCACTCTGTTGCTGCCACCCTTCTGCTGCTGGGAAGACTTGGTCTACTTCCATGCCTGGTAAGAATTAATTGGGAATCCCTAGTCAGCCCCTCCTGCTCCTCCATCGGACCTGAAATGGCAAAGTTCCTCACCTATCACAGAGAGCGTGGCTGCGTGGGACTTCACAGATCCTGCGTCATTGCTGGTCTTGCAGAAATACTGTCCTGCGTGGTCCACGTTCAGATTCTTGAGCACCAGGTTGTTTTTATATTTATACAGCATAGGGTCCAGTAAAGTTTCGTTGTGGAACCTGCAAGGATTTTTTTCGCAAAGTCAAAACGCGCTTTCTGCAATCGCTTTGACCTTTGCTAGTAAAATAATTTAACTAGTTCATAAAATAGTTCATAAAACCTGCATAGTTTATAGAACGGAGTAATGTGTATTTCTTTCTGATTTTGTTTTAATGCCTTACCAATAATATTGAGCTGGTTCCGGATCCCCAACAGCCTGGCAACAGAAAGAAACACTCTGTCCCTCTTTCCTTGCTTTGTTTTCCGGATGTGTCATCATGTATGGCTTTTCTGATGGTAGAAAAATATTCTTTACTTCAGTCATTCCAGGTCAAGCTAGACCTAAGACGTAACAGCTGAAATCCAGTACAGTAGGACCCCGTTATCCACTGGGGATTGGTTCCAAGCTTTCCCGTGGATAATGAAAACCATGGATAAGAGAAAATGCCGGCCCACCCACCCCCAAACTGCTCTTTCCTGACTGTAGCTTGCTTTAGGACTGCTGTTTTGAGACAGTAGCTTGCTTTATGGCCACTGTTTGTGACAGTAGCTTGCTTTACAAAAGCTATTTGTGACAATACCTAGTTTTGGTATTTTGTGAGAGGGAGAAGAGTGTCCCTCTATCCTCTTGACTCATGCCCTGCATTATTTTGCAGGGCAGAGCACCATCAGGGCCATTTCAGAGTGTCACCAGAAAACGGTGAGGGGCCATTTAAAATCCATCTCTCCCTTTTGCTGGGTGCAAATGTGAGGAATGGCTCGTTACCTGATCGCCTCAGGCGAATCTGGACTGAGGAGGAATTTGTGGAAGAGATGGGCACGGTGACTGAAGCTGTTGCATATTTTGGCTTTCGGATCAGCAGGATAGTTTTCCCATCAGGACAGAGGCCAGGAACTTGAAATACCCCCTCGTCATCGGCTACGGTCAACAGCTTGGCTGGCTGGTCTTGCCGGTAGACAGCAGCACCGGCTGCAGGGGCGCCATCTTGAAGGGAGACCTTGCCGTGAAGCAGGTGTTCCTCGCACATACACGCGTCACACTCGGCATTCACACGGCCCATGGAGCAAGTCATGTTGCAGACTGAGGGGCAGAAGAAGACAATCGATGGTTGTTCATATTAATCTCTGGAGCCGAGCAAAATTCATTTAAAAGTGAAACGACGACGACAACAAATGCGATTCTAGCATTTTAATTTCTATTCCCCTGAAAAGCTTCTTTAAATGTGAAGAAAATCTCTTCAGATGTGTATTTGCCCAATTTATCTCTCATCCAAAGATTATACATCATTTTTTGGGGTGTGTGGCGTTTTGGTATTCTCTCTTATTACGGTTTTCATTATCCACGGGAAGGCCTAGAACCGATCCCCCGTGGATACTGGGGTCCCACTGTAGTTCTGTTTCTAACTTCAAACAAAATTATTGGGGGAAGCAAATTTGAAGTGGGCCATGGGATTTTTATATTACCGATGGAAGAAATGGGTTTAAAAATTGGAAATACTGATGTATCTGAAAAAGTATCCTATTTCGACTGTTTTAGAAGCAAGTGTATCTAAAGAAATGCATTGCATGCTCTCGAATTGGAACTAATTTACAGTGACCCGAATAGCGTTCCTGATGTTTTGGACCACAACTCCCAGAATTCCTAGCCTATATTTCCAGTGGCATAGGACTTTGGGAGTTGTGTTCCAAAACATCTGGAGGGCCGAAGTTTGGACATGCCTGGTCTAGAGTGCCGAATTTCGCCACCAAAATGTCTAGAGTGCCAAAGTTTCGCCACCAAAATGTCTAGAGTGCCGAAATTCCTCTACCAAAATGTCTAGAGTTCTAAAGTTTCACCACCAAAATGTCTAGAGTGCCGAAATTTCTCTACCAAAATGTCTAGAGTGCCAAAGTTTTGCCACCAAAATGTCTAGAGTGCTAAAAGTTTCACCACCAAAATGTCTAGCATGCCAAAGTTTCGCCACCAAAAAGTCTAGAGTGCTGAAATTTCACCATCAAAATGTCTAGAGTTCTAAAGTTTCACCACCAAAATGTCTAGACGAGTGCCGAAGTTTTGCCACCAAAATGTCTAGAGTGTCAAAATTTCGTCACCAAAATGTCTAGAGTGCCGAAGTTTCGCCACCACTGTCCTAGCATCTCCCCGGCCACTGTTCACCAGGACGGAGTCTTCAGGTTCACAGAGGCACCTGGGCAAGGAGGTCCAGAGCATCGCCGTCCTTCCTCGCTCACTTCTTCACAGCGCGGGTCCCAGAGACTTTCCGCCAGGCACATCCTGCTCCGTGTCTGGATCCCCGTTTCATCACATTTGGCCGAGCATTCGCTCCACCTCGACCACGAGGACCAAAGCATTTTTGCGTCTTGAGGTAAGGAGCCTGCCGAAACAACGCAGTGGTTATTTATTGACTTCTTCCTTCACGGCACCCCTGAGACTCAAAAATAAAGCACGAAGGTGCCTTGTTTGTTTAGTTTAATTTATTAGGTAAGATTTATAGACTACTTCAGTTGTTTTTAAACAGCTTACAGTAAAACCAAACACATGTGCTGCTTAATGATATATAGGGAGAAACCAAGTCAGCCCTTACCTGCTGGGCATAGGAAACGCACTGCGTAATTCAGACACATCTCTCCCGCAGGCTGCTCCTTATTCAGGCACCAGAACCCTTCCCGTGGGCTGGCGTGGACCACTTGGCCCGTATCGGCTGCAGGGATCCAGTCGGTGGTCCGCGCTTCGATCCGGAGGGGCCGCGGACACACCCTCTCCCGGTAGTAGAAGCGGATGGCATCCATGCGTTCGTAATCGCCGTTGCCTCCGGGATGGTCAGTGTTAAACCATGCCGTCCAGGTGTCGTGACCTCAAGAATGGAGGAAAAGTAAATGTAATGATGGGTCCGTATCCTGTTCCCTTAGATTTGGGGGCCAGTACCTGAACACAGGCCAAAGCCTAATGATCTCATGGGAGCAGGTCATGGCGCTACTTCTGACAAAGATTGAAAGGGTATTCAGAACAACTTCTGGGACAGTTATTCAGGACATCAGAGTTGGAATTATTATCACCCTAAACATCATGTGCTGCCTTTAAGTGTTTTTAGCTGGGAGGAACCTTTCTGGTCTGGAGTGGAAGTCAATCAATCCAGCAGCCAATGCTTTCTCCACAGAATTTTGAAGGAAACTACATCTGTCTCAAAGGGGCGTGGTGGCTCAGTGGACTAAGGCTTCCGAAAACTGTTGGCTGCAAAGTCGGCAGCTCGGCGGTTCGAATCCCGGGTGCCAAGCAGCGGAGCGAGCTCCCACTGATAACCCCAGCTCCTGCCAACCTAGCAGTTCGGAAACATGTAAATGCAAGTAGAGAAATAGGTACCACTGTAAAAAGCGGGAAGGTAAAACAGTGTTTCCTTGTAGCCATGCCGGCCACGTGGCCACGGACTTGTACAACACTGGCTCTTTGGCTTGAATACGGAGATGAGCACCGCCCCTAGAGTCGGTCATGACTAGCACGTATGTGCAGGGGAAAACCTTTACCTTTTACTTTTACATCTGTCTACTTGAAAGTTTATTTCCATCTTCTTTCTTTCTTTCTTTCTTTCTTTCTTTCTTTCTTTCTTTCTTTCTTTCTTTCTTTCTTGTGAGTAAGTAGAGAGCTAGCAACATTGTGGCCATGTACTTAATCAGTCAGGTAATCAGCATGGAGATCGTCAGTCAGTTCAGCTCTGTTCATGTCACTCAGTGGTGTCCAAACTTTGGCCCTCCAGATGTTTTGGACCACAACTCCCACAACCCTTTGT
>JAHTLZ010000252.1:5995447-6025780 GCA_023846285.1 Phrynocephalus versicolor
CCCACAACCCTTTGTTATTGGCAATCTAGATTTGGGATTGTGGGAGTTGTGGTCCAAAACGTCTGGAGGGCCAAAGTTTGGACACCCCTGATGTAACTTTTCATTTTCGACAACATGCTGGTATTTTTATCTGATTAATTCAGAATTGTAAGTTAATGGAAATGTGCTATTCTTTCTCTTACCAGGGTATCTGGGTGAGTTATTGAGACAGTAAGTGCCGGTGGATGCGAATAAACAACAAGGGATTGACCACTTTGGGGAGACCTGAGGCTAATTCTGCTCTGCAGGTCTCCGGTTTTTTTATTGGCTGCATAGACAGATGTTTTTCAACCTTTCCCCACTCTGCCAGGAATAGGCACAAGATACTTCAGTCACTGCCATGTCTCAAACAGCACAACGGGCCAAAGTATACGCACTCACTAGCTCTCTACCTGCTTCGATTTTTTGGTACCCCAGTGTTGCGCAAGTAAAAGGCACAATTAAATTTCTTTGCAATGAACCTGTCACCCCTGAGGCCCGCTGCAAATGGATGGAACTGCTTGCCTTGTGAGACACTCTCCCACCTACCTTCCTCTACCTAGACATCAGACACAGTGGAGCAGTCATCTCTGACAGTGGAATGCAGGGATAACCCTTCTCTGCTCTCCGAGTTGGCAATTACCACCCCTGGTATCTGGGTTCCTTCCGACCACTGCCATTGCTGCTAATTCCAAGTATAACATGTTAGCTTTGCTACCTGCTCTATCCATCAGGGACTATCCACAGGTGGTAACCTTTGTGCACGCTGCTGGTAACTCTGAAACCCCTGATCCCCAACCTATCGTCAGCGCTCAGTGTAAAGAGAATGCCTTCCAACATGAAAAAAAGGAAGATTAGTTTCCACCAGCACTTGACTGGCATCTTTGATAGACTAATGGATGAGCAGTAAGGAACAAACAAATGAAACAAAAAAAAAAAAAACCAAAACAAAACCAGAGAACCATCAGTCAGAAACAGACCTTAGAGATGACCCATGATTGGAAGAGGGAAATCCTCAACTAATGCAAAACATCTGAGTATCACAGGAAGAGGTCCCCCTATTTCTGGAATTATGCAGATCAGAGCAATTCGTTTGGTGATTGCTCTTCCTCTGATTTTACAGTCAGAGAACGATGGCCTCTGTCACCTCTCTCCCAAATTAATTCGTCTTCAGCTCCAATTATGGGCCACCCCTAAAGCCCATTTTTGGCCTCTGGGAATGCACAACAACAAGTAGTGGGGGGTTTCACTGGGAAAGACTAGGGTGGCGGCTGCTGTTCTTTTGTCTCCACACAACAATATTTACTCCAGCCTACCCTAACAGCTATGTGACTGGGCTTGGAGCAGAGACAAATAAACAACCAATCTCTGTTTGCTGTTTTGTGTTCCAGCCAGAGCAGCCAAGTTACATCTCTGTTGGCAGTCACAGAAATCATTTAGGCAGTGGCAAGTATCAACATGTTTTTCCATTACAGAAGGAGGTCATAGCTGGCTCTGTTATAAATCAAGCAGTCTTTTTAATCTTTTCTTTCTTTCTTTCTTTCTTTCTTTCTTTCTTTCTTTCTTTCTTTCTTTCTTTCTTTCTTTCTTTCTTCCTTCCTTCCTTCCTTCCTTCCTTCCTTCCTTCCTTCCATTTCTTTCTTTCTTTCTTCCTTCCTTCCTTCCTTCCTTCCTTCCTTCCTTCCTTCCTTCCTTCCTTTCTTTTCTTCGTTCCTTCCTTCCTTTCTTCCTTTCTTTCTTTCTTCCTTCCTTCCTTCCATTTCTTCGTTTGTTTGTTTGTTTGTTTGTTTGTTTGTTTGTTTGTTCGTTCGTTTGTTCGTTCGTTTGTTCGTTCATTCGTTCATTCGTTCGTTCGTTCCTTCCTTCCTTCCTTCCTTCCTTTCTTCTTTTAAAAAGGGAACAGCTAAAGCAAGCCCCCAGCCCATCCTGCTTCTCTCTAAAATAAGACATACTGTATGAGAATGGAAAATGACTTACTGTCTGGAATGCTTTTGGCTGGAAGAGCCTGGCGTTTCTGCCCTGGTGGGATCCTGCTGACCGCTTGCTTTAAAACCCGTTCACCTGAGGTTGAGACAAGCCAGCAAAACAGTATCAAAACAGCTGGGGTCAGCGGTGTGTGCTGGACATCAACAGAAGCATTGACTGTAATCCAGGAATAAGTCACAACGAGACTAGGCCTATTAAACAGTGGAATTCACCGAAGAGAGCACTCCCGAAATCCTATATTTCAGCCATTGTTTTGTTTTAAGTACAACTTTGTTTATATTTTTCAGGCACAGCTTGGTCAGTAATTGCAAATAACATGCAAGGTCCCAGTTAATCAGTCCGGCGGGCATGGGGATCTGTTAAGTCTCTTATGTGTCACAAGATGTTCATTTTTTTTTAAATGCAAGGGTGAATGTAGAACTGCCAGTGAGGTAGGTTTCTCGTTGCATAGCCAAAGGTTGGGACTTGGAAGTTCAAAACCCAACTTGTCCCCAGAGAGAAGAGCCAGCCTGGGTGGCCTTGAGCAAATCTGCACTGTCCCAAGGTGCCCCCAGAAGAAGGTAATGATAAACCACTTTCTGAGTACAGTAGGACCCCCATATCCACTGATTCATTATCCACTGATTCAGTTATCCACGGTTGGCAGAGGGAAAAAAATTAAATAATTCAGCAGCCACAAAGCAAGCTGTAAAGCAAGCTGTTGTCACAAACAGCAGCTGTAAAGCAAGCTACTGTCACAAATAGCATCTGTAAAGCAAGCTACTGTTATAAACAGCGGCCATAAAGGAAGCTACTGTCTCAAAACAGCAATCATAAAGCAAGCTGCAGTCAAGAAATAGCAGTTTGGGGGTGAGTGGGCAGGTGTTCTCTCTTATCCACGGTTTTCATTATCCACGGGAAGCCCTGGAGTCAATCCTCAGCAGATACCGGGGTCCTACTGTACTCTCTGTTGGTTTTTTTTTTTTTTTTTTTTGCAACCTCACATGCTGCCTTTAGTACTTGTGGCTGGGAGGGACCTTTCTAGGTTGGGATGACTGTCACCTGCCACTCATCAATTGCTCCTTCTCTGCTTCTGAATTCAAGGAGAATCCCACCTCTCTGCTTCAGAAACTCTCTGTTGTCCGTTGGTAGTTAGTTTGAAGCAGTGGGTCTGCTGAGACCTGTTGCGGCAAGCGGTCAGGCTTGCTCTCAGTTCACTGTCTTTTCTGTTCACCGTATGTAAAGGAAACCTTTCATTCTTTCTCCAGTCAATGTATCAGAATGAGTTACTGAGACAGTAAATTTCAGTAGTGATAAGGGGGGGCCTAAACTGGAAGACTTGGAGCTATTCTGCTTTGTGAATCCCCGCACTTCTGCCATACAGCTAGAAGAATTTAACCAAAAGTTCAAAACTTTGCAACACTTCCTACCTAGAAATCCCTGAAAATGTCGCCAAAAATCAGAATCGATGACAGCACACTATGTACTGTATGTACTGTATATATAGATCCATATAACCACTTATACACTTAGGCAATAGCATAATGAAGTCACATTTCAAAAGAGAGAGCAAAGTCACGTCATCAGTATACAGTATTGTCCCAAAACCTATTAGGACATTCAACCATCTTTTTGAGCAGACAGTCTCTTTTCCTGCTAAAAGTTTCACAGCAGATCCTGCTGTTAAGACAATAGACAAATAAATTTATTGATTAGTCCTATGACCATAGAGAACAGAGAGACTGGATTTTGGGGTGTTTCAAAGCGACAATAAATGGATCGGGAATTTATTACTATGGGATTTTTACTGCGCTGTGGAGTGGGAAGATCCCGGCGGGAATTTCTGCTACACAGCAAGATAATTGAGCTGGCTTTCTGCACTATGTACTAACTAGGGTAGTAAAAAGTACAATTTGCTGGGTTAATCACCAAAATATATAGTGAGTTAGTCATGTCCTGAATGCTACAGCTGCAAGAAACAAATAATTCTATAAAGAAACCACAGAATGGGCACAGAATTCAAGGAGAGGCCGTTTTATGAAATGGGCTGTCCAACTCTGTTTTGCCAATTTATTTTGCTGATTATTCAGCAAATGTACTTGGGCTTTTGTGCCGCTGAACTCACTGGGGCCTATTTTTAAAAAATCCTCTTGTAGCACAATCTCTTTTAAACATTCTGGATGACTTTCAAATACAGTAATACCTCGGATAACAAATGCCCCGATAACGAATTTTTCAGATAACGAATCACAATTTCCAGGTATACGGCTGCCTCGGATAACGAATTTTCCCTATGGGCTGCCTCGGATAACGAATCACAATTTCTAGGTATAGGTCTGCCTCGGATAATGAATTTTCTCTATGGGCTGCCTCGGATAACAAATTTCCAGCATGGATCAGTAAAAAAGAGTTATCTCAGGCTGCATCACATCTGTACCTTTAAAGTGCACTTTATAAAGAGTTTTGAGCAAAAAAACAGGTGTCTGTGTCATTTTCCTAGGCTCTGGAACAGATTAATTGGTTTCCCATTCATTCCTATGGGAAACCGTGTTTTGGATTACAAATTTTTTTCAAATAACAAATTGCCTTGAAGAACGAATTTAATTTGTTATCCGGGGTACCACTGTAATTCCCAGTCTTGCATTTTGGACTTTGTATAAGGTAATCAGAAGAGCCTGTTTCGAGCAAAATGGCCGAAGAACAGAGGGTTCCATTTTGAGCTAATGCTTTTGGGTTTCCCAGGGTATCTGGTTACCCATTGTGGGACAGATAACATGAATGGGCAAATGCATGACAAGCAAAATGTCTATGGAGATTCTCAGTCATCCAGGTGAGTTTATCCGGCAGCGGAGTCAAGATTTTAGAATTGCCTGCTACTGGGGAGTTAAAATTCAGTCTCCATGTGTTGTGTCATTACAGTCGTGACCGACTGTTCGTGACTCCATGTCCATGGAGTTTTCTTGGCAGGAATGCCGGAGTGGTTTGCCAGTTCCTACTCCAGGCGCCTACAGCACCTGGTATTCCCTGGTGGTCTCCCATCCCAGTACTAACCAGGGCCGACCCTGCTTAGCTTCCGAAATCAGGCGAGATCGGATGTGCTTAGGGCATCTAGGCAGCTTGCCTCAGTCTCCATAGAGGACAGCATTTTACAGAGGCAAATATAAAGCTGCACATGGAGGACCCTTCTGTGGTCTGGACAATTAAAGCATTTTGAGATGCACTGCCATCACACATTACATAGCTTGCATAACAACGTTGCATTTTCAAATCCTTGTCTTCATGATATATATTGCCTTAAACTATGCTCACCAGAAATGCAGGACATATGAAAAAATAAGAAAGCCAAACAGCACCGTGTTGTTATATCCATCCTTTTCTCCAGAGTCAGGACCGTTCCAAATCAAATCAAAGCCATTCAGATGTTCTCTGTCTCTCTTTTTGTGTCTGGTTTTTGAGTCTCTTCAGCCTTCAGCCTGGGAAGAAGAGGAAAAACATTGCCATCAAAACAGGACAGATCCGAAATGAACATACTACCTTTGACTGTTCACTCCTCTGTGTGCAAACTGGGCCCTGGTGTCCTAACCAGGATAGGTCAGTTCCCTGACCATGGTTCAGGGTAGAAACAGACCACTATATTAGAAGGCTGGCTATTTCAGCTTTGTTTTATTGGAAAACTGGGTAGCTATTTTCCCTGTAAACTCCTGGCATGACTCCTCAAGTGGCGGTTACTTCGTGTCCTACTTTGTTCCGCGAATAGTGTTGTACCGTGACAGCGTTGGTCGTGATCATGTGGTTTTGTCCCTGTTTCAGTGTTCCCATGGTTGTGATAACTTGTCTCGTGACAAGTGTTACCTCATGGTCTTGTACTGTGACAAACACTGAATTAATCTCACTTCCTTTTTCCTTTTTTGGCGGGGAGGGCTTAAAAATTTCTTTTTCGATATTTCGCTTCTGAAAAGTCCAAAAACAAAACCCGGACACAGTTTTCTGAGAGAAATGAATGTTTTCTTGCGTGAAAGTCGTTACTACACGTTGTCTTGTCTCGGAAGAGAAAGTGGGAACCAAGAGTGACAAGGGGAAACCCTACCCCAGCACCAGGTATAGGATTGTCATGCTTAGCACCCATTCCGTGGCTGTGGTCGAGATGAATTTCAGAGGTTGCGCGACGGACATGAAGTAACTTTTTTTTGTACTGCTCCTAAGTGCAACACTAACAGAGACAAAACGGACGTGAAGTAGAAACAGGCCCCAGAGATAATGTCCTAAAGCTTAAGCCTCACCCCCCAAAACTGTTCTGCAGATGACAATCTTCTGAAATCTCTTTGGAGACCCTTTCTGAGATGTATTCAACGCCCCCAGAACCAGGATGACTCAAGAATGCTGAAGCAAGCGAAGGCATCCATCCTGTAACTTAATCTTTCCTCCCAAGAGTGCACATTCTCTGAAACAGAGGCTAGGACAAATAAAAAGGTTTGCCAATTGCCAGAATAATAGTTTGCAGACAGGAAGGAATGTAGCCAGAAGCTAAGATGCAGGAACAAACTCTTCTGACATGTAAGCGCCTCCCCCCCACCTACTATGAAGCCCCAGTGTTCAAATGTACAGTATCTCTTTAAAGCAAAGCATAACATAAGAACATAAGAAGAGCCATGCTGGATCAGGCCAAAAGCCCATCTAGTCCAGCTTCCTGTATCTCACAGTGGCCCCACCAGATGCCTCTGGGAGTGCACGAGACTAGATCTCTGTCTCCTGATACCCCTCCCCTGCATCTGCCACTTGAAGTACCCTGGTTTTAAGCCTGGAGATTACACATCTCCATCATGGTTTGTAACCTGGGATGGACTTTTCCTCCAGGAATCTGTCCAATCCCCTTTTGAAGGCATCCAGGCCAGATGCCATCACCACCTCCTGTGGCAGGGAGTTCCACAGACTAACAATGTGCTGGGTGAAAAAAAAATTCTTTTGTCTGTTCTCACTCTCCCAACCTTCAATTTGAGTGGATGTCCCCTAGTTCTGGTATTTTGCGAGAGGGAGAAGAGCATCCCTCTATCCACTTGACTCATGCCCTGCATTATTTTGTATGTCTCAATCATATCCCCCCTCAGGCGCCTTTTTTCCAGACTAAAGAGCCCCAAATGTTTTAGCCTTTCCTCATACGGGAGGTCCACCAGCCCAGTAATCATTTTAGTCACTCTCCACAAAGTGTTCTGCTTAAATACTGACCCATACCACTTCAAGTAGTCTCTGGGTGGTTTACAATTTTAATTACAGTGTGCAGGAGGCTATACGTTTTAGGCTCGTGTGCAGCCCTACACTTTAGGGCTTTCTTCAGTAGTCTCTGACCCTTGAAGAGTAGAATCCTGACACATAGCTCAAAATCGAAAGAACAAAGGCTGGAGGAAATTAAAGTGAACCTTGCAGTCCCGAGCAGATACATGTATCAATAGACCAGTGCTAGTGGCGAGGTCTGCATGGAAATTTAAATGCTTGCATTCTGCTCTCAAGCTTTCTGAGCAGAGAAGGAACATGAACAAAGTGTGGGAGAAGGATTCTACTAGCCGCCTGGTAAATGCAAGATAACCTATGTCATATACTTTCTCTCACATAACAAGGTGCTTCAATGAAAACCAGGTTAGCTAACAGTAACATTTGTGACAGTCTGTTCTTGGCTTTTGAAAAACAATGGTGAAACAACAAAACCAATTCTCTGAAAATTTTGTTACATACAAGGGGGAAGAAAAACCATAAAACTTTCAAGAAACCCTGTGAGATTTCTCAAGGAAAAAAAAATCCTTAAATACTACAAGGAGGGTGGTGGGAAGGAGTTCCTCCTCCTTCCTCCAGTTTCTTGCTGCACTATTTACATCCTTAAAATTCAGCCGTAGCTGCTGAGCTGAAAAAGTGAATATATTTCAGTTGTTCTGTGCAAGCTGGTGGTCCTTTTAGCTTTCCCGCTCATGCCATCTTGGGAGACCTGTGTTGGGTTCTCATCGTTTTAGGACGGTAGACAAATGTTGCATGGCCTTTGCATGCTTCTCTTGGGTTGTTGTTTACAAAATTCACGTTGCAATTTACAACAGATGACTTCATGAGATCTTTGGCCAGAACTTGAAAAAGTTACTTTTTGAAATTATAACTTCCAGAATCTCCAGCCAGCATTTTTTTTTGTTCATTTGTTTTTTCTTTATTTCAGTGCCAACCATTCAGCCCCGGGGGCCTGGTTGGTGCTGGCGTTTTATATATATATTTTCCTTGTCACCGTCCCTGAAGATTGGACCTCCGGACCAGCACCAGGTAGGGGACATCTCCACCCCCATTAACGAATCAAACCAAACCAAACCAATTTTTTTTCATTTTATTTCGTTTCGTTTTAAATTTACCCCTAGATTCATTATTCATTTTGTTATGTAATGAAACGAATAACGAATAACAACATGAACTAAAAATTCATACGAACCTGAAACCGAACCGAACCAATGGTGGGCCCGAACCAGACTAATCCGAACCATGAGTTTTCTGGTTCGTGCCCAGCTCTAGCTGTAATCCTCAAACAATGAATTTTATTTTGCTTCTTTTGACACAAATGTTGTTTCATGTCCAGTTCTTAAAAACAGTACCTAAAAAATTACAGCATCCATCAAAATCAGAAGAGGAACCAGGCACATTCTTTTCTATTTCCATTCTGTACAGTATACAGCAGCTGTCCAACATGTCAGTCGTAAACCATTTAATTATTTTGTTTAAAAGTGAATTAACGATGGAGAAAAACAGATTTGTTTCCATTTGATCAGGTGCTAGGAAGCACGGACTACTAGAAGAAAATTAAAGCTGAGACTTACCTAAGACTCCTGCCTTTTGCGTCTCCTGAACTCCTGCCCAGAGGCATTCGTTCTGAGTGCTTTCTCGCTCCCGGGGTCTTATATAGCCTTGCGTGAAGCTTAGGGGGTGGAATTGAGCCACACAGATGGAAAAACCTGCTCTGACAGCGAGAAAACCGGAGCTTTTTAAAGGAGAGGATATGTATTCAGAAAGTTGTCTTTGAATCAGGGAAACGTGAACCACCAGAAGGATCTCTGGCAGCCCCCAGAGACAGAAGGCAATCATGGTGAGAATGCACAGGCACCTAAATGGGCTGGATCGCTTGCATCATCACCGACTTTTGTTGGCCAAGTTCTGAACCCCTGGGACCAGCAAAGGTAGCCCCCATGGAGGACCCTTGGAGGCGTTTGCTGGCAACCCACACGAGTGGTCCAGAGCCCACCAACTCAACACGTTATGTCTTGCTTGTGGTGCTGGTGGTGGGGATGCAGCCAGGGACCACAGCTGCAACAGCTGGAGTTTTGGGTTGGTAGCCACATTCCCTCTCTGTTTCAGGTCTGATTACTGGCACATAAGAACAGCTTTGCTGGAAACAGGCCACCGCCCCTCCAGTCCAGCATCCTGTCTCACACAGCGGCTTAGCCCATTGGCTTCAGGGTATTCCCAAGCAGAAGTCTTCACCTGCTTACGATTGCCTGCAAGTGGCATTGAGAGATATCCTGCCTATCTCTCACTCTGGCACCTTGCAGGAGGATGGGATGCTAGAAATTGCAACATAAGGATGAGATTACAAGGACACGGTGATGCGACACTCACATTCGGACCCGCTTGTGGTACAGCCCAGGGTGAGCTATTTCTCAAGAAATGCAGGCAGTAGCATTCTGTCTGGTTCAGATGTGGGGCTTTTTGAGGGCCAGGCTGGAGTTTATTTATTTATTTATTTATTTATTTATGCATTTGTGTACCGCGGCCAATTTTCCCCAAGGGGAACTCTGGGTGGTTTACATAAAGCACCATAATAAAGATCAACAAATAACAATAAAGCTAAAAGAACAAGAATGCAAGACAACAAGATTACTTTAAGGGAGATTGCTCCTGTGAAAGCAGTCCCATTCTGGTGTAACCTGACATGCAGTTTCCCACTGCGTGATCGCACCTTTCGTTTGGGACCAATCTTGCTGGTCAGCGCTCGCCCTGCCATTAGGCATAGTGAGGTGACTGCCCCTGAGATATCTGTGTTGAGAGAAATACTCAGATTGTAGTCAGAGAAGAGGGACATTCACTCTGCCATTTTTATGACCCTGATCTTAAACTCCCCCACCCCCGAAAGAAAAGACTGAAAATGGTTACCCAGCTTATTATGAGCTATTTTGTGCTGCCAGGGAGTGACCCTTGTGGCATCCACAGCTTTACAATCCGCATCGGAATATTTTTTACCTCCGGAGACCAGGTACTTGTAAAGTGTGCTGGGGCGCGCTTAAGTGGGCGTGGTCGTACTTTATTTTTTTTTAAAGTCCACTGCTGGTGGGAAAACAATTTTATGCTCCAGATCTGCAAGTGTTTTGCTGTGGATTTTAGGGGTCGTGTGAATTGCCGCTAAGTTGGTGGTTGTTCTATGCCACCCAATCACCTCTGGCTTATGGTGACCTTATGGATGGCACCACCTGAAGTGTCTCATTTTAACTGGGTCAGTTCCAAAAAAGTATGTGTATGTTTGGTCCACAGAACACAACAGGAGGGCAGCCTTCTCCTTGGTAAGTGTTCAGAATGGAGCAAGGGGGGGGAATAATAATCCTAATAAATAAAAAGGGGAAATTTGAATTCAGCTGAGGGCCATACGGCTCCGAACCTTCACAATTCGGCTGTGATACAGTTCGCAGAAAGAAAAATGTTTGCACAGAAAGAAAAGCTAGCCTCTAATTGCACTGATTGCAAGTGATGTTTGCAAATGTAAAAAGCCCCCCAAAATAAAAACAGATGAGATCACTAAATGATACAGCAATAAGAAAAAATAAGGTTTTTATCTTCCTGGGCCCCTGGTGCCAGAGAGCAGATTGTTTACCAGCCCCAAGAAAGGAAATTACAATATGGCAAATATTATGCAGCTTTCTATTTGCTTCTCCAGTAGTAAAAGTGGGTATAAAATATATTCCCAAAGACTATATTTCACAAACATGTTGAGCTTTCTCCTTCTCCTCACGTTTCGTCCACTACACAAAAATGTGGCATGGGAGTCAACGCTTGCAGAAGTACAGTGGACTCTCATATAACAAATGGTTTGTATAACATAAAATCTGTACAACATAAAAAATCAGGAGATAAGGGAAAAAATTCAGGAGATAAGGGAAATTTGCTTTACAGAATCACCTATGGACAAATCCGTACAGCATAAAAATGGTCGCAGTTAAGGATTACTCTGTTTTCAATGCATTCTTATGGGAAATTTGTATAAAGGAAAATTTGCTTAACAGAATTTCGTTTGGAACAAATTAATTCCTTTATACAAGGTACCACTGTACTGGCATTCCCCCATCAGCAGGGATTAACCATGGCAAGTAGAGATGGGCACGAATAAAAAAAAATGGTGTTTCGTTTGTCGTTTGTCGTTTAGGGGGTCCGTTTTGGTCCGTTTCCATTTTTCGCGAATTTTTGCAAAAAAAATCATTTTCTTTTTCGTTCGTTTTGTTACCATTTCATTACCATTTATTTCAATTTTTTGTGATTTTTTTTAGCATTTAAAGCAGTTAAATGTATTGCCATAATGAAAACGAAACAGACGACAAAATTTCTGGTGTTTCTGTTCGTTTCATTTCATTTTAGATACAAAATTCGTTTGTAGTTTCGTTATGTAATGAAACGAAAAAATGAAAACAGAAACGAAAAATTGTTCGTTTTGTGCCCATCTCTAATGGCAAGTACGGTATCAAATTGGGGAATATGATGGTGATGATATGAATAGAAAGAGCTAAGACATTCATCTCCCTATATCTTCAGTGGCTGCATTATATTAAACAGGAATCCACTCGTGTATCTTTCCAACCCCATAGTTTTGTAGCAGTGGTAAAAGGTAAAGGTTCCCCCCGCACATGCGTGCTAGTCATGTCTGACTCTAGGGGCGGTGCTCATATCCGTATTCAAGCCAAAGAGCCAGTGTTGTGGAAGTCCGTGGCCAGCATGGTTGCAAGCAAACAGTTTTACCTTCCCTCTTTTTATGGCTATTGATCTACTTGCATTGACATCCTTTCGAACTGCTAGGTTGGCAGGAGCTGGGGTTATCAGCGGGAGCTCGCTCCGCTGCGTGGCACCCAGGATTCGAACCACCAAGCTGCCGACTTTGCAGTTTCGGTGCCTTAGTCCGCTGGGCCACCGCGCAGTGTATAAAAGAGTTACAGTTTTCACTAAAGGTAAAACAGGCATAGACTCAAGAAAGCCTTGGCACCTTCATTCTCCTTTGTTCCAGTGTTCAGCCCAGCATCCCTTGCACGGAACATCAAGAAAATCCCTTTGGCCACTTCCACTGCAGAGCAAAATATTCTTCATTCAATTTTGCTTAGAAGTTGACGACCAGTTCCCCCAAGGCGAATGGCTCATCTGGCCCACTCCTGCTTCAAGGAAATGTTTACATTTCGGTTGCAAAGTCATGGACGCTACGTGTTACTTTGAGCAGAGCACAAGAAAATACAGAGGGGCCTCCCGACAAGGCAGATGATCTAATGGTTCCTGCTCACACTTCTCTGTGGCGTAGGGGAGTTCAGAGCCTGCTTCACAACCCAGCCAGAACCAGTTCTAGACATGAGCTTCCATCCAGGTGCGACAAGAGTAAATTCATTGGCTCCAGGGAATTTACTTGAGGGCAGCCTCCACTCCTTTGCTAGATCCACAAAAGTGGTTTATCTCTTTCTAGTGGCACCTAGCAGGACTGTGCAACGTACACAAGACTCCACAGTCAGACTCTTCTTCACCGTCTCAGGGTTCTTGTGGAGAACTGAATGCCAAACCCCTCGCTCTACAGCCGGGTGTTCCAACTCACTGAGCTATGCAGCCAGATGTGAATACGGACTTATCAATAGGTCTGCTCTGGTTGAGACTAGAAACTGGATTTAGGCCAAAGCGGGCGTAGGGGCACAGGGTTTGCTTAGAGCAGGCATGTCCAAACTTTGGCCCTCCAGATGTTTTGGACAGCAACTCCCACAGTCCTTTGCCATTGGCAAACTAATAGAATTCTGGGAGGGCCAAAGTTTGGACATGCCTGGCTTAGAGCATGTAATATACCTATGAAACAATGTTTGAGACACAGGAAGGGGTTCTTTCTTGTAATTTTAGGGGATCGTTTTTCTGGGGGAATTCTGGAAACTGTAAATCACAAAAACAGAGCCCAGAATCTTGCACAGCAGTTCCGCTTTTAAGGGAACTAGCTTAGACCAGTTTGCTGTTGCATTAATTGTTGTTCCTTTTTCTTTACCTGATATGACCTGGTGTTCCTCTGAGCATGGCTAAAGTTATACTTCTAAAGTGACACTTCTTTGCCGACAACATCTTGTCGCATAAGCATTTCACATTAGCTCTAGCATTTCACAACTTTTGCGGTTTTGCATCCTGGAAGACATTTCAGTCCTAGAGAATGCAGAAGTGGTCAGCTAGTCACTTCTGCTGGTTAACCCATAATGCTCTGATGGTTAACTCATTTCGAAAATACCTAGTTTTTCAGACTATCTCATGTTTGCTGGGTCACTTTCCAATAAAGGGACCATTGGATCTCCTTCAATAAATTGCAATTTTGTTCCTTAACATTTAAATTGTAAGCTGTGAATTATCTTATACAGTCCTGACTAGCTTCTGAAAGCTTCAACAATCTCCACATATTTTAATCTTAACTAATTGCACCTGCTTGTATTTATACTGAACATTTGATACTATGCAGATCTTAATTAAGTATTTATACTGAACATTTGATACTATGCAGATCTTAATTAAGTGGCCGATTTTAAAGCTTAATAATTTTTTGTCATGGGGAATCATTTGTTTGGAAAATCTTCTTACAGAACCACACAGTCCTGCCTAGTGGTTCTCAACCTGTGGGTCCCCAAATGTTCCTGGACTGCATCTCCCAGAAATCCTGGCCAGCTCAGCTAGTGATGGAGTCTTCTGGGAGTTGTAGTCTAGGAACATCTGGGGCCCCACAGGTTGGGAACCACTGGTCTAGCCTGTCTCACTGATGCTGGTTCTATGACAATATGCTTTTTCACATCTAATCTAGAAGTCATTTTAGCCTTTGTTGCAGATGAAAATCTTTTAATATAAATCAGACTGGAATATGATGAGATGTGCTACAAAATCCATTCACGATGCTTGTGTATTCAGAGTCTGGCATGTCAATTTTCCTTCATTCCCTGAGGGTCCAAAAATTCCAGACAGTTTCCTCCAGTGTAACAAGTTCACAAGAGCGGCAGACAAGATGACAGTCTAACAGCAATGCCAGAAATGTGCTCATAGCGAATCCAAAATGAATGGACTCCAGACAGCAAGTGAAAAGCTATTGGACAGTCCAGTCAGCGAAGATAATTTGACTAATTTCTCCGGAAGGTCTCAGGCGAACCACTCCATGGCCAACGCAACCAAGGGTTTGAATGTTGACCTGGGAAATCAGAAACCTTGCCCAGCGATAAAACTCACCCTGCCTTGCTCGTTATCCTTAGAACAACCTCACACGGTTGTTCTAAGGATAACGAGAACTAATGTACATCGTTGACTTCCAATCTGGTCTTAACGGAGGAAGGGCAGAATAGATCAGATGCAAGTAACAATGGTTACTTCATATGTTTTAGATTATGCTACTGTCACCCTGTGTGTGAGAGCAGCTACAATAATATGCAGTAGTCTGTGCAGCAAATACAGATGTTTCCTTACAAGTTCAGGAAAGTTGATTCTTTTGGACAAATGCAACAGTACAGGCCCCATTAAGGAGGGAAAGGCTTGTGTTTTTTGAAAAGAAATTTGTCTCAATCCGCTTTCGTGAAAATTATCTTGCTTTCTTTTCTTTTTCACTTTAACATGTGATCTGATCCAGCTGTCAGCCTTGGTCTGGCACCTCGATCCAGCAAATGAAATATAGGCAGTACTGTACACCGTTCCAATTCTGCTACCTATGTCAATAGCCGTCTGCTGTCCCGGTTCTGGGCCAAACTAGATGTTACAGACAACCCATCATTAGCAACGGAAGTAAATTAGTGTTTCAGAGAGAAAATTCAGGCTTACTTTAGTGATTGTATTTTCAAAAATTTGCTTACCTTCCTGGAAACATGTCGCAAAACCAAGGAAGCTAAGCTAATTTGCAAACTACAAGAAGCGTGAAGAAGCTCCTGGCAATCAACTCCTCTCAACACGGAAGGATTTTTTTCTTCTAATGATGGGCTGTCTGTAATGTCTAGTTTGATCCTCCATTACCAGCTTGGTTAACAGATGCTTCTTGCTGCACACCTCCGAGAGAGGTATTAACCCTCCTGTAGGCTGCATAGATACATCAGGTTTTCTCAAAATCTAGATGACATTAAGTGTTGCAAAGGGTTCGAAGCGACAGCCCCACCACATCGTCTAGGTCTCTGCAGAATACACCTACTCTTTTGGAATACAGCCTGATCTATCAATCCAAGTAAACAGAGAAGCTAGAATGGGAGCCCACCATTCAGCATTCGCTTTGATAAAATCCGAGGGAATAAATGTTACCAAATAACCAAGCAGGTTGCCAAATTCTGTGCAGTAGCACTAAGGGTTCGAAATCAGATTATAAATGGAGATAAAGAAATATAATACCCATGTCTTAATGGCTGCTAAATTTTAACCCGTACTTTTATCTACCAATTTTATTTACCAATTTTATGTATTAATTAAAATTTTAACCCGTACTTTTTATCTACCAATTTTATCTACCAACTTTATGTACTAATTGAAATACTATCATGGAATACACATTGATGCTATGTATTTTGTTGCTATATTTGCCTATTTTGGCCATTGGCTGTAAATAAATAAATAAATAAATACACCTACTCTTTTCCCAAAACCCAAAGGGAACCATTGTTAGGTGTTTTTTTTTAATGGCTACATTTGAGTTGCAAATGGTCTCTTTTCTCTCTTTTAACCTCAGACATTCCATCAAATATACTGTGTTTTTTTAAAAAAAGAGAAACATTTCTAAGTTCTGATCGGGCCAAGAAAAAGTGTGAGGGGCTGGGTAACGTTAAATCAGAAACTGCAATTGTCCGTTGTTAAGTGGATTTTTTTCTTTCATGAATTCCACAGCCAGCACTGTTCCCATCTCACACATTGACAAAAAGAGAATTTCTTGATTTCATGAGGTTCATAAAGCCACGCTGGCTGAAAAATAGCAGTGACATAAATCTGTTTCGGAGCTAGGTACTTGGTTCGATGTCATCTTTTCAGGACAAATGGTGTCACTAATTTCAGCTCCAAATGAGGGTATTGCTACACACTCAAGGTTTTTTTTCGCTTTGAGATCATTCTGTGTGGAGAGTGGCAAAAAAGCACCAAGCCATCTCTGCTGATTAGGTTATGTTCCCCCTCTCATGAGATAAGAGAAATGACAAAGCTCCCTCAATTGAAATGGTAATTTAATTATGAAGCAGAACTAATGGAGGCTGTTCTTTCTGATTAAACGTCTGAGGCCAGTGCCTTTGCCCCATCAGCATTACTACCTAATTCCTGGATTATTTATTTCCCTTTACTCCTTTTCTCCTGGGAATTAAAGAATAATAAATGTTTCCTAAATAATTGGGAGTGTTTGTATAGAATAGTTTTCACCTGAATACAGAGTTTGGAAATACAGTGGTCCCTTGTATAAAGGAAGTAATTTGTTCCAAATAAAATTCTGTTAAGAAAATTTTCCTTTATACAAATTTCCCATAGGAATGTATTGAAAACGGAGTCATCCCTAATTGCAACCATTTTTATGTTGTACGGATTCGCCCCATAGGCAATTCTGTTAAACAAATTTCCCCCATCTCTGGAATTTTTTACGTTATACAGATTTTATGTTATACAGACCGTTTGTTATATGAGCGTCCACTGCATGTTGTTTGGTTGATCATTTGCTTGGCCGGTTGATATGAATTGCAACATAACTGGCTACCAAGTGATAGAATCTGTAGTCCAAAAAAAGGAGATTTTTTTTCCAAACTGTGTTCAGTAGAGATGGGCACGAATCAAAAAATGGCATTTCGTTTGTCGTTTGGAGACTCCATTTCGGTTTGTTTCCGTTTTTTGCAAATTTTTGCAAAAAATTCATTTTCGTTTTCGTTCGTTTCGTTACCATTTCATTACCATTTATTTCTTTTTTTTGTGATTTTTTTTAGGATTTTAAGCAATTCACTCATATTGCAGTAACAGAAACGAAACGCATGACAAATTTTCCGGTGTTTCTGTTCGTTTCGTTTCGTTTTAGAGACAAAATTCGTTTGTTGTTTCGTTACGTAATGAAATGAAAAAATGAAAACGGAAACGAAAAATTGTTTCGTTTCGTGCCCATCTCTCGTGTTCAGTAATCTAGGACCTGTTTCAGGCAAAAAAACATTTGCTCAGTCCTTTTTCCTAGTGTTATTGTCTTTTCCAGTATGTCTTGTCACTTTACAATATGCCCAACAACAGCCTTAGTTTTTAAAAGCTGAGCTTCTAGAGACAGAAAAAGTTCTGGTGGGGATTTGACCTACCGGTCGACTTCTTTTCATTTCTAGAGTCCATGATCACTGTAAAGCTATGCTCCAGCTCACCACATGCTGACTAAATCATATTCCTCCCCCCACCCCCCCTCCATGGTTTTCTTTCTTCACTGTGCAGCTTTCATTGCTGTTAGGACCAACCAGGATGCCGTTACAAGCTTTGGAGTTCTGAAGAACTCTTCAGGCTGCATGATTTTTTTTAAAAAAAATGGTGAACGAAGTGTTGCTTGACTGAGGGCGAGGGACAGCCCAAGGGCTTGAATGTGATTGGTGAATGCCTATTGGTCCCAACAAGAGCAGTGGCTAAAATCACGGAGTTTGTTTTGTTCTTATGGAACAAATACCTTTGTCTTTTCTCTGGAAAATGAGTAGGGTTTTTTTTGCCTCTAATTTCCCCCCCTTAATCTCAAGGTCCTTCTGTTGAATATACAAATACATTAACCATTTTGGGGTATTTCTTAGGGAGGGGGACATTAAACAAAATCCTCACCCCATCCCTACCGCCTTGAGTTGTTGATCGTCAATGCAAGCACACCACTGAGCTAATTGGCCTGAAGTTCTGCTTAGGCAGTTACTTCACATCCTTCTTTGTTCCGTGACTAGTGTTGTACCATGACAGCGTTGGTCGCGATCATGTGGTTTTGTCCCTGTTTCAGTGTTCCCATAGCTGCGATAACTTGTCTCGTGACAAGTGTTACCTCATGGTCTCGTACTGTGACAAACAATGAATTTGTCTAGCTTCCTTTTTCCTTTTTTGGAGGGCTTAAATTTTTTCCCGGTGTTTCACTTCTGAAAAGTTAAAAAAAACAACCAGACACACTTTTTTGTGAGAAACAAATGTTTTCTTGCGTGACAATTGTTACTACATGGTGTCTTGTCTCGGAACAGAAAGCAGGAACAAAGAGTGACAAGGGAAAAACCCTGCCCCAGCACCAGGTACAGGATTGTCATGCTTAGCACCCATTCCGGAGGCGTGGGCGAGACAAATTTCAGTAGTTGCGCGACTGACGTGAAGTAACTTTTTTTGTACCACTCCTAAGCAGAACACTAACAGAGACAAAACGGACATGAAGTAACCGCCTTAGACATTAGGCTGTTTGCTTTACAGAAACTGAGATATGCCATTCCGGACCGTAGCGCCACTACTGCAGAACGTTAGTATCTTTAGGGGTTTGGGGGAAAAGCTGGCACAGCCTTGTATCGGCATCCACCCTCCTTCTGATGTCCTTTCCTGACTGATAGATAGTACAGGAAGCACAAATGAGGCCAAGAAAGCAGGAAAATGAAAATCTGAGTATTTGAATGGCTGCGTGTGAGAGCTGGCGCTGGATGTGGGGAAGCTAACATCTGTCAAATCCATACCGCACAGCTGGAAAGTGCATCAGCAGATGTGAGCACTGGGAAAGAGTGGGGGTGGAAACCAGAACCTTGTGTTTTCTTTCTGCATTGCATAAAGGAAGACACCGGGTCCTTCTCTCGCTTAGCTCTCACGCCATGCCCTAAAACAAAAGCTCAAGACAGGGAACAATGATCGGCCCTTAAATAATTGTATACAAAAAGGATCTAGCGCAGGCATGTCCAAACTTTGGCCCTCCTGATGTTTTGGACCACAACTCCCAGAATTCTAAGCTTAGATTGTCAATGGCAAAGGACTGTGGGAGTTGCGGCCCAAAACATCTGGAGGGCCAAAGGTTTGCCACCACTGTCCTAGGATGTGTATTCTCCCCTGAACAAAGGCTTTCATAGAGAGGAAGGATTGGTGCCATTGTTTGTTTGCTTAGTCATCACACTCTGGCTATTACAAACCATGATTTATGGTAATGTGCAGTGACATCCAATGTTGTTTAATAGGCACCCAAAAGCCATCCACCTGAATGAAGCCAAAGAGCAGATCTGTGATCTAAACAGGTTACGCTGCGTGGTTGTCAATGAATAAATACACTGTCTGTTTGTAGAGCTCTTCCCGTGGTCTAGCATCGTCCCAAATAGACTATTAGCTTTGGATGTTCAGAAATCCTTTGCCCGCCAATGAATCGTCATGGGAGGCAGACTTCCATTTGCTCAGCTATGTTCTACCAACAAATGATCAAGCTGAAAAAGATTATTGTCAACAAACGTTACGCCGGGCTTGTTTATTAACGAGATGCTACTTGTTTTGGAACATCTGTCGTGTACAAAAACTTGCTTTTGTTTTACATACAAAAGTTGCTTTCACCCAGCTTCTCCGTACCCTCATTCTATTCAGGTTGCTTCAGTTCTTACCCAGAGCCTTACAGTGTTTCTTTTAAATGAGTGTCTTGCGAAAGTCAAGTGGACCCTCTGTAGTTGCTTCAGAGTCAAAGGCAAATGTCTGAAAAATATATTCTTCATGGCTAGAGCCATTGAGCAGATTTCGGGCACTTCTCTTTAAAGCAGAGCCCTGAGGCTGCATAATCGGCGAGGGAGCAATACTGTTGAAGTCCCAAACGCAGAAACATTGTATGCTATAATTGCTTCAACAACCAGCCTTACAATATTAAGCAGTCTCTCAAGTCAATCGAGCTCTTCAGCTTGCAGTACCATTGAAAAGAACAGTTCATAAAGGTACCTGGATAGCTCAAGATTCTGAAAGTGTTCACCTTATATGCACACCTAAGTGCTGTTTTTAATTCTTTTGCCTGCTAATGGTTTTGCCAGCTGCCTTGAATCCCACTGCCGGGAGAAAGGCAGCATGAAAGAGAAAAAGACTACATAAAGAAATAAACGTTAAAAGGAATGCATGTAGACCTTACTTCAGATAACTTATTTTCCACCCTGCAAAGGACGTTGCTGAGAGATCTACGCCTAGAAACCATCTGCAAAGTATTTACTTTTCAGCGAATAATCATAAAGCTAAGCCCCTGCTAAAAGTGCAGTGAAGAGGTGAAGAAAATCATAGGCTATGACAGGCAGATATCTTTCACTACTCAATGGAGCATCTCTTCTGCAAATGTATCAGGAATATTGTCTAGTTTGACCCTGGGGGGTTGCGGGGGAACACTGCGGTTGTCTTGGGTCAGACTCCTCCAGCTGTTCTGAGCCAGTGTTCTTCCCAACTGGAATTGTCACTTAGATGCACTGATTAGTCAGAAAGTACATCTGATCTCGCCTGATTTCAGAAGCTAAGCAGGGTCAGGCCTGGTTAGTACTTGGATGGGAGACCACCAGGGAATACCAGGTGCTGTAGGCGCCTGGAGTAGGGACTGGCAAGCCACTCCAGTATCCCTGCCAAGAAAACTCCATGGACATGGGGTCACGGAAAGTCGGTCACGACTGTAAGGACGCAACACACACACAGAGAGAGAGAGACATTGTTTTTAATTGTTCACTGATATTTTAATGTTTTGTTTTCACTGTTCCTTTTAATCCATGAACATGGAGTCACGAAGAGTTGGTCACGACTGTAATGACGCAACACACACACACACACACACACCTTATCTCTATGAACTGGGACTCAAAAGAAAGGGGACAACAACATTTCCAAAAGTTTCTTAATGTGCCCTCCTGCCACACAAATGTCCCAAAAGCAGTTTTCCTGTCAATTCCAGATTAATGCAAGTACTGTATTGTGAAATGCACTGAAGTGCTTCTTGAAGCAGCTTTGAGCCCAGGTCCAAAGTGCTCCATTTAAACTTCCTTCTCTCAGAATTCCACTGACATATGAGGAGGATTACATTACAAAACATATCCCCCCCCTTGCTTGGCTTTCAGATGAAAAGATAGATATCTATAGCAGATCCTCTTTTCCCACATGTCCACCGAACGCAGGCCTTCCTCTCTTTTGGCTATCGTCCTGCCCCTCCCAGATGGAAAGCAAGGAAAAACTGTTGTGTTTCTTTTTCCAGAACATCTGTGAATCTTTTTGGAACAGCAAAGAACGCCAGGACGAGAATGCTTAAAGATCTGCCTCTTAAAATGGATTGGAGCTCCAGGAAAATCTGGCCTCTGCCCACACAGAGTACTGGGTTACTTGGGAGTAGAGATGGGCACAAAACGAACAATTTTTCATTTCCGTTTCCGTTTTTCATTTTCTTACGCAACGAATTGACAAACAAATTTTGTCTCTAAAATGAAACGAAATAAACAGAAACACCAGAACTTTTGTCGTCCGTTTCGTTTTCGTTACAGCAATACATTGAACTGCTTTAAATGCTAAAAAAATTCACAAAAATTGAAATAAATGGTAACGAAACGAACGAAAACAAAAACAATTTTTTTGCAAAAATTCACGAAAAACGGAAACGAACCGAAACGGACCCCCTAAACAACAAACGACAAACGAAATGCCATTTTTTTATTCGTGCCCATCTCTACTTGGAAGTCCATTAATAGGCTATGGACTGGCAGAATCAAAGTACAGTAGGACCCCTGTATCCACTGATTCATTATCTACTGATTCAGTTATCCACGGTTGGCAGAGGAAAAAAATTAAATAATTCAGCAGCCACAAATCAAACTATTGTCACAAACAGCAGCTGTAAAGCAAGCTGTTGTCACAAATAGCATCTGTAAAGCAAGCTACGGCCACAAACAGTGGCCATAAAGCAAGCTACTGTCTCAAAACAGCATTATAAAGCAAGCTACTCTCAGGAAATAGTAGTTTGTGGGTGGTGGGCAGGTGTTTTCTCTTATCCAGGTTTTTCATTATCCACGGGAAGGCCTAGAACCAATCCCCAGCAGATACCAGGGTCTTACTGTAAACCTAAGAAAAGAGGGTTTCCACCCTAATATTGAAGTTGTCTATTATTTTCCGTCCTCACACCTCCCTTGTGAGTGCGCAGAAGAACAGACACATTCATTACTATTCCAGCACACTCTACGCCCCTCAATAAACACCATGGATGAGTTGACGTAAGCTGTCTCAAATGCTCTTGATGTTGCCAGTTTTTGGACGGAATTTATTTGGGGGTTCTAATCCTGCCCCACAAAAGTTGTCCCTTCTCTTATTATGTATAGATATATTCTCCTTGGCAGTCTTCAAATGAACTCAGTACCGTACATCTTTCCTCTTCCTCATAGTCCTTCCTCATAGTCCTTCTAACTTATTAGTCAAAGAGAATGGCAGGTCCAAAGGGAATTCATTAAGGATTCATTGGGACTAGTACCT
Source organism: Phrynocephalus versicolor (assembly GCA_023846285.1). Lineage (NCBI taxonomy): Eukaryota > Metazoa > Chordata > Lepidosauria > Squamata > Agamidae > Phrynocephalus > Phrynocephalus versicolor. The sequence continues at coordinate 6,018,110 of JAHTLZ010000252.1, forward strand.
TGATCCACCAAACAGCAGTCTCACATTTAAACCACTACAGCAGCGGTGTGTGTCCAAACTTCAGCCCTCCAGATGTTTTGGACCACAACTCCCAGAATTCCAAGCCTGTATTGCCAATGACAAAGGACTGTGGGAGTTGTGGTCCAAAACATCTGGAGTAGAGATGGGCACGAATCAAAAAAATGGCATTTCGTTTGTCGTTTCGAGGGTCCATTTCAGTTCGTTTCTGTTTTTCGCGAATTTTTGCCAAAAATCGTTTTCGTTTTCATTTGTTTCGTTACCATTTCGTTACCATTAATTTCAATTTTTTGTGATATTTTTAGGATTTTAAGCAATTCACTCATATTGCAGTAACGGAAACGAAACGCATGACAAAATTTCTGGTGTTTCTGTTCGTTTCGTTTCATTTTAGAGTCAAAATTCGTTTGTCATTTCGTTACGTAACGAAACAAAAAAACAAAAACGGAAACAAAAAATTGTTCGTTTCGTGCCCATCTCTAATCTGGAGGGCTGAAGTTTGGACACCACTGCACTACAGCCTACGCAGCCTCCAAAGCTATATAATACAGAGTAAAAGATGGAGGCTAAATGCGTGAACGGTATGCGTGTGCCGTTTTCCATAAGTTGTTTTTCGAGACCCACCCAACTTACCCAAAACATCGCAAACGGGAGTGTTAGGACAAGCCTGTGTGTAAAAAATGTCTTACAAACGTTGAATCCAATTGCAGACCAAGATTAATTCGTTTAACATTTAATTCCATCCATCCTCCTAGAAGCTCAAGGGGACGGCTTGCAGGTCTCAGAGGGAGCAATCTTTTATTGCTTCTCTCTTCAGCCATAATGTCATGTCTGTTACACAGTTCCAGGCTTTTAATGTCTGGCGAGTCATTCCAAGGTATGGTGTAGATTTTCAGAAAGCTGGGCAAGAAACAGGTGGCTAGTGAAGGGAAATGTAAGGTTTAGCGGTTCCACACGGCTCTGCCAGTCGGCCAGGGAATCATAAATGGGAGGAAATAATTTTGTCTTTTGGAAATGAGGTTCTTTGACAGCGTCGGCCTGCATTTGTACAAAGAGCCAATTCAGTGAAAGGAGCTGGCAGAGAAGTGCAGGAATCTTGTCGCTAAATTGGAGTAGAGGAGCTTGAGAAGAGGCGTTCGTTCACATCCTGCTGGTACTAGGAGCTGCTGACGAATTCGAGCGCACATAATCAAATTTGTGTCCTCCAGCTCATATGATGTTTAAACTATTGATCTGCTTGCTATTTCTTTGATTGATTGATTGATTGATTGATTGATTGATTGTAGTGTTTCATGCCCCTTTCTAGTTGACCCAGAGCAGTTTATAGATCAGCATGTGCACACACACAAAATCCTTGGTCTCTGGTTTGCCATCTAAAGTGTCACACTTTATCCCCCAACCGCTGACACTGCAGCCAAAGACCTAAACCACTGATCTACTCAGCCATTTGGAAACATTATTTATATTACTTTTATTATGACTTGCAATTTGTGGGAGGCAGTTTGCTTTGTTACCAAAGCCAGACATTTTTGGTGGCACAGGATTGGCCGGGCTGTGGTCCCATGAGGCTATTGCAGGGTTTGCGTGCTTTATGGCTACCTGCAGGGATGGGCAAACATCTCCACCCAGATGAAGTTTTTCCTGAAGTAACTTGGTGGCTTTGGAGCCTACCGCCAGATAATGATGCCTTTAATGATTAAGAAAATAAAAAACAGGCGCTTGGCAAGCCTGTTTTTTAAACTCATGACCTTTCTGGCTGTTGTGAAGGACCCGGTGTACCTCCTGTGCTCGTTTTCCTCCAGTCCCAAGGAAATGATTTAATGGTTACTGATATTTACACACATAACCACACGGTCCCTGGATAGACATTCTGTGAGGGATCCAGAATGAGGCAGAAGTTTCCCTGAGCAGTTTGCTCCCTGGAAATTGCTTAAGCCTTGAGGCCTTTCAATAACATATTAGACAAGAAGGACCCTTTTGTCCCAAACAGTTTCGTCTGTTAAGTGGGAAATAGCACAATACACACACCACAGCTTGGGAAAACTACAAATTGGACTACAGCTTCCATAATTCCGAGCCGGTGGGGTCAATGGCCATGTTGACTAGAGGATTTTGGGAGCTGTAGTTAAAAAACAAGCGGAACATCTTCAAACTCTGGCAGTACGCCTTTGCCCTGAGAAGTCTTCGACTGATTGCAGAGCTTGGAAAAGTTACTCTTGTGAAGTACCCCTCCCAGGATATGCCAGTTTACACGACCAGTTATGTACTCGCGCACAGGTCAAATTAGCAACGACACTACTCACATCTTTCCTGTTAATTAGCATCTTTGAATAAATGCAGATGGCCATGTTAATTCTTCCTTCTATATATTTTTAAAAAGGAAATAAACATCTGATGACTTCAGGACTTGCAGCATGGGACTGTAAGTTTATCTTCTTCTCTGTTGTCTCCCCTACATATAATATTTGCAACTTTACTTTTTATAGCCAAAAAACAAAAAACAAAACTTTCCAAATACCAACTTCAAACCACAACAGCCCGTGGCTGTCATTAAAAAAAAGGTTCCCCCCCAAAAAAGTTCCCTCCTACCAAATCACCCCTATCACCTCCCTAGCTTTCCTGCAGTAGCCCCTGGTGTTTGGGCTGCCACCACCACCACCACCATCTTGGAAAACGTCCATTTTCCTATCGAACTGTGGTGGCGAACCTTCAGCACTCCAGATGTTTGAGACCCCAACTCCCACAGTCTTTTGTCTTTGGCAATACAGGCTTGGAATTCTGGGAGTTGTGGTCCAAACCATCAGGAGGGCCGAAGTTTGGACATGCCTTAGGTCCTGAGGGAAATGAAGCTGTTCCTCTCCAAGATGGCTGTGGCATCTTCGCTCAGGACAATGAGAAGCCACCACCGCCATTCCTGCAAAGGGCAGTCCCGACGAACCACAACGAGCTGCCATTTTGGAGGTCTGTCTCCCATCTCTCATCCACACCAACAGGGAAAAAGTGGTCAGTGAGGCGAAAGTAGCAGGTGCCTTGGAATTCATGAGTTTGGCTCAACTCTTACCAGAAGAGGTTCCTGGTTGAGCTGAGGGTTAAAAGAAGCATGTGTAGGCAAAAGAATTCCCTACAGTTGGAATTCCAATAGTTCCATTTCCAAGAGACAAAAAAAATCACTGAGGAGGAATATAAACTAATTGCTGATACCCTGTTTCTCTGAAAATAAGACAGTGTCTTATATTAATTTTTGCTCCCAAAGATGTGCTAGGTCTTATTATCAGGGGAAGTCTTATTTTTCCACAATCATTTTAAGTGATTCCCCCTACCCCTACCCCTGTGCCAGTGGACACCTTCACAAGACATCCCTCCACCCCTTTATCAGACATTTGCCCCCTACCTCAGTCACCCCCTGTGTGTCTACACAATGTGCCTGACTCCTGTCCTGCGCGACTCACTGACTAACTGTAAGTCAGCCAGACTCCGTCAGGGCAGAGTGGGCAGAAGGCGGCAGCTTGTCCTAGCGGTGGGCACGGGCTCTCTGATTGAAAGAGACTTTGTACTTCCTGTCTGCTCCAGCTTCGCTGTGTCCAACAATGAACTGCACAGTGGCGCCCGCTGCTACAGTCCGGAGTCCAGAGTTATGGTAGCTTCGGGGGACCTTATTATCGGGGACGCCTTATTAACGGGGAGGTCTTATTTTGGGGGGGGGTTATACTTCAGCGAGGCAAAACTGTAAGTAGGTCTTATTTTCAAGGCATGTCTTTTGGGAAAACAGGGTAGGTCTAAGAGCCTCGTGGCACAGTGGTTAAATGCCTGTACTGCAGGTAAAACTGTGCTCATGATCTGGGGTTCAATACCAGGTAAGCAGGCTCATGGTTGACTCAGCCTTCCATCCTTCTGAAGTTGGTATAATTAGTACCCAGCTTGCTAGGGGGGCAATGTGTAGCCTACATACTGTAAACCACCCAGAGACTACTTGAAGTGGTATGGGGCGGTATATAAGCAGAACACTTTGCTTTGCTTTTTGATATTTGTAGGCAGAAGGACAGGGGGACTAAAGCTCAGAATAAGCTTAAATTTACAAGAATCGTACAGAATCATTAAAACATGCAGCGGACGCGAACCGAGAAGGAAAGGGCAGGGTCCCACAAAGGGTGAAAATCAGAAACATGCTAAACGGGTGACAGAGAGAAGGTGAAGCCACTCAACACCTCCTTCACCTCAGCCTTTTGGTAAAAAAGAGAGTGCAACAGCGCTCAACCTCACTTCTTATACACCCACAATGGCCTGGGTTGTCTATGCAAGCAAGCAAGCAAGACAGCTGGCTTTTAGATCACACTTCAAGTCCTGTGGGGTGGGGTGGGGGAAACTGTTGTGAAATTATTGGCATGAACTTTAATGCGTTGGCAGCAGGTGAGGCTGTATCGGGTCTCCCCCCACCTCCCGCCACCGCCGCTGCCCTGCAGTGCTTCAGTGTAGCCCCCCTCCCCCACATCCTCTGGGACAAACGAGTTATTATTTTTTTAAAAAGGCCTAATCTAGAAAACAGGACCATGGTAACCTAGCATGGGGGGGGGGAATAGCTGTTGGAATTCCAACAGTTCCATTTCCAAGGGAGAAAGCAGAAAATAAACGCCGTGTGGTGCTCCTTCCCACCCAACCCCTGCAAAATCCACACCTTTGGCTGCTAGAAGGAGCAGTTAACGCCTCCGTAGAACATTTTATAGCCAGCAATCCTTTCCACCTTGGGGAAAAAGAAGGCACAATGACGGTTAAAATGAATGTGGGTATTTTTCCCGCCCGGCTTTGCTGCGCTTGTTACCAGCGGCTCAACAAACGGGCCACCGAAACACAACTGAACGCCTGGTAGCTTGTGCCTCCCTGCTGGTGGTGGTGGTGATGATGATGATGATGGTCCCCGTGTCATCCCAAGAGAAGCCAGGCACAGCGCAGAAGAGCATGGAGGCTGTGTGATCCTTGCCTGGAGGCTTGCGTGTACTCTTAGCTGCTGCAAGTTAAACAATCAGCCTCTCTAGTTCAGCCAAGAGAAAAAAAGGTAAGGTCCTTTGAGATCTGAGCTGTGTTAGTAGGTTTGCAGGATAAAGCTACAGAAATCTCACTGTTTGAGAGTATATAAAGTGACATTTTCAAGCTCCAAGCCTCAACTAAGAAACTGCCTGGCTTTTTTCCATCTTGCCAAGGATCTTACCTCTAAGAAAGGATGCCTGGCAAATCCAGCTTTTGCCATGTTATAACCTATTGGTACTGCTCTGTGGAAGGGGGTTTCAATTTGCAGTCTGTTTGCCCCCAGAACATCAAGAAATAGGATGCTACTCATGAGGCATCCCTAATGATGCAGGCTTAAGTGTGGGCAGTGTCCTGTAGTTGTAGTCCATGAAAGTAAAACATCTATGTTCTGACCAGGCTTAGGGACAGGCATGGCACAAAAACTGTCTACTGTTGAGAGATTTAGACGGTTACTTCACCTCCTTCCTTGTTCCGAGATGACGTTCTTTGTGTGATAACGTCGTTCGCGGTCACGTGGTCTTGTCCTGGTTCTGTCCCTGTTTCCATGTACCCACGGGTGTGATTGATGGTATTGTGACAACTGTTATTGCACGTCCTTGTTTCGTGATAACATCTGTACTTCCCTGCCTTTGTTTGCCCCCCCCTTTTTTTGGTCCGAGCTTCCGTTTTTCCATATTTCGAATCTCCGTAACTTTGCCTTCCATGTGTTAAAAAGCAAAGTTTGAGGGTTTATGTCTTTTTATCTCTCTGCACTACGTTGCTAACGCCATAGGGAATGTAATGGCGAATGGCACTTCGCACTCCTGCCACTAGATGGAGAATGTGTTCGTTCCGCGATAAGCCTTACTTCACTGGCTCTCATCTCGAAACGAGAACTGAGACAAGCTGATTCCCGAGGCCAGGGAGAGGTATGGCTCATCACGCTTAAATCCAGTTCAGGGGTCATGGTCAGGACGAACTCCTTTCATCACACAATGGACATGCGGTTAGATTACTTCGTACCGGTCCCAAGCGGGATGGCAAACAGCGATGAGAGGGACGTGAAGTAACCGCCTTATAGAACCTTAAATGTTGTAGAACTGCAGAAGAGCCAAAATAAAAAAAATACTTCATAGCCTTCCCATGTTTCGAGTTACTTAAGTGTATCATTCCATAGCAATGATATTTTTAAAAAGGCTGTAGAACTTTGTGAACCTCATAAAAAGTCAAAACTTACTGGGAAAAAAGACAATAATGCTAGGGAAATGTGAAGTCAGTGGGAAAAGAGGAAGACCAAATATGAAACAAATTGACTCTGTAAAAGAAGCCACAGAGTTGACCTTGCAAGAGCTGAGTAGGGCTGTTAATGATAGAACATTCTGGAGGTCACACGTTCATAGGGTTGCCATGGGTCGGGAGCAACTTGATGGCACATCAACAAACGATACTGAGGAAATACTGCCCGCTTTCCTTACCTGAGATACAGACTGGCTTCTTTTTAAAAAGAAAGAAAGAAAGCTGCCATGTTTTTGGATTTTTAAAAAGGGAACAATCCTTTCTTTCCTGGAAAGCTACGTGTCTGAACTAAAACCACAACTCTTAGACTCTCCCAAGCAAGATGGCCAGTGGCTAGGTTCAGGGCTGGCCTAGTTTTTTTTTGCGCCCCAGGTGAGGGGCGGGTGGGTGGGCGGCAGGCGCCGGCGGCAGCGGGGGGGCAACAGGGGGCGACGGATGACGGGGACGGCAACGGGCGTGGGGTGGACGGCAACGAGCGCAGGGGCAGCGGGGGGGTGGGCGGGGGGGGCAGTGGTGGCGGCGGCGGGGGGGCAGCAGGCTGGCCAGCGCCCCCTCTCCATTTTGGCGCCCTAGGCAACTGCCTAGTTCGCCTTAATGGACACGCCGACCCTGGCTAGGTTAGTTGCGGATTACGGGAAGCCATCTTTGAAAAAAACACAGCTAACGTTCCTGAACTCTACCTGTTTGCAAAGAAAGCAGCTAATGGATTAAGGTTTGAGGGCCCAATTGAAGAGGATGTCCTATCCTTTTACTGACAAAGGGTCCCAGTGTCCGTTCCATATGTCTCCACTCTCCAGGTAAAGTGGAGATAGATTCTATCCCGAGCGCGCCCCCCCCCCAAAAAAAAGGCTACTGCCGCTCAGTATAAACAATAAGTTAGATGAGTTTTCTTATAAACACATTTCTAAATCTGTAGCTCAGTGTAAGTTACTTCAGTGGCATCTGTTGACTCCAATTTGGAGTGCGTGGGTACGCTATGAATATGTTTTGAGTTTTATTCGGTACAGGACTTACTGAATCCATCTGGAAGGGTTGGGTTCATAGCTGCACTGTGGCATTCAGGGCCAGAAGGTATGGTGCTGGCTGCCAACTTGAGTGGAATTAAATAGAACATCCAGAGCGACCCATCTGAATAAGGCACCCAGTGAACCGGCACCCGGTATGCTTACTGCGTCTGCCATCCAGACGCTGCCTAACTGTAGAGAGGTGTTTTCGCTCTCTCTTCTCTACCTTCCAATCAGTCAAGGACCGGGCAGCCTGTCCATCAGAGGACACAGACCAAAAAGTAATAAGAACATAAGAAGAGCCATGCTGGATCAGGCCAAAGGCCCATCTAGTCCAGCTTCCTGTATCTCA
>JAHTLZ010000252.1:6062219-6134845 GCA_023846285.1 Phrynocephalus versicolor
TGTGTGTGTGTGTGTGTGTGTGTGTGTGTGTGTGTGTGTGTGTGTGTTTTAGGCCATCTTGCTCCTGTTTGATGCTCTGATGTACATTGTTTTATTACCTATTATGTTTTTATTCTAGGATTGTTTATTTATTATGTGTCTAGACCAGTGGCTCTCAACCTGTGGGCCCCCAGATGTTCCTGGACTGCAACTCCCAGAAATCCTGGCCAGCTCAGCTAGTGATGAGGAGGACTTCTGGGAGTTGCAGTCCAGGAACATCGGGGGACCCACAGGTTGAGAACCACTGGTCTAGACTGATATTTTTTCAACCTTGTAAACCACCCAGAGTAGCCATGGAGCAGTATATAAATTTAATAAATAAATAAATAAATAAACGTCTGAACATGCATGTTGTAATCTGACGCTCGCACAGTTAGCACTAACAATGTCAGTTTTAAGACTCAGGTTACCTGCAAATTCCCTCAATATCTGCTCAGTGGTTGAGTTTCCATGCCTTTTCTCCTCCATCTTGAGCCACCAGTATTGATGGAGAGATCTGGAGAACCTTAACACCTGCTCATTGCGGAAGAATTTGATGCTACTCTACTGCTCTGAACCTACAGCTCTTACCTAGTTTTGGAAGCAAAGCACGGTGGGTTATGGTTAGTTCTTGGATGGGAGACCACCACTGGATGCTAAACTGAGGAGGAACTCTGACTCAGTGATTTGCGGGTGATACACAGGCGCAGCCGCAGCAAAACAACACAAGAAGTCCAAAACCAGGTCTAGTTTGTTCTAGCTTTATTTCAAAAATTCTGAATGTGTAACCACTGGCGAAAAAGCTAAACAAAGCAGCCTACCCTAACGTTTGTAGACTGTCCCTCCCACGAGCCCCTTTTATCAAATACAGAACTAACAATGATAAGCTCAGTGGGATTTCAAAGAGCAAGAAAGTGGGGAAAAGAAAAGGTAGAAAAGTGCTTTGTAGTCAGAGTTCTTCCTGAAGAGGGCTGAAAACAGCCAGGGTTTTACTCCCTTTGTGATTTTTAATAAGTGTGGAAAGACAGATGAGGCAAGTGCTCTGAATGACTCTCTTTGTTTTCTAAGAGAGGCTGCCAGATTCCAATATGTAAACAAACATGACGAAGCTAGGAACTGCCTAGAGATGAGAACCAACCGCCAGTTGGGCGGTTTGGGACAGTTCGTTGTTGTTTTTTTGCCCGAACAGATGTTCAGTGGTTCCCAGGTCCATGTCCTCCAGTGGGTACCCACTCAGAGGCAGTGCCAGACAGGATGCTCTCTGAGTGGGTCCCTGCCAGAATAGGCAGGGCTGGGGAATGCCAAGTTTGGACGAAAAGCCATTCCGCACCATCATCCAACTCTCAGCGGTTCGTGCCTTTCTCTGGATGCCATTAAAACCATGCCCAGAGGCTCAATGTCTATGTTGAAAAGGCACAGGCATTATGCCTTATGCAGTTGCCGATTGTTATCCCCTGCTGCTTCTTTGTCAATTCTAGTTCCCATAATCCCCAGAGGATGGGATACAGCTCTTCCAGGGCAGCACACACTTCACATGGGACATACTGTAGTGTTATTGTGACTTCTACAGGTGGGGATTTGGGAAGCTTGCAAACAGGCGATTCCCCAGTTGCAAACTAGACTACAGGTTCTGCTTGATCTGTTCTCTGTGAACAGGCACTCTGGGTATAGGACTGCATCATATTATCTTCAGCCCTCCAGATGTTTTGGACCACAACTCCCATAGTTCTTTGCTATTGGAAATATAGGCTTGGAATTCTGGGAGTTGTGGTCCAAAACATCAGGAGATGCCTGGGTAGCCAATACTGTCCCTGCTTGTATCATGTCATTTGTAACCTAGGACACCAGCTCTGGAATATGATCTGGATCAGCAGTTAAGAGGCAAAGCCTTAGCAACTATTTCCCCAACATCCTTTTGTAACTTCTGACCAGATTTGGTGGTGGCTTCCCTGGAAGACTGGTTTGCTCTCTTTTCTCACCCCAAAATTAGCCTCTTCTTCCCAGAAACCTATATATTGATCCTTCACACTCCACTGCCTGGTGCTGCTACGCAGGATTTGTGCAGACCTGACAACTGGAGATGCAATCACACTGGGCTTTCACACTGAGATGTCCATCGCCCCCCCCCCCACAATGCCTACATCCCTTCACTTCCCCATGAGCTCATTTACCCTAGAAAAGTGGTGGCGAACCTTCGGCACTCCAGATGTTTTAGATCACAACTCCCAGAATTCTGAGCTGAGGTTGCCAATGACAAAGGGTGGTTGGGAGTTGTGGTCCAAACCATCTGGAGGGCCGAAGGTTCACCACCATTGCCTGGTGTGGCAACATTTGTCTCGGCTTAACACAAACCCAGGAGTTTGTTCTGCTTTGAAGCTCATGGCAGAGGTAGATGAAATGACAAGCATGTAGTGTTTTTTTTGGGGGGAGGGGGGTTCTTAGTTTAGTCTTGAGTCTTGACCACAGCTTTTGTTGTGGTCTGTTTAGGTCAAACTGTGGTTGCTGCTTGTTTGCTTGCTCGTGTGGGGAAAATGACAGAAAATGGGAGATAATTTAACTGTAATAAATTGTGGTGACCCCACCCTATCCAAGAATAAAAATATGTGTAAAACTGAACATACAAGCACATCTAGACAGAGGTAGAATATAACTTTCCCAACACTGATGAAATACAGTTAGGCCAAAGCCACCTTGCAACAAATGTTGATGTAGGCCAGGTTCCTGATTACCAACTACATCCCTCCAGGCTCTGATTGGTTGTTGCCAGGATACCCTATTCAGTAATACATTCCCTTTCAAGATGGACGTTCTGGTTAGACAAAAGACCGCTTTCCCTCTGCTTGATTCTGACTTCTTTTTAAGGGCATCTAACCTTCTTGGCTCCAAAACTGTGTGCAAATTGAATGCTGGAAGTGGGTTACGTGGCACAACATTTTTGGTCTGCCCTTAACATCCAAAGATTGCACTGCATTGTAGAATTATGAAAAATCGTGTGAGACACAACATGTACAGTGGTACCTTGTATAAAGGAATTAATTCGTTCCAAATGAAATTCTGTTACAAATTCTTTGTACACATTTCCCATAGGAATGCATCGAAAATGGGTTAATCCCTAATGGTGACCATTTTTTTCTGTTGTACAGATTTGCCCCACGGCCGATTCTGTTAAGCGATTTCCCCCTATCTCCGGAATGCTTTTTCCTTTAAGCAGATTTTGTGTTAAACAAAGTGCTTGCTATACGAGGGTCCACTGTACTTTTGGTTAGGGTTTGGATTACAGCTTCCAGAACCCCCAGGGAGGCACTGGGCTGGCTAAGATTTTTACAAGGATATGTTCCAATTCCAAATCCTGATTGTTAACAAAGTGAATGTAAAGATAGAATCTCTCTCTCTCTCTCTCATTCTCTCTCTCTCTCTCTTTCTGTGTGTGTGTTTTTGTGTGTGTGTGTGTGCGTGCGTGTGTGTGTGTGCGTGCATGCGCACACACACGTGTGTGTGCTCAAAAGCAAGTCTCCTCCAGTCATTCCCAGATCAAATTGTAAACAACTGCAGCCAGCATCATATTTAGCCTTTCAAATGCCAGGTTGGTTGAGTTTTCAACCCTATGGTCTTGGGAAAAAAACTTTATAAACCATAACCTGTCTTGTTTCCTGTCACTGTATCCCTCTGTCCATTCCAGCAGAAGTCATACTAAAGAGGGGCAGGGACACTCACAACCAAAAGTATGTGATTCACCCCTGACACTCTGGAAGTGAGACACAGATGGTGGTGTGAACACTGAGCAATGGGTGTTGCTCACATACACAAAGGTTTCTGAAAAGCACAAGTGGGAGGTGTTTTGAGTTGTAGCACCACAGCTATATTCAAGGTATTGTTTTTTTTTTGTTGCCCCAAATTGGTGCATGGTCAGCTGCTTCAATTTAGATCAGAAGCAGATTAGAAATTCCAAAGAACTAAGATGCAGCATCCAATACCGTACATTGAAAATTTGTGAGCGAGCCTTTTCTCCGTCCCTCGTTTCAGCCTCCAGGATATAACTAAACCAAATACAGTAAGCACCTTTTGTGGGGTTCTGCGAGATGGAAATTTTTGCAACTATTTGGCTATGGAATTTTCAATAGCTTAAAGAAGTCCCCAAACAGAAGAAAATCTACTCATCTAAAACAATGAATAATAACCACAATAATAATTAATAATAATAAACTTTAAGAGGTTCACATCCATCATCTGTTGTCTCACACCAATGGGAATCCCATATTGGGTCAAGCCATTAGGTAAGAAGGAAGGAAGGAAGGAAGGAAGGAAGGAAGGAAGGAAGGAAGGAAGGAAGGAAGAAAAAGAATTTCTACATGACAGGCTACTGCAATTTTACTAATAAAATGGCACAACATTTTCCCTTTTAATCAAAGGAAGCAGTGACAAATATTTGTTTACAATATCACAGTAACATGATATTCATTTAATAGCAGGTTCATACAGCCCTGGAGATCTGGAGCCGAAGATACTCTAAAAATTACGTCTCTTGCTTTGGCAATCATCCTTTACTTAAATCTGAGACTTCACACCACTTACAAAAAAAAGAGATAATGTTAAAAAGAAACCATACTTGGATGAGGTCGCCTTGACAAAGTGTCTTGTTGGCATCATAATTCAATGTACAATCAAAATAAAAGTACCTCTTTTCCTCTCTCTTTTTTGTTTCTTAGCTGTACAATGTAAACTAAGCAATTCACAATCATGGGCAGGTGGCAAGGTGGCTAAACTCCAGTGGTGCAAACAACACCGTTCGGCTCTAGAGAGAAATCTAAGCACCGGTTTTTAAAATCTGATGCCTCTCTAATAAAGTCATGGATCTCCCTCCGCCTCTTGGCTTCTGGAGGCAGAAAACTGGGCAGCTGCATTGGTCACCTTTGACCTCAACTAAAGGTGGAACAGGTTATGAAGAAGGCAGCACTGTGGCATTAATACCCCTCTGGTGATCTGCTCCTGGGGAATTATTGCTCTCAGAGATGGATAAAAAGTTATTTTAACATTATATCCCTCCTTTAATCCAAAGGGTGCAGGGGACAGGCATGCTGGTTTTTTTTCCCTGCCCAGTTTTTTTTTTAAAATCATTGCATATCTCCTTGTGTGGTCAATTCAGCCAGGAGATCCTATGTAGACCAGTGGTGGTGAACCTTTGGCACTCCAGATGTTTTGGACCACAACTCCCACTGTCCTTTCTCATTGGTAATACAGGTTTGGAATTCTGGGAGTTGCGGTCCAAAACACCTGGAGTGCCAAAGGTTCGCCACCACTGAGGTAGACCAAGGCTGCTCATTGATCATCATAGCTAAGCAATCTAAGCCAAACACTTTAGTCTACAAACGAGTAGCCCTGAAGCTTGGAGGACATGTATTTATTTATTTATTTCAGAATGCCAAGACTCACCAGTGAGACCCTGGCATAAAAGACGTGCCCTTGGAATTAAAAGAATTCTGAACCAAGGGGTTCGTTTTGGATGCCGGAACGGAAGAGCGCTCCCAGTTTTTTTCTGCATTAAATCCTTCGCTGCAGAACTGGTCATCCTCAGTTGTTGTTTCTTTGTTTTTTTCAAGAGGGGAATAACTGTATTGTTACTGAGAGAAATCCTTGCCAGTAACCCCGAGATCTCTCCATGGAGGTCCAACCTTCTGTGCTGTCCTACTGTGGTCACCAGGGCCACCAAGCTCTATGGATCCCAGCTTTCCTGAGACAGGAAGGAGGTGGCAGGGAGGGGCAACACCACATTTGTTATTAGCTGTAGGCCCAAAGTGATATTCCCCCAAAGGCACAGGGAATTAAGGGCATGGTTTCTTGGACTACAGCTTGCTGCTTTCTCCATTTGCCACCATGCTTTCCCCCTCCATTTCTTGGGTTGAAGCTACAAGGACTGACTGAGATCTCCTTCCACAGCTGCCTTTCCTGCTACTACAGTAGGACCCCGGTATCCGCTGGGGATTGGTTCCAGGCCTTCCCGTGGATAATGAAAACTGTGGATAAGAGAGACCGCCTGCCCACCCACCCCCAAACTACTGTTTCCTGACAGTAGCTTGCTTTATGGCTGCTGTTTGTGACAGTAGCTTGCTTTACAGATGCTATTTGTGACAATAGCTTGCTTTACAGCTGCTGTTTGTGACAATAGCTTGCTTTGTGGCTGCTGAATTAGCCAACCGTGGATAACTGAATGAGTGGATAATGAATCCGTAGATATGGGGGTGCTACTGTATTCTGCTGCCACCACATGTGGAACAACTGCCACCAAACAAGAGATTTATACATAGGTACTTTTAACTTCCTTCTCCCTGTGTCGGGCAATATTTACACATTCAAGGTATACACTCCATAAAACAAGGAAAACAGTTGACAATGGGGAAAGGGGGGGAAAGTGATGGAGGTACCGACTGATCCCCTCACGCTGGTGTTCACAATGGAGACTTGAGGGAGATTGAAAATGGATTTTCTTTCTTTCTTTCTTTCTTTTAAAGGCCATCATCGTGTTTGTTGTTGGAACGTCTCAAAAACACAAACTAGTTTTCTTCCCGCCCACCCCTCTTTGATTTCTCGTGCTTCTTCTTTTTTTTTAACCAAAAAAATATTTCTATTTCCTTTTAAACCATCATGTATAAAAATAGCTATAGGAATTAAACATAGTATAGTTTTTTTTTTTTTAAGAATGCAAGAAGGAAAGGGTTACTACAGGTTGAGCTCTAGCCTTTGTGGGGCATAGATGAACATTCCGTGGGCAGAGAGATATAGGGGAGCTCGTGGATTGAAAAGGGACCATCTACCGTCATCGATGGACTGGGAGATTTTTAAAAAAAAATTATTATAACAGGGTAGTTGTTGTTTTTATCTCCACAATTGTCACATCAGACAAGTTCCTCTTTTTTTCCAAGTACTGTTCAGTCCTTCTGATGACTTATGCTGAGGTAGGTCACCAGAGGAAAAAGATGCTACAGTCTAAGGCTTTGTGAGGTCTACTGCCAGCTGTGCCACTACCCGTGACCTTAAAAGTGACAGGGAGAAGCTGACCGCTGGGTGTGTTGTTAGTCTGTGGACCTCCCTGCCACAGGATGTGGTGATGGCATCTGGCCTGGATGCCTTCAAAAGGGGATTGGACAGATTCCTGGAGGAAAAAGTCCATCACAGGTTACAAACCATGATGGAGATGTGTCATCTCCAGGCTTAAAACCAGTGTGCTTCAAGGGCCAGATGCAGGGGAGTGGTATCAGGAGACAGAGATCTAGTCTCATGCACTCCCAGAGGCATCTGGTGGGGCCACTGTGAGATACAGGAAGCTGGATTAGATGGGCCTTTGGCCTGAACCAGCATGGCTCTTCTTATGTTCAACAGCTCCAAGAGCTCGCATATCCTTCAAGGAGACGTCCACCCTTAGCAAAACAGGCCGGTGTAGGCCTTAGTAGTTCAGTTGGACATGGCTCACTTTGATAGCCCATAGGCTAACATTAGCACCAAACTGAGGTTGGCCAGAACAGTGCCCAACCCTTAGATGGAAATATGCATGATGGTCCTCGTGCCAAGAAGGACCATATCTTATGGGCAGCAAGAGCTTTGTAATGCTAGAAGCCTAGAGATGGGGGTGATCTTTTCTGGATCCATAATTCCCAGCCTGACTTGCCAATGGCAAAGGACTGTGGGTGTTGTGGTCCAAAACATCTGGAGGGCTGAAGTTTGGACATGCCTGACCTAAGCAATGGAGGAAAGGCTATGGTTCCTCTCCATCTGGAAACAGATGCCTCCAAAAGTAGAGTAGAATTTTGTCCTGTAGAAAGGCCTAAACCAGGCTTATCCAAGCTTCAGCCCTCCAGATCTTTTGGACCACAACTACCACAGCTCTTTGTCACTGGCAATCTAAGCTTAGAATTCTGGGAGTTGTGGTCCAAAACATTAGGAGGGCTGAAGTATGGACATGCCTGGCCTAAACACAACTGCTACTCTCAACTAGAGTAGACCTACTGAACCTATATAATTTATCAAAAGGTTTGACTGATCAGGTTCCCGCTAATGCGGTGGGTGTGCTCTAACTGGGAGCAGCAGCAGGATTTAGTCTAAAACTGTTCAGCGAGACTACATTTTAATTACAGAGACTCACTCTACTGTATCTAGGCTCAGATTCATCCCACAGCATTTCTGGTTAAAAACAGTTTCCAGTGTCAGGGTAGAAAAATGTTCGCTGTTTGAGAATCGGAAGAGGAGAGAGCACCAGGCTAGATGGAATTGTACAAAGAAAACGCTGGGGAATTTAGACCTGGGGCCGGGGGTTCCTTTTTGTCTCTGTAGGGTTACCCTAGTGGCCGCACTTCTTACCTTAGGACACCATCACTGGGGGATTTCTAAGTTTTAGTAAGTTTCCCCTTCCATTAAAAATGCTTTTCCTAAGGCTGAGCTATTAACAAATACAATTTTAAACCACTATATGCTGGCCCTTATTTGGTTCTGCTTTTTTGCCTTTGACCCCCGTACACAATAGGAACGTGGCCACAGAGACATTTTCATGGAAAATGAATTTGGCCCTCAGGTTGGAAGAGGTTTCCCACTCTTGGTGTAAGGCATCTGAAGACTGGAAGCTGGTGGTGGCAATTCCACCGAAAAGCCCGATGTGCAAAGTAAGGAACGAGATCAATTCGTGAGGCCTTTTCATCCGTGGGATCACCCTTGACGCTGCGGTCATCAAGTCAACACCCACATTGCAAGCCAGCTCTGGCAAGAGAACAGCTTTTCAGTAGTAACCTATGACCAGTAGTAACCCATTTGAGAGAGACGACAATCATATTTAGGTGATGGGTAGTTTGCCTTCTGCTACAACCTTAACAGGTTTTAAGGTTCTTAAAAAACGAACATGATATAGGGAGGGAAGACCACAATCTCTTGACATAGTAAAACTCTCTACGAGTGAACTAGCAACTTGACTAAAAAGGAAAGCTCCTAACACTAAGGGGAGATGTTATCGACAGCTGCTAGCGGGCGTGAACCTACGCGACTCTTTGTCCTTAACTCTTCCGAAACAGCGGAAACCAGCGGAAACAAAGAAGTGACAGGCGAGGTCTGACGACACGACACACGGGTCTTCTTTTAAAAAAAAAACAACATCTTGAGGTAGAACATTGCTTTCAAGGTTTTGGAAGTGCTTCACATTGGAACGACGATGATGATAAAGGAATACTTTTTTAAAAAATAAAAAATAAAACAATTAACGACGACAACTCGCCACCGACATGGTAGACGTGGAGTGTGACTTCTGAGGTAGTACCGAGATATGTACTGACCGAGTGCTACACTACTTGCTTGGAAAACAAAAGGGAGACGCAAGTCCTTTGCGGCTCCCCAGAAGACATTCAATTCCGGTTGAGGTAGGTTCTGAGTTCACAAGGGATGTGAATCCAAGTCTTTACTTTCTTTCAGTAGCCTCCTTGCAGGCGCTTTCCTCCTCCTCCTCCTCCTCCTCCTCCTCCTCCTCCTCCTTTTGACACGCTTGCTTTGCCTTGAAAACAGTTCATCGGCAAGAAAACATCCTGAGAATGACGTAGAGCCCCAAATGCACTTGACAACCATGTCCAAACATCCGTAGGAAAAGTTTGGCGAAACAAGCACCTGCCTGGCTTTATTTATTTATTTCTCCGTTCTGTTCCTTTTCTTTTTTCTTTTTCCTTCTCTTCTCTTCTTTATTGAAACCAGGTTGGAGATGGGTCTGACGTAACCGGTCATCTTCCAAAAATGGATCTGCAGAGTCATCATCCCAAAGCTGCCAGTGTGGATTAAACAAGGACAACATCTGGTCCCCGTTGCCTTTTGGTGTGCATGGGTCGCTAGCAAGGGGGCCGAGGGGGTGTGTGTCTTAGGAATACATCGATCCACCAGCTCTGGGCTCTGGGATGAGTCCCGGAAATCCAAATGGGAAGGAATGTATGAAGCAGCCTGAGGCAGGTCAGAAAGACAAACTCGGCAGAGTTTCCACAAAGCTGTCTCTCTCTCTGTGGGTGGGTGCACCCATGGGTGAAAAGGAACATTCTGTAAAAATCTTAACTTGACCTGAGATTGATGAGTCCCT
The DNA here is from genome assembly GCA_023846285.1 of Phrynocephalus versicolor. Taxonomy (NCBI): domain Eukaryota; kingdom Metazoa; phylum Chordata; class Lepidosauria; order Squamata; family Agamidae; genus Phrynocephalus; species Phrynocephalus versicolor. Next base: position 6,072,328 of record JAHTLZ010000252.1, read on the forward strand.
TTAAAGACATCACCAGAGATGAAGAAACATTGGAAGAAGTCTTAGCAGTTATCCTTCATTGGTCGGAGCTGAGTTCAAAGCTGGTTCTTCCTGGAGGAGACCGAGCAGAGATCTGCTGGGAGTGTCCAAGGGCAGATTAGGAAAGGAGGTATCCCTTTCCTCTTCAATGATGCTGATGTCGTCTGGCGGAAGTGTGGATATCTGCGTTCCGTCCTGTGAGGTAGGAGGAATGGGATCCAGCTGAGAAATGGAAGAGTGGGGGAATTACCACTTGCATCCAAATCAGTAACCAAAGAATAGGGATCTTGGAGGTCTTCTAGACCAAACCTCCACCCACCCAAGAGAGGAGACCTCATACCATCCTGGACGTTGGAGGTCTTCTAGACCAACCAACCCCCCACCCAAGGGAGGAGACCTCATACCATCCTGGATGTTGGAGGTCTTCTAGACCAACCCCCCTCCAAGGGAGGAGACATACCATCCTGGATGTTGGAGGTCTTCTAGACTAAGCAACCCCCCCACCCAAGGGAGGAGACCTCATACCATCCTGGACAGATGACTGCCCAATCTTTTCCAGCAAGGGGGCACCTACACAACATCAGGAGGCAGGCTGTTCCACTGTTTAATACCTCTCACTGTCAGGAAATTTCTCCTTATTTCCAGGTGGGTTCTCCCTCTGATGAGTTCCTACCCACTGGTTTTTGCCATATTCTCGGGTGCAACTGAGAATAAATCAATACCTTCTTCTCAGTGGCAACCCTTCAGGTATTGGAAGACTGCTATCATGTCTCCCCCAGTCTTCTCTTGGTCAGGCTAAGCGTGCCTAGTTTTTAAAGTCATTCCTCATACAATTTAGCCTCCAGTCCCCTTATCATCTTTGTTGCTCTTCTCTGCACTTTTTCAAGGGCCTCTGGGTCTTATCTGTATTGGGGTGACCAGAACTGGACACTGTATTCCAAAGGTGGCCTCATTAAGGCAGTATAGAGTGGTACTATCACTTCTCATGCTATACCTCTCTTGATGCAGCCTAGGACTGTGTATGCTTTTGGGGCAGCTGCAGTACACAGCTGCTTTCTCTTACAAAAGAGATGCTGCTGGTCTTGAAACCAGTGATGTGAACTCTGTCCCTCCTTTATGGCTGGAAATCCTTTCTCTCTCCCTCCTATTCAAAGCCCGCCTCTTCCACCAAGTCACCTGGTTTAACCCTAAGCCTTCACTTTGAACCAAAATTAATGGCATTTGTACACGACCCCTAAACTCTGCCGCAAATGGCTGCCAGCTCCGGAGTTTACAATTGTTTCCCCACCAGCTCTGGAGTTTGCAGGAAATTAAGTGCGACCACGCCCACCTAAGCGCGTCCCAGCGCACTTTTCATGTACCTGCTCTTGGAGGGTGAAAATCCCCAGATCCGGATGTAATCTGGTGAGTACCGGGCTCTCCTTGCTTCTGTTTGATTTTTTTGCCTCCCGCCCCTTTAAGAGAAGGAATCAGGACGACGACGGGGCGGCTTTGGAGGTGAGCCTGCATTTTTTTCCCTCTCTTTTTTTCTCCCTCCCCTCATGCAGGCAGGAGCAAGGAAGTGCAGAGGGGTGGGGACGCAGGAAGAGCAACGAACCCCCAAGATCTCTGGCCCGAATTTAAGTGGCCAGCGGATCTTAGGGGTCGTGTGAAAAGGCCCTCTGTCTCTGGCTAACTATTTATTCAATAAGTATTGCTTCCGCTGGCTGATCATGTGGCACATACTCTGGCAACAACAGAGCGGGGGGAAAGGGGAGTGGCAGGGAGATGTCCTTACTACACAGTGACACTTTCTTACCGCCATCCCTTTGTGGTGTTGATCAGGCAGGGATGGAGGCGCTGCCGGGCACAATCTTTCCATCTCATTCAAATCCAGCCGTTTCCCATTCATGTCCAGATCCTCCCTCGGAGCAGATCCGTTCAGCACCCGGCTGGGATCATTCCTCTGGCTTCGCGGGACCTGCGGGGTCGACAGTTCCTCCTGGACGTTTTTGCACACCAGCAGGCTAAGGAAACAAAACCCAACGGATAAAGGGAAATCATTAAAAAAAAAGGAACTTTGACAGGACAGCCTTTAAGGAAGGACGTGGTGTGGGTGGGATTGTCCGTGATTCGCTCCAAATCCCAGAATCCTCCATCCTGGGAGTCCCACCTGATGGGCCCAAATCTAAATGGTGATCAGCTAGAGAAAGGAGCCATGTTGGGAGGCTTCATGGTCTCTTAGGGTAGGGACAAGTCCCTGTTAGAAAAGGAAACTGCACAGCATACAGTCCTGGAGCTGTGCTGCCCATAAATGTGAGCAAGACAGAGCTAAACGGATCAGTGTTCCAGTGTATATATGATATAATCTCGACTGATCCCTGCTAGATCAGCTGGGCTACAAATCTCATCGTCCACTGACCCTGCTGGCTGAGGTGGATCTGAGATGTAGCCCAGCCAGATAGGCGGACATGAGAGTAGGAAAAACAGGCTTAAAGCTGACCAAGAAATTTGAGGAGAAGGAGATTTCCCGAGCAGCTCATGGCGTGGGTTGCTAAGACCATGGCTGCTTTTACACGACCCCTAAAATCCAAGGCAAAATGCTCCCAGATGGGGAGCTTAAAATTGCTTTCCCACCAGCTGCGGACTTTTAAAAAAATTAAGAACGACCTCGTCCACCTAAGCGCGACCCAGCGCATTTTACAAGTACCTGGTCTCCAGAGGTAAAAAAAATTCCGATGCGGATTATAAAGCTGTGGATGCCAGGCTCTCCTCAACTTCTGTTTGTTTTTTGTTGTCCTCCTGTCCCTTTAACAGCCTGGAATCCCTACTGGGCTGCTTTGACAGCAGACGGAGGTGAGTGGAGGTGAACCTGCATTCTTTTCTCCCTTTTTTCCTCCCTCCCCTCACTGCAGACAGGAGCAATGGAGTGCGGAAGGATGGGAACACAGGAAGTAGGACAAACCCCCACGATCTCTGGTCCGAATTTAAGTTGCCAGCAGATTTTAGAGGTCATGTAAAAGTGTCCCATGTTTGCCCGATCCCACCCTGCAGGGCAAGCGGGAGGGGGACAACCTACCGTCCTCGATACCCAAACATGAGGAAGAGAACGCAGAAGATGATGCAAGTGACTCCAATGTGGATCCCAATGATGATTCCCGTTGTGGACGTCTTGTTGGTTTGTTCCTCTTTCAGGCAATTGCAGGGTGGACTCAGCCCTGGGGTGGAAGAGACGGCATTGTTTATCCGTTGGGAGGGAGGGAGCGCAGGGTTTCCTCTTTGCATTTAAAGGAAACCGTTGCGCATTGCTTGTGTTTAAAAATAATAATACTGTAATCCGATTTTGTGCTCCTGTATCGAAGAGTCCAAAATGCCAGGCAATGGCCCAATATTTCTGCACAGTCATGAGCCCATGTTGCCAATCAGGGAAAGTCGTAAAACCACGGAGTCTGAAGGGGCCTATAAGACCATCGAGTTGATTTGTATTCCAGGCAGGAATACAAATCAAAGGACAGTGGACCCTCATATACGTAACAAACGGTTTGTATAACATAAAATCTGTACAATATAAAAAGATTACGGAGATAGGGGAAATTTGGTTAATAGAATCGTCTGTGGGGCAAATCCGTACAACATAAAAACTGGTCGTGATTAAGGATTACTCTGTTTTCAATGCCTTCCTATGGGAAATTTGTATAAAGGAAAAATTGCTTAACATAATTTCATTGGGAACGAATTAATTCCTTTATAGAAGGTACCACTATATATCTGACAAGACGGTTGTCCAGTTTTCTCTTAAATGCCTCCAGCAGTGGCGCTCTCACCACCTCCCTGGGGTAGCTGGGAGTTTCCCCCCTGCCATTTAGCCTATTCAGTGGGGTCCAAACTTCGGCCCTCCAGATGTTTTGGACCACAACTCCCACAGTCCTTTGTCATTGGCAATACAGGCTTGGAATTCTGGAGTTGTGGTCCAGAACATCTGGAAGGCCAAAGTTTGGAGACCACTATCCTGCCTGCCTCTGAAGAGCACAGTGGGGGGTTTTTAAAGTCCATTTTCTCCTCCCAAAATGACTTTAAATTGGTGGGGGTGGATGCGGGGTGATGGGAACCCCCAATGGTTCTGCATTTTAAACCCTGGCAGCTGTATGCTGCCTATCTCTGCCCTGGAAGGATAGCAAAAGGGATCCCAACACCCCTTTAAATAGATGCATAGACAGAATACCAGTACAAGGGCAACACTCGTTGTGTGGTAGACATTCATCCTTGGTCCCTTTAGGCCAGACATACCCAAACTTCGGCCCTCCAGATGTTTTGGACCACAACTCCCACAGTCCTTTGCCATTGGCAATACAGGCTTGGCATTCTGGGAGTTGTGATCCAAAACATCAGGAGGACCGAAGTTTGGGTAAGCCTGCTTTAGGCCAAATGTTCTTCCACCAAAGCTGCCCTCTTGCTGTTCGGGTGACTTTGGCTTCTCACCTGTTCTCTCGACGGTCTCCCGAAGGGACACAAAACGGACAGTGGAGTTCCCATCGCCGTGCTGATTGTAAGCAAGGAGCTTGACTTCATACACCACTGATGGGTCTGAAAGAAAGAGGGATGGAGAAGATGAGAGGGTGCGTACTTAATTTCGGCTAGGTCATTCAGTTGGTAGGAAGAGGCCAACTTGTTTGCCCTGCCACCGGACACTAAGTTCCCTTGCTTTGAAGGAAAGAGAGTTAATAGTTACAAGAGAAGGAAATCCAGGAAAGGGAAGGTTTGGAGGTCTGCTGGGTCGTCCATTGAGAACTGGGCCCGAGGATCTCAACAGCATTAAGGAACACCTACTTCGGGGTTGCCACTAGAATTTAATTTTTCACTTCCCTGACATTCCCAGACCAACATTTCCCATAGAATCATAGAGTTGGTAGAGACCTCAAGGGCCATCCAGTCCAACCCCTCTGCCGTGCAGGAACCCCCATCAAAGTACAGTAACCGCTTGCCTATTGCGGGGGTTAGGGACCCACCCAACTCGCGATGACTGAAAATCCGCGATAGGCGGATGCAGGTCAGGTGGGGCCTGTGGGGGCGGGGGCGATAAGATCCCCCACCGCAGCGTACTCGGGCCACTCCAAGACTTCTCCAAGTGGCCCAGGGAAGTGACGTTGGGGCATCTGATCCTCTACCGCTGCTCTCCAGGGCAGCTCCGGGCAAGCGGTGGTGGCAGATCAGATCCACCAATGAGATGGAACCCAGGACTTGGGGAAGGGAGAGAAAGGTTTTAAAAGACCGGGCTTTTAAAACCTTCCCCCCACCTTCTCTATACCCCAGGCTCCAGCTCATTGGCGCTGGGGCGGGGGAGAAAAGCCTTTTGTTTCCCCACCCCAGTGCCAATCAGCTGGAGCCCTGGCATGTACTGCGGTCCGCGATATAGCAGGACCACAGCACAGGAACTGCGAAATGGCGGGGGGGTACTGTACTCCCGACAGATGGCCATCCAGGCTCTGCTTAAAAACCTTCAGTTTCCCTGACTCTCTGCAAGTAAGGATGGGAACAGATGTTTAAAGTTTGTATATTGCTGAACGTTGAAAGTAGCGGTTGTGAGTTTTTCGGGCTGTTCTAGAAGACGGCCAAACAGCCTGAAAAACTCACAACAGCTATCAGATCCCGGCCATGAAAGCCTTCAGGAATACGTTTAAACTAGCCTTGCTTTGCGAATGCTACAAGCAGACTTTAGAAATCATGCAGGGACAGAGTTCAACAAACACATTAGGCTGGTTGCTAGGGTTAGAGATGGGGAAAGGGCTGGAGCTTAGGGAGGGCATCATTAACTTTTACTTGTATTCTGCTACTTATCTATTTCAGTTGCCGCAAGAACAGATCATGCTCTTACAGCATCAGGTCAAAAATCCACTGCTGTAATATCTTTTAATCACAATTTCCCTGACTTTCCCTGACTTTCCCTGACTTTCCCTGACTTCAGACAATTTCCCCTGACTTTCCATGACCAATTCCCGTTTCCCCAACTTTCCAGAAAGTGGCAATCCTGTACTTGTACTCTCCTTGACTCATTCCCCGAACTCACCAAGATGAGTAATGTTGTAAGAGGTGATGTTGCTGGGCAAAAGCATAGGGCCACTGAAGTACGACAGATGAACTTGGCGGTAGTAGAGCTTGAATCCTTCATGTTGGCCCAGTTTGATGGAGGGCTCCCACATTGCCTGAATGGCGGTGCTGTTGAGAACTTTGATGAAAAGGGATGGCACCGCTGGCACTGAAACCAAGTTGGCAGAAACCAAAAGTTAGTCCTGGGTTATGGTGACCTTTTACGGGGGTTTCCAGGGAGGTGTGATATGGTGGTGGCATCTGGCCTGGATGCCTTCAAAAGGGGATTGGACAGATTCCTGGAGGAAAAAGTCCGTCACAGGTGACAAACCATGATGGAGATGTGTCATCTCCAGGCTTAAAAACCAGGGTCCTTCAAGGGCCAGATGCAGGGGAGTGGTCTCAGGAGACAGATATCTAGTCTCGTGGGCTCCCGGACACATTTGGTGGGGCCACTGTGAGATACAGGAAGCTGGACTAGATGGGCCTTTGGCCTGATCCAGCAGGGCTCTTCTTATGTTCTTATGTTGTGTTCATATAGGGAGTACTCAGAAGTGGTTGACCATTCCCTTCTTCCAGGGGTGGGGTGGGGGGTGACCTGGAGCCAGGCAGCTTTTCCAGGACTACATGGGCTGTCTCTACTCCTGGGAGGGACAGCAGAAATCAAACTTTACAGCCAACTCACTGAGCTTCCCTTCTTTCCTTTAGTGTGTACAGATTTTGCATTTAGAAAGAAACGCTTGTGAAGTTGGAAACCAGATAGGTATGCAGACAAGGGGCAGACACATGTTATGCATTGGGGGGGGAGAGGCTTTAGGAATTTAAAGCGAGACGAGAAGGCAGAAACACTTTCAGAAGCTTTGGAAACTTCCAAGATATGGATCTACCCAGGGCTGGTGCCAGGCTTTTTTGCGCCCTAAGCAAGACTAACAGCTTGCACCCCCAAAAACAATTTTCAAAAAAAGACAAATTGTAGGAAAATGTGCCTCTCTATGGTCAGATTTGCATCCTTCTGAGGTCAGTCTACTATACTTTGTTAGTTGCAGTAGCAAAAAATTGCTTCTCTTTAACCTGCTTTATATTTTTTCATTTGCCATTTTCATTGCACATATAATAATACCTTTGCTTAATATTTTTTTCCATTCCTAACAGAGTTGGAAGAGACCTCAAGGGCCATGCAGTCCAACCCCCTGCCATGCAGGAACCCCCATCACAGGACTCCCGGCAGATGGCCATCCGGCCTCTGCTTAAAAACCTCCAAAGAAGGAGATTCCACCACCCTCCTTTATGGCAGCATATTGCACTGCCAAACAGCTCTAACTACCAGGAAGTTCTTCCTAAGGTTCAAACGGAATATCTTTTCCTATAGTTTGAAACCATTGCTCTGAGTCCTAGCCTCTGAAGCCATCAAAAACAAACCTGTCCCCTCTTCAAATATTTAAACATGGCTATCATATCCTCTCTCAGCCTTCTTTGTGTAAGGAGTTTAGTACTTAAACATAGAGCAAAGTTGTTATTTTTTTTTAAAAAAAATAATGGTGTTTGGTGAGGGAGAGTGAAAGAGGATTCTGAGCATCAAAGATATGTATGATTTATTACTATGTTACAAAATCCCTTAACGAGGGAGGGAAATGCAGTGATCGGTCGGTCAGTTTTAAGCTCACACATAGACCTCATGCTTAATGAGGCTGCTAGCTACTGCCTCGAACTCCATGGTTTGGGGTCAGAGATTTTAAAGAGGTTTTCAACCTTGTCAAGGCTCTCTGTGTCTTTAATGGAAAATAATGAAGGAGAGCAGGACAAATGGGTCACTTCTAGAACCATGAGGCAAAGGGGTTGAAAGACAGCCAGTCCTACATTCCTCCTGAACTGGCCAGGTGGCTCAAGGAGTTAGTTATCTGGCTGCAGCGCCAGAGGCTGAGAGTTCTAATCCCCACAGAGTCCCAGGAAACCCCAGAAGAAGGGAATAGTAAAACCATTTCTAGATAAGAGTACTCATCATCTAGAAACAATATGGTGATACAACATTTTGGTATGTTGTATCACCGAATTGTTTTTTTCAATATATTTTCTGTTATTAGGGGGGAGGGATTTATAAGTTTCAGTCTTATAAGCCACCCAATATAGTGCTTGTGCGAACGAGGCAGTATACCAATCAAATAAATGAATTCATTTAAAACATCCAAAATATCCAAAAATCCCATCTCTACTTATGAAGCCCCCAATACAAAGAATTCAGCACCCTGGAGAGTTCCCTGCCTGTCCTGCCTGTGGAAAACACAGCTCGTTTCTCAGAGGACTTCTCGGTAGGTACTAAACACCGCCACATTCCCCCGTCCTGGAAGGACACTTGCTCCTCAGCATATCTGTGTCTGGAGGACCGTCAATACAGGAGAAACCCATAAGTGAATGTGGCAGTCCGGTGGGGCCCGTGAGGTAAATCACAGCTTGGAGCATGACAGTTCCTCATGTTTCTTGTCAACGAATGTGTGGGTAAGCCTTCTGAACCTCGCATCTTTGGCAAAGGTATACTGGCTGCAGAATTTGTTTTCAGTCAGTTCACAGATTGCGTCGCCATGACTGAATTTTTTTTCGAGTACCAAAGGGGTCACAGTCATGGTTTTGGTGGGCAAACGGGCAAGGGCGGGGAGACAGATTTGGGTCTCATATAAGACAGCATCACACCAAATGAAATCATTAGTTCCTTTCTTAAAACTGCATAGTCCTCTAACCCAGAACTTTCCCACTAATTCCCAACAGGAGATGCTTAGGACAGGAATGGGCTGAAACCTTCTACTTTTAAGTAAAAAGCAGCGGGGGGGGGCAGTACTGTGTGGTTCTTGTATGGAATCAGAAGATGAGTGGTTGTGATCTTTATTGGACCACTACAATATCACAAGGAAAATCTCTCTCTCCTTCTCTCTCTGTGTGTGTTTGAGTGTGTGTTCTATCCCATCAAGTCAGAACTGACCTATAGAAACCTTAAGAGGGCTTTCGAGGTAAAAAAACACACACACACACCTCTGGTTCTTATTATTGTTTTGTAATTTTTGATTTAATTACAGTTTATGTTTGTTTTGTGTTCGATATTGTATATGTAATTATGTCAAAACTTTTGTAAACGGCCCAGAGTGGCACTGGTCCCAGATGGTGTAGTATATAAATCAAATCAAATCAAATCACATCAAATCAAATCAAATCAAATCAAATCAAACCAAATCAATCAATCAATCAATCAATCAATCAATCAATCAATCAATCGATAACTCAATAACTCAATAAATCAATGAGATATTTAAGGAATTGTTTTACTGGTTCCACTCCCTCTGTGAGTTTCCATGGCCAAGTGGGGATTTGAAGCCTGTTCTCCAGAGTACTCCTTTGTCCCTCTGTCCACTAAAGCCCACTAGGAATACAGGTCAGTAAAAAACTAGATTTCCATTTGACTCTCCTTACCTTCTCCCAGCGTGCTCACTACCACAACTTCAGAGGCTTTGCTGGCCCCCCGAGATGTGTAAGCTTTTATGTAGAAGCTGTAGCTCGTGGAGGGTTCCAAGTCAGTCACAAGTTGCTGGAAGGTATTTTTGCTGACCGCCTCTTGGTATTCCATCTCCACTGGGTCTGAAATAAAAAGGAAACAGCCCTATACGTACCTCCAGAATCTAGAGATGTTGGGTAAGACAATTCAGTTGGAGTTGGTCAGCACCAATGGGAAAATTGGTCAGCCCCCCTGATTTTTAAGTTGTTAAGCTACCAACAGGGCATCTTGACACTTCAAACATGGATTGAAGGAGTCAAGTGAACCAGAAGTATTTTGTCATGATGATCTGGGCTATGTGTTGCAGAAGGAAGCTCTTTATCTTTATAGCTAGACTAGACATGGACATTTTGTTTCAGAAGATGTCCAGTTCTGAAACGAGTGCGGGAGCCCAGCTGATGTTTGGAACCAGACCAACCCTCTGGAATGAATTCCGCCAAACCCTTACCTTGCTCTGGGGTCGCACAGCGATAAACTCCAACGAGGAAGAAGCCTCCATCTTTCCTTCTCCCTGGTGCTTTCCAATCAGGCAGGGAAGTGGGATGATGCATTTCCCTGCACAGCTCCTGATTGGCCAGCACCATGGAGAAGGAATGATGACATCAGAAGCTTATTCCTCATTGGAGTTTAACCCTGCGTAAACCCAACACAAGGTAAGGGATTGGCTGATTTCATTCCGTAGGGTTGGTCTGGTTCTGAACACCAGCTGGGCTCTCACCTTTCGTTTCGGAGGCCCACGAAGTATGACATAAACAAAGCCTTCTTAGCACCTCATTGATGGAACTGTATGTCACACCTAGGTATAGCAACATCATTTTGTTCCATTTGAAAAATTCAAGGAAAATAGAATTTTTGCAGCTCTAAAGATGCTAGGCTTTTACACACTTCTACCCTTTGGCAAGGCATATAGACTGTCTCGGAACAATTAAATGCACAGCAAGCTCTCTGGACCTTTTAAGACACAAACCATTAAAATGTGTACAATTGAGAAACATACCCAGAGAGATGAGGGAGGCCACACAGATAAATGCTTTAGACTAGGTAAAAGGCACATGTGAGTGGGGAAAATGTGTGAGCAGCTTTGAGGAGGGACAGTTCTGCAAACTCTTACCGCTCTGCATGGAGTGAGGATAGGAAGCAGATGCAAGCGGGACTTGAAGAAATGCAACAGAATGAGGATGCAGTAATTTTCGCAGCCGCACCCCACCTGGTGGGCCTTCCACCTGGCGCCCCTGGCTTTGCCTACCTGCCGCTTTCCGGATGTGCAACACGTAGCCAATGATGTCCTTGGTGTTCTGCAACGGCTCGCTCCACAGCACCTGGACGGTGGTCGCAGAGACCGTGGCCGCTTTCACTTTCTGGGGCGGGCCAGGCAGCCCGTCGGCCCACAGGACGGTCAACCTGGCACTGGCTTGGGTGGAGCCGGCACTGTTTTCCGCGATGCACTGGTAGATGGCCTCATCCCCCTGGCTGATGCTGTAGATCGTGAGTGTGCTACGTGGGAACCAACAGTGGAGAGGAAGATTAGAATGAAACTTTCACTGAATCATAGAGTTGGAAGAGACCTCAAGGGCCATCTATGATTTATAGTCCTGTGCCACTTCTGAGGACAACAGGCTACTTTAGGATGTGCCAGGCAAACAGTGGAACACCCACTGTTCTGTTCTCTGAGAGTAGGGAAGTGGTGGTTGTGGGGAATAGCTCTACATATTTCTTCTGGTATCCGGCAGTGGTCTGCTACCTGATCTGGTTGTGCTTGGCTTTTTGCTGTTTTACATTAAAAGTGTTTATCTTCCCACAAAAAAAGGTTGCCACCTTACAGACATTCAGTCTAGTCTAATTAATGGGCTGAAAAAGATCCATAGAATCATAGAGTTGGAAGAGACCTCAAGGGCCATCTAGTCCAACCCCCTGCCATGCAGCAACCCCATCACAATATTTCCGACAGATGGCCATCCAGCCTCTGCTTAAAAACCTCCAAAGGAGGAGACTCCACTACCCTTTGTGGCAGCATATTCCACTGCCGAACAGCTCTAACTGTCATGAAGTTCTTCCTAATATTCAAATGGAATCTCTTTTTCTGTCGTTTGAAACCACTGCCCCGAATCCTAGTCTCTGAAGCCATGGAAAACAAGCCTGTTCCCTCTTCAATACAACATCCTTTCAAATATTTAAACATAGCGATCATAACCCCTCTCAGCCTTCTTTTTGAAAGGCTAAACATTCCCAGTTCCCTAAGCCGTTCCTCATAAGACATTTCCTCCAGACCTTCAGCCATCCTGGTCGGCCTCCTCTGGACCCGCTCGAGGTTGTCAACATCCTTTTTAGCCCTTTCGCACAACAAACGTCAGACTCTCCAGACTTGACCGATCCTTCCCACCACCACCACCACCCCCTGAGCAAGCCACATCTAGGTTAATCCTCATGCCTCTGAATAGGATGTAATGAAAGGCTAAGGCTGCTTAGCTGGAATTTCACTCTTTCTCGCCCTCCTCCTGCCCTTTGGTTGGGGGGAGGGAGAAAATATATGGGACTGTCGCCTGGGAGGAAAGCTCCAATCCCAATCAAGAGCAAGCACATGGATTATGTTAGAGGAAGGGAAGAAAATGAGGCAGCAATGCTATTATCTTGTTCTGGTCATCAGATGGCTTAACTTGGCCCGGAATTAAAGAGGCAGCACTTCCCAGGAATTAAAATTACAAGGCGCAAAGGGCAAATTCCTGGAGGGAAAGTGAAAACAAAGACTAGGCACCCATCCAGATGATTTGAAAACATAATAACAATTTACACATTTCGAATATGAATTCAGTGTGGCGGGAAGTGCACATAGATCAGTCAGAGCCACAATGCAATACATCAGATATGTTAAGAATGCATAGACTCACATGACTAGGTGTAAATTAGAATGTGCATGCATTGATGAAGGCAGGGCCCACCATATTAGAAATGCAAAATCCACCATTGCCAATTAAAAAAATAATAAGTTTCCTGGCATGGTCCTGGAAACTCACTAAGGAATGTCACCAGTAAACCCTCTCCTTCAATGTCTCACATAGCCTGAAAACCGTACCAGAATCCCCTTACATCATCTGCAACTTGACCACACCTAACAACAACAACGTGCTTTGTATATTATTGTATTTGTCATTTATTTTAGATTTCATGGAGATAAATAGTGCAATAGGATTTAGGGAATAAATACAAACAAAAATAATAATTCCATTAATAGTTGATAATTGTAATGGTACAGCTGAATATAAAAGTGACTGCTATGGGAAATGTAAAAGTTGTTTATTTTATTCATTTTTGAGTATTTTTACCCCGCCTTTCTCCTTGGAAAAGGACCCAAGGCGGCTTATAGTAAGGAGAGACTATATATAGTCCATGACAAATTGAGGAATATCTTACAGCATTAGAAGGAAACATTAAAACCAACAATTGATAACATAGTGTCAATGCAATCACATAAGAGATGTAAACAGGAGGCTTTAAGTGGTTCTAAACACAAAGTCTGTGTAGCCATGTATGGTAGATTCATATAAAGACACAGAGTAGGTAGTCCATAATTCAGGGGGAACTTGTCTGAAGAGAAAAGTATTTGCCTGTTTCCGGAAAGACAGCAGAGATGGGGCAGTCCTGGCTTCCAGCGGGAGGGAGTTCCAGAGTCTGGGTGCAGCAGTTGAGAAGGCCCTTTCATGGGTTCCCATGAGACGTACCTATGAGGGTGGCGGGATGGAGAGAAGGGCCTCTCCTGATGACCTTAACACCCGAACCAGTTCATACTGTGAGATTTGAACTTTGAGGTAACTAGGACCCAGGTCATATAGTGCTTTGTAGGTCAAGGTCAGCACTTTGAATCACATGAAAACCACATGAAAATCACACTAGCCGGCTGCATTGAGGCTAAGGGAGAACAAACCCTTTGCCATCATTATGACAACCATCTGTTCCACCCAAATGCTTTGGAGTCCTACCTGTGGCACAGGCATCATCAGTTGAGAATCGCCAACCTAGGCGATCGCAGGGCGAAATGTCCCATGTTCTGAAACATTCCATTATCTGGGGCAGCTGAAGTGAACGGCCTCTCGGGCACAAGGGTGGCTGCATACTGTTCTTACCAGAGCCTGTTCCAGCAGAGATTTCTCCATCTCTAGTGGGCGATCTAGGCTGATACTTCACGTCCATCTCATCGCTGTTTGCGGTCCCACTTGGGACCGGTACGAAGTAATCTAACCACACGTCCAGGGGGAGTTCGTCCTAACCACGCCCCCTGAACTGCGATTTAAGCGGGATGAGAGATTCCCCTCCCTAGCCTTGGGAATCTACTCATCACGCTTCTCATTCCGAGACGAGTGGCCATGAGGTAAGGCTCATCACGCAACGTGCCATTCTCCATCTAGTGGCAGGAGTGCAAAGTGCCATTCGCCAGTACATTCCCTATGGAGTCAGCAACACAGTGCAGAGAGATTAAAAGACAAATGCCTCAAACTTAGCTCCGTAACGCATTGAAGGCAAGGCTTCGGAAAATCGAAACATCAAAAAAATGGAAGGCTGGGGCCAGAAAAAAAATGGAGAACAAAGGCATGGAATTTCATATCTCATCATGGAACGAGGACATGTGGTAACAGTCATGCTGGTATCATCCATCATGCCAGTGCGTACACGGGAACAGGGACAGAACTGGAAGAAGACCACGTGACCGCGACCGACATCAACACACAACAAACTTACTCCTGGGACGAGAATGGATGTGAAGTAACCGTCCTAGTCACTGTAGCTTTGCATAAACCCGTACAATGCAATGCTTACAAATACCTTGTTTCTCTAGCAACATCCAGCTCTTAAACCCAGACAGCCATTCATCACTCCTCACTTGTGAAGGCTTGCATGTTTCCTTTGAAAAAACTGGTCTGGTCACAAAGAAGGTCGAAGGCTGTGACCCAACATTTTTCAAGAAATCACAAGGAACCATCCAATCCATCACCTCTCAAAGGCCTCCGGGCCACTTGAGACATATAATGTTACTCTACATTTCCTCACTGTAAAAGCGCAAGCAGCTTTCCAAGCCTGAATGAGACAATGTTAGGGGTTGCTCAAGACATACTGTGGCAGGTCAAGGGAAACCGCATACGGTATATAAAATTGCTAAATTTACCACCTGCCACCACGTAATCGTTGCTGGATTAAAACAGGATGGTAAATGGGCACTCTCCAGATTGCCTTCAAGGCTATGGGAAACAGAACGCTTTTACAAAATGGAGGAAAGGACGCAAGCGTTAGGGTTTTTTTTTCCCCTCCTAGGCCATATTTCTGCCATAAATGAATGATAGGATATGTTTTGGGGACAAGTTAAACTTTTTGTGAGAAGACTCTGAAAGAAAATGTTAAGCACTCAAGCCTTTTATTTTTAGAACAAGTGTCTGGGGTCCTTGTGATCATTTTTGTCTTCCTCAGACCATGGAGGGCTCCAACCCATATGCCCCGGGCCTAACTCTTGCCCCTAAAATGGCACATCCTACCACAGATACATCTGTGAAAACCGTTTCCCCATCTCTGTGTTTTAGGCTAAAACAAGGCAAAGAGGGCATGGAACTGCCCCAAAAAAATGGGGATTTGTAACCCCCCCCAAGAACCTTCTGAGGTGGCAAACTGCCATTTGGGTGGGTGGTGGAACAGTGTCGATATTTTTCAGGACATCAGCTTTGTTTTGATGAGGCCCACAAGCCCGAATTTGTTGATGCTCTTTTAGAAGAAGATGAATAGATGGGGACATGATAGACCATTGAAAAATAATCACTGTTGCAAGGGAATAGAGGAAAATCCTGAAATCTTCCTTTCCCACCACCACATAGTACCAGGCAGGATTCCCTTGCCCAGTAACAGTGACATGACAACCATGACTATGATAAACAAAAAATTGCACATTTTCACATGACACATAATAGACCTTGATCCAAACACATTTAAAAAAAACCTCCCCACATTGAGTAAATTCTAGGGATTTTCTAACCCCTCCAAAGGAATAATAGGGATTAACAACAGGATTATGGCATAGCCATGGTGATTCTCCAATCTTCAGCAGGAAGAGGCAAGAGAAGACAAAGAAATAGCACTAGGATTAAATTTAGTTGGAGGGTTACATTTATGTCTTTTGACTTTCTGGACCTGATAGGAAATCCAGGCTTCTTACGACCAGAATATCTTAGCATTTGAATTTCATGGATAACAACATTGCTTACGTTTGTCCCAATGTCTTGCACTGATGGAGAAGGGAGTATTTATTTATTTATTTATTTATTTATTTAAAAAGTACATGGCAAGTGGTTGCAACTTGGAGACCCTATTTATTGCACTTCATAGGTCAATGTCACAAAATGGTTACCTTCTAAGTTAACCTCTGGGTGGATTCTGCAAGAAAATGTGACTTGGGGGGTACAGAAATGTCCCATTTTGATGACGCTAATGACTCGAATTTCCTGCCACAAGCAGTGGGAACAACCAAACGTTTCAATATTTCTCTCTCTCTTATTCTCTCTCTCTCTCTCTCTCTCTCTCTCACACACACACACACACACACACACACACACAGAGAGAGAGAGAGAGAGAGAGAGAGAGAACTCCCAGGAGCGCTCCCGGACGCATCTGGTGGGGCCACTGTGAGATACAGGAAGCTGGACTAGATGGGCCTTTGGCCTGATCCAGCATGGCTCTTCTTATGTTCTTAAGTTCTTAGGACCTAACAGTACTTATTTGCATCTGTTTGCTTATCTCGTTGTTAAATGTATATTCCTATATGGATAATGACAACAAAATGCAAACCCAGATTGAAGGACAATGTACATCTAAACACGAAATCTTCACAGTTATCTTCTTCTATTTCTAAAATCTTATGTGCATTGGCAGAAGCAGGGAATGGCTATACAGTATTTGGGTGTGTGTGCACCCACCAGGACACACATGTGAGAACACTTTTACAATGGGTAGCCCTTCTGATTAATTTCCTCTTAGTACACCTAGCACACCAGCGGCCTTCCATTCTGCAAACACCAGGCAAAGCTTCCTGGCTGTAATTACTTGGCTCTAGATGAAGAGAACTGGAATAGTTGAATATAATTAAGGTCCACACTCTATGTAGAACAAAACAGATACACTGAGCATCGGAAATTGTTTCCCTCTCACACATTGCTCAGAATGCATCCTTGTAAAGATGGCACATTTTGGGCATTTCTGCCTGACATGCCTTTCACATCCATCTTCTCCACCTCCTCAGACGCCCAGAACCGTAGTGTTCATTTAACACATGCCTTATCCTTCTTGTTCCTGAGTCCATGTTTCCTTGGAAACGCTGGCAAGAGGTGCCGTGGGGTTTGGCCGATGCAGAGATGACAACAAACTGGCCATCAGCTGATCTCAGTCCCACTGAGTCCGTATTTCTTGCTTAAATCACAAACAGAAGAGCTGTCAGAGGAAAGATATGAACGTAGAGGCAGGGGAGAGAGTTTCCTAAGCCTGCCAGGGAAGATCCAGATTTAGTCTGGACAGAGGCAAGATTGGGGTGTTTTTAGGAGCACTTTTGACTGTGCATGAAATGATGGAGGAGAGTCCAAGGTAGGGAGTCCTGGCATCCTGCAAGCATCATGAGACATGTACTGTGTAGGCTGGTGAGAACCAGGTCACATCTGGGGCCGAAAACGGACAAATAAATAAATAAATAAAATAAATTTTGGAAACTTCTCCCGTCCGGGTGATGAATAAGATCAAGCGTTGAGGGAGACCAGCTTGGGAGACAAAGAGCAGCTCTCAGTTTGGTCCCACAGCTCCCTCTACAGGTCTTCTCGGGCACAACCAGTGTCTCTCTCCCGTTCATCATCGCCCTCTGCCTCTCCCTCCCAACAGTGGCAAACATTAATTCTCTCCAATGGGGAGTCGCAGAATGCCCAAGGGGGTGGATGGTTGTGAGGTGGTGGGGAGAGATGGAATTGCAGACATTATGCCAGGGCTTTTTGCAATCAGTCAGGATCTAATTTATGCTAAGGCACCATCTGGCGGGTGTGTGAAACTGTCTCCATGTAAAGACCACCAGCTTTCATGGGAGGGCGTGTGGGGGGGGGGTTGAGGTGTGACAGACATGACAGAGTAACGAGGTGACCGTACGGCTGTCAAGGAAAAGGGCCAGGCTTCTCTATCACTGTCAGCTGTCACCACCCACCTCCCCAAAACGAACCCTTGTTGGTTCTTGATGCCGCCTGAGAAGGCAAAAGACGTATAAAGTACGGGACGCAAACAGCCTTTTTGTTCTGTTCTTTTTCCACAGATTTCTTGGAAAGATCCTAAAAGCGCCCCAAATGGCCAAGAGAATCGGGTTTTTGACAACAGGGACTGAAGGCCTGGCTTATCAATGGGCACTTGCTGTATTTGCTTATTTGTTTAAAATGTATTTATAGCATCTGTACCCTCTTCTTTCTAATTAGGAACACTTTCTGTACCCTCTTCTTTCTTAGGAACACTTTCTAATTAGGAACACTTTGCCAGTAAGACCAAGACAATGACAATTTATTTTCTTGGGTTCGTTGATCACTGCAGATGGTGACTGCAGCAATGAAATTAGAAGATGCCAGCTTCTTGGGAGGAAAGCGATGGCAAACCTAGGCAGCAGCTTAAAGAGCAGATACATCACTTTGCTGACTAAGGTCCGGATAGTCAAAGCTATGGTTTTCCAGTAGTGATGTATGGAAGTGAGAGCTGGACTATAAAGAAGGCTGATCGCCACAGAATCAATGCTTTTGAGCTGTGGTGCTGGAGGAGAGTCTTGAGAGTCCCCTGGACTGCAAGGAAATCAAACCTATCCATCCTGAAATAAATCAACCCCGGATGTTCACTGGAAGGACAGATTTTTGAAGCTGAGGCTGCAGTACTTTGGCCATCTCATGAGGAGAGAGGGGTCCTTGGAAAAGTCCCTGATGTTGGGAAAGACTGAAGGCAAAAGGAAAAGAGGACGGCAGAGAAAGAGATGGTTGGACAGTGTCATCGATGCAACCAATATGGATTTGACCAAACTCTGGGAGGCAGTGGAAGATAGGAAGGCCTGGCGATCTCTGGTCCATGGGGTCACGAAGAGTCGGACACGGCTTAATTAACGACTGAACAACAAGACCGAGGCAAGCTAGTCTCTGGCTGGCAGGCCTGCCTTCTGAAAAAGGCACAGAAAGAAAGGTGCATGAGGAGGGAAGAGCAAAAGAAGTAAAGTGGTGGGAAATTAAGAGTGCCACATTCAAAAGCAGAAAAGCTCCACATGTCTGATGTTGAGGGAAGGCAGCACGGGAGAGGCATTTCTTTCATAAGCAGCTTATAAATTTCCCAAAGGCCTTTGGGCAAGATGACTCCTCCTTGTATGGTAGATCAGGCAGACTGTGGTCTACTCCAGAAAAAGAGATGCCCACATTCTCATCCACAGCGCTATAGTCCTTGAATGGCCACACTATTTTTGGAATCCGCGCTGCTTCTTCCATTTGACTCCAGGTGGTCTACACGGCTTGCCACTGGGTGGATCACAGTGAAAGGAAGGCACGAGGCTGGACAAGTGAGCCTCAGCTTTGCACATCGAGAAAAGTTGTTCCTTTTGCGACCACCAGCGTGTTGTCAGTCTGTGGAACTCCTTGCCACAGGATGTGGGGATGGCATCTGGCCTGGGTGCCTTCAAAAGGGGGACTGGACAGATTCCTGGAGGAAAAGTCCATCCCAGGTTACAAACCATGATGGAGATGTGTCATCTCCAGGCTTCAAACCGGGGTACCTCAAGGGCCAGATGCAGAGGAGGGGTATCAGGAGACAGAGATCTAGTCTCGTGCGCTCCCAGACGTATCTGGTGGGGCCACTGTGAGATACAGGAAGCTGGACTAGATGGGCCTTTAGCCTGATCCAGCATGGCTCTTCTTATGTTCTTATGTTTAAATGGAGTCATTATTTTTCCACGGAGCTGAAATCCATCAAGTTGGGACATCTGCTCTCTGGGAACTTTATTTCAAGGTCCAAGCAGTCTGAAGTCTTCTCTCTCCCTACCCCACCACCCCACCCCCCATCAGCCAATGCAATCCAGGGCTATTGTCTCTCACCCACCCGCCCTGTCTGCTCAAGCTACCCGGGTGATCTCACTCGAAGCTTTGCACAATAGCACTTGACAAACACAGGAAGAAGAGCTTCTCTGGAGATTCACACCAGGCTCCATGAAGCGTTTATGGGAGGATGGGGAGCCAGTGACGAGGGAGGGGAAGTATGGGTGACTTCAGTCACTCAAAGGAAGCCCTGTTTACGAGTTGCCCCTTGAGTCCACAGGCAATCAAGATGACTGATCTCATCAGAGGGCAGAAGGTCTGGGCCATTGACGGTCACTGAACTTCCCAAGATAAAAAAAATAGGAATGAGTGCAGGAACTGAAGACACTAACGAAAATAGGCAGGATGATGGCAATCTCCTTTCATCAGCTGTCAGCCTTGACTACAGTAGGACCCCCGTATCCACTGATTCAGTTATCCATGGCTGGCAGAGGAATAAATAAATAAATAATTCAGCAGCTGCAAAGCAAGCTCCTGTCATAAAACAGCAGCCATAAAGCAAGCTACCATCACGAACAGCAGCTGTAAAGCAAGCTACTGTTGCAAAACAGCAGCTGTAAAGCAAGTTACTATCACAGAACAGCAGTTTTGGGGACATTTTGGCGTTCTCTCTTATCCACAGTTTTCATTATCCATGGGAAGGCTTGGAAGTTGGAACCAATCCCCAGCGGATACTGGGGTCCTACTGTACTTTAAGAAATGATTGGACAAGTCCATGGAGAACAAGGGTATCGATGGCTATAATGATGGAGGCCTAAGGACAATCTCCGGGTTGGAGAGAGAGGCAGGATATCTCTCAATACCATTTGCAGGGAATCGTAAGCAGGTGAAGACATCTCACCTGAAGCAAATGATGAACCGCTGTGGTAGATAGAATGTTGGCCTGGATGGGCTGTGGCCTGTTCCAGCAAGGCGGTTCTTATGTTCCATGGAACAGAGAAGGGGAAAAGTGAGCCACCTTGAGGAGGGGGGGAGGAACGAAGGCAGTAAACATGGCCACAAACTGAGAGCAGGTGTATCCAAAGAAAGCTGCTCCAGAGCCAATCCATCTAACAGATCCGTACCCGTGAAGATCAGGGGCAAGATATTTGCGTCACTTTTCCATTTTGCAACGCTAGGCCACCTATTCTGTTTGCATAATTTATTCTTCTTTTTCTTCTGCTTGTGTGTGAGAGAGAGGGGGGGGGAATGATGGTATCGGATGGTTTGCTCCCAGTAAAGCAGCTCCTGTGTTAATACGCACCCTGGTGCCAAGTGGCCTGATGGAATTACAGCTGTTTCCGCTTGTAAGACTTTCTAACAACCCGCCATAAAGCAATCCCATAACTACATCAGAAAGAAGTATGGGGTGTAAAACAGCCTCCCTGAACGTCATAGCAGGGAATATCTCAAACAAAATAGAAGAACTAGGGATGTAACAAGTAAAGAATTAACAGAGGCAAGAGAAAAGGGGGAAGGTGTACATAAAATATTCATTTATAACAGTGAGTCTCTGACCAGGTTTCAGGACGGCTTTGTTGTCTGAATGAATGAATGAATAAATAAACGAATGAATGAAGCCCACTTCATTACCATTTTGTAAATATAACCTTCATGCAAGAAACAGAAAATCAATATTAGAAGCCTGCCTTAGCGCCTAGGAGTGGTGGTGCTTTGCTACCTGCTGTTGCAGTAAATGCATTTCGGCAACCCAGCCCCTTTAACACAATTTATTTCTTGGTCTGCTTGACTTACAAATATTTCTTTCTTTTCTTTCTTTCTTTCTTTCTTTCTTTCTTTCTTTCTTTCTTTCTTTCTTTCTTTCTTTCTTTCTTGATTTTTCAACTTATTTTTTTTAATTTTTTAGATAGGTACCCTGACTTATGGAGTAGGAACTGGCAAGCCACTCCACTATTCCTGCCAAGAAAACTCCATGGACATGGAGTCATGAAGAGTCGGTCACGACTGTAATGACACAACACACACCCTGACTTAAGAGTACTTCGACTCAAGAGCATGCATTCGGAATGGATTAAATTCATAAGTTTGGGTACCACTTGTATTTTAAAGCAGCCAAATAATTAGTTACATATATTTTAAACACTATCTTTTGCCCCCTTTTTAAAAAACCCAGCTGTAGAGCTAAGAGTGATCACAATGGGACCAGAAATCATCTTCCTGAACTGGCAGAAAGGGAAAGGTTTAAACACTTCCTTTCCTGTAGCCACTGATCCAAAAGGAATTAATTTTCTGCTCAGCTGTATTATAATCATGGATCTCATGTGTTATGTGCAGTTTTGGCCCCGACAACGATTCCTTGAAAAGCTCCGGCTGGGATTTTGGCAAACCTCCCTGGAAAAAGAATTGCTTCTGGTGCCAATGCTAATTTAAAAAAAAAAAAAAAACAACGTTCTTGTCTGCCATGTGCCATTCCCAGAAAAATTATAGCTAAGATAATATTGCAATCAATTAGCAAATAATACTATCTTGGGATGGATTGCTGCATTCCTTTTAATTCGTTTTTGTTTGTCTTTTTTAAAACAGCACAAAGAAAATCCTTTTAGGGGGCTTGCAGTCTCTTTATTGCTATATGATGAGTTTTAATCCAAATGAAATTTACAGCAGCGGGGGTGGGGGGAGGAGGAGCATGTAATCTAATTAAGGGCTCACGCTTTTAGCTGGACTCATTACTGCAAGATAAGAGATCCCAACATTACACAGACAAATATTTCTTTCCCCTCAAGTGAGGCTGCGGATACACCCTGAAGGCTGAATTGCAAACCAGTTCTGCCGGGAACTAAGTGGATGATGGCATTTAGTCATGCTTGCAGGGAGGAAACAAAAGTGATGAGAAGATTAAGACTGAGAAACAGAGACTACCTATAATAGGACTACCTATTAGGTGTCTTTTATGTGAATCTACTAGAGATGGGCACGAAACGAACAATTTTTCATTTCCGTTTCCGTTTTTTCGTTTCGTTATGCAACAAAACGACAAATGAATTTTGTCTCTAAAATGAAACGAAACGAACAGAAACACCAGAAATGTTGTCGTCTGTTTCGTTTTCGTTACGGCAATACATGGAACTGCTTTAAATGCTTAAAAAATCACTAAAAATTGAAATAAATGGTAACGAAATGGTGACAAAACGAACAAAAATGATTTTTTGCAAAAATTCGCGAAAAAAGGAAACAAACGAAACAGACCCCCTAAACGACAAATGACAAACGAAACACCATTTTTTTATTTGTGCCCATTTCTAGAATCTACCATACATGATCATATAGACTTTGTGTTTATAGCCACTTATAACCTTGTGTGATTGCACTGATAATATGTTTTCAATGATAGTTTCCATCCCTCATCACTTCTACATGGAATTTTTACTCTTCTCTTTAACTGCTCACATTCTCTTGTAGCTTCAGTGTTGTCTTTTAATGCTATAAGATGGCCCTCAATTCCCAGTTCTCAATACAGTACTTGAATATGTCTTAATTGTACTGGACTGTATATCATCCCTCATTACTTGTCAGCCACCTTGGATCTTTTTCCAAGGAGAAAGGCAGGGTAAAAATACTCATAAATAAATACATAAAATAAACTGTGGCCAACTAGGATTTGGGACAAGCTTATTTCTTAGGCTTTTCTGAAGATCTCCAGTATTCCTAGTGGCTTCCCATACAAGTACTGACCAGGCCCAACCTTCCTTAGTTTCCACAATCAAACAAGATGGGATGCATGCTGGGTTAAAAAAAAAGCTTCCCTAATTTCCAATCATCATTCCTGTATTCCATAAGAACAGCCTTGCTGGAACAAGCCACAGCCCATCCAGTCCAGCATTCTGTCTCACACAGTGGCTCACCATTTGCTTCAGGGTATTCCCAAGCAGATGTCTTCACCTGCTTGAGATTCCCTGCAAATGGCATTGAGAGATATCCTGCCTATCTCGCCAACCTGGAGGTTGTCCTGAGGCATCCATAATGATAGCCATTGATACCCTTGTTCTCCATAAACTTGTCCAATCCTTCCTAAAGCTGTCAAGGCTGACAGCAGTCACCACTTCTTCTGGCAGGGAGTTCCACCACTTCTTCTGGCAGGCAGCGCCTGGCTAAGTCCCAATGTGTTCTCCCGATACATAAACACATGGACGATGGTGGAAACTCAAGGCCAATGGGTTCTATGTCAACTGAGGACGTTTATACACGACCCCTAAGCTCCGCTGCAAATGGCTCCCAGCTCCGGAGCTTAAAAATGTTTCCCCACCAGCTCCAGAGCTAACAGAAAATTAAGTGTGACCCCGCCCACCTAAGCGCGACCCAGTGCACCTTTCAAGTACCTGCTCTGAGAGAGTGAAAAATTTTGATGCGGAGAGTGCCGGGCTCTCCTCGCTTCTTTTTGTTGTTGTTTTTTGTGCCTCCCGCCCCTTTAAGAGGAACCAGGAAGTGACGGGGGGGTCGGAGCAACTTCCACCGGCACTCCGGAGGTAAGAGTGCATTCTTTTCTCCCTTTTTAAGGCTTTTTTTCCTCCCTCCCCTCACGCAGACTGAAGCAAGGAAGTGCGGAGTGGTGGGGAGGAAGGAAGAGCAACAACCCCCAAGATCTCTGGTCCGAATTTAAGGGGCCAGCGGATCTAAGGGGTCGTGTGAAAAGGCCCTTAGCTGCGCCTGGAGCAAAACACAGGGCCCTCCTGTTGTTAGAACTACAATTGCCAATTGCCATCATAAGAGCCCCATGGTGCAGTGGTTAAATTCCTGTACAGCAGCTAAAACTGTGCTCACAACCCGGGGTTCAATCCCAGGTAGCTGGCTCAAGGTTCAGTCAGCCTTCCATCCTTCCGAGGTCGGTAAAATGAGTACCCAGCTTGCTGGTGGTGGTGGTGGTGGTGGTGGTGGTGGGAAATGGTGTAGCCTGCATAATTAAACTGTAAACTGCCCAAAGAATGCTTGAAGCATTATAGGGAGGTATATATTTTGCTTTGCTTTATAGGTCTCGGAATCTAACACTCAACAAAACTTCCAGTCCTAACACTCTAGAACTCAAGAAGCAAACAAAAGCTAGTTTGTTAAAAGAAAAGACGGTGGTAGGGAGACATACACTGAACTGTAAAATAGCAGATATACCTTATGAATCGGAACAGCACAGATTAATAAATGCAATGTAATATTTAATAGGTGCAGTGGTTAAATGCCTGTACTGAAGCTAAAACTGTGCCCACGACCTGGGGTTCAATCCCAAGTAGCAGGCTCATGGTTGACTCAGCCTTCCATCCTTCTGAGATCAATAAAATAAGTACCCAGCTTGTCGTGGGTGGGGGTGTAGCCTGCATAATTAAAATTATAAACTGCCCAGAGAATGCTTGAAATGCTATGGGATGGTTCTCTCCTCGGCTTACTTCCATGTACAAGACGACCGTCAATTTTTAGTCTATCTATTTTGGACAAAATATAGTCTTATGTATGGGAAAATACTGTAATACAAACTAATATGGAAAGAAGCAAATTGATTTAACTTGTTGCCTTCTGCCCTGACTGACACGCTGCAAGCAGAATTTGGAAACATACATTTTTGATGTATAGTCCCCAGAAATCCCTAAGGTAGTTTGAAAGCCACTTCACCAATAAAATAAAATAAAATAAAATTTTGTCACAGGCCATTTTTCAAGCTGAGCCTTCACTAGTTGTCTTCACCTCTGAGAAATCTCCAGAGTCACCGGGGATTCTGAATGATTTTCTATTCTTCACATGCATCCTTTAGTACACTTAACACTGCTTTATCATATTAGATTAGGCTAGTGGTTCTCAACCTGCGGGTCCCTAGATGTTCCTGGACTACAACTCCCAGAAGTCTTCATCGCTAGCTGAGCTGGCCAGGATATTCTGGGAGTTGCAGTCCAGGAACATCTGGGGACCCACAGGTTGAGAACTACTGGATGAGACAAACTCACAGACATAGTTCAGGCTCTGTGATTTCTTCCCATGCTGTTCTGTGTCGTTTCCATAGAAACCAGGCCTACCAACCAGCTATTGTAATGCTACTCTCATCCCACCTTGTTATTTTCGCAACACAAGCATCGTTCTGTTCAAGCATTTATTTATTTTTTAAAATGGTTGTTTGGGGCTTTCCTTTTGTTTTGTTTTTTATAGATGACTTTATTTCCTGGAGCGATAAGAGGGCCAAGTTCAGAGGATGTTAGTCTGTCATGATTAACTCAAAGTGCACCCAGTGGTGGTCCATTCGCACACAGTAGGGAGCTAAAAAAGACACAGGTTCCAACATAACCCCATGCTGAAAAATTACTGTCTGAAACCTATGCTATCCACTCTCTATGATCTCGATAGATGTCTACCATATGATTATTTTTTTAAAAAGTCAATGTATATCATTAAGGAGGAGCTTTCTGTGCCTCAGAAAGTTGGCTCGGTGGGCTAGAGCACTGAAAACTGTCGGCTACAAAGTCGGCAGCTCAGCGGTTCAAATCCCGGGTGCCACGCAGCAGAGCGAGCTCCCGCTGATCACCCCAGCTCCTGCCAACCTAGCAGTTAGAAAGCATGTCAATGCAAATAAATAAATAGGTCCCGCCATAAAAAGCGGGAAGGTAAAACAGTGTTTCTTTGCAGCCATGCTGGCCACGTGGCCTCAGACTTACATAACACTGGCTCTTCGGTTTGAATACAGAGATGAGCACTGGCCCTAGAGTCCGACACAACAAGCATGCATGTGCAGGGGGGGGACCTTTACCTTTACCTTTCTCTGTGTCCCACGGAGACACCTCCCCCCTCAAGACCTTGGTGGCACGCAGCCTAGGACCATGAACCACATGGTAGGTGTCCTATGATTTGTATTCCTGCATGGAGCAGGGGTTTGGACTTGATGGCCTCCTTCCAACTTCACTATTCTATGATTCTCTGATTGAATATACTTGTTAAATAAATTGCCATTCAAACTAATTAGCACTCCACCTCTCACCAAGCAGCACCTCTGCTCTCTCGTTTCCTTAAAAAAGAACAGTAACTCAAAGCTCAAAGATCAGTTTCCAGCATAAAGTCGTCATTTGAACCTGCTTCTCCTTACATGGACATGATTTCCCTTCGGTCTTCCACCTTCTCCGAGCATCTAAAGCTGCTATCCCATGGCCAGAAAATCCAGATCAAAGTAAAATGTGAATTCCCCCCACCCCGGAACAGTCACATGGTTGAAAACGCAGTTCCTCTGTCCCCACGGGCACAATTTAAAGAATGGCATCTTTGGTGTCCCCACAAGCAGGAACCGCAACACAGCAGAATGAAAAGGTTTTGATACAGATCCAGGGACTCAAGTACCAGTTGAAAATCCGCATCGGAACTGAGACTAACTTTGTACCACCTCGAGACCAGGTGCTTCTAAAACTCGCTGGGTCGCGCTTAAATGAGCGTGGTCGCATTCCCCCTCCCCTTTTAAAGTCCGCTGGCCGTGGGGTCACAATTGTATTACCCTGTTTCCCCGAAAATAAGACATCCCCTGAAAATAAGACCTACTTACAGTTTTGCCCCACACTGAAATATAAAGCATCCCCCCAAAATAAGGCCTCCCCATAATAAGATAACAATAAATGTGTACTGTATTTTTCTTCATGGAAAAATAAGACATCCCCTGAAAATAAGACCTAGCGCATCTTTGGGAGCAAAAATTAATATAAGATACTGTCTTATTTTCGGGGAAACACGGCAACCACATCTTCAAGCAGTTTGAAGCAGTTGTTAGTGGTCGGGGGAGAGCAGCCTTAACTGGAATTTAAGTTAACACTTACCTGTTGTTGTTCTTCAATTTCACATGCTCCGTAGGTTCTAAAATCTGCCCGTTCTTCAACCACGTGATCTGCGGGGGAGGCTCCCCTTGGGCCAAGCAGGTGAAGATGGCCGTGGTCCCCACGGGCCTAGAAATAGACTGAGGGTGCTGTACAAATTCTGCAGGAGCTGCAGGGGGGGGAAAAAAGAGGACGGATGGGAGGCAGACAACAAACGTAAGGTGGGCTCCATTTCTTAATATATTCACAGGGACAAAGTGGCTGGACAGGACAAAACAAAGCAGGAAGGTTAGTTTGCGTAAGGCTCAAGGGAATGAAGGGTAACTGTCAAATAAATAAATAAATAAATATGGGAAGATCAGAAGAAGAAAAAGGTGCAGAGGATAACTATTATTTCCGCCAATAAAGTCCCCCTTTCTTCCTGACTTCTCTCCCCTGAGAAACACTCTCTCCATTTTGTCTTTATATGTCTTCCTTTCTTAGTCTCTCTCTTTTCTCTAACGTGAGCAATCGGGGGTGGGGGTTGTGATGAGGGGAGAAGGTGATCTTCCCAGGGTCTGAGGCCACTGATTCTCAAAGCAACGGCCAGCCCGACTGGGAAGGAAAAAAAAAATACCAAAGGATTCTGTAGGAGTTGGAGGAGGCGGACAAAAGATACCGAATTCAAGTTTTAGCAAAAGGAGGGGGGCGGCAGTGGATGGTAAAATGGTTCACGTCATCGGCCCAGAAGATAATGGCGACTAGGAGCGAATGAGCCTCTGTTGACATGGTGAAGAAGACATAAAAGGCGGCCCTTTTTCTACCCAACTTTGGTCTGGTAAAATTTGGGTGGAGGAGGGGGCTGCATCATAACAGAGCACCAGACATGCGCACCAATGCAGCTCTTCTGCCAGGCTTGTTTGATGGGGTGATCAAAGGCTGATACTTCACGTCCCTCTCGCTGCAGTTCGTGGCCCTGCTGGAGACTGGTTCGAAGGAACGTAACCTCACGTCCTTGTGGGGTCAATCCGAGTTCGAAGGAACGGAACCTCACGTCCTTGTGGGGTCAATCCGAATTCGAAGGAACGGAACCTCACGTCCTTGTGGGGTCAATCCGAGTTCACCCCGACCATGCCCCCTGAACTGAGCTCCAAGTGGGTTGAGAGATTCCCGTCCGGGAGCTCGGGAATCTTTTCAATCCACTTCTCGATCCGTGTTGAAAACTGATTTCAACACGGAGGCAAGTTCACCTCGGCTCGAAGAAGGATGTGAAGTAACCACCTTAGAAGGCTTGTTTTCTGATGACTGTTAGTTTAGAGAAAGGGACTGGTTAGGGTTTGATTAGGGTCTGAAGAGAGAAACTGTTTTAAACTCTGGTAGAAGTGGTATAAGAACTGTGAGAATATATAACAAGGAAGTCTAAAATATAATACAGTGGACCCTTGTCTAACAGTTTGTATAACATAAAACCTGTACAACATAAAAAATTCTGGAGATAGGGGAAATTTGCATAACATAATTGCCTATGGGGAGAATCCGTACAACATAAAAATGGGATTACTCCATTTTCAATGCATTCCTATGGGAAATTTGTATAAAGGAAAATTTGCTTAACATAATTTCATTTGGAACAAATTAATTCCTTTATACAAAGTACCACTGTATCTATAAGATGTTGTTCTAAGCTGATTTAAAGAATGTGTTCTCAATGCCTATTCAACTTCCTGTGTGAAATCAATGAACAAATACACTTGTTTGAACTTTAAACACTTGGTGTCAGACCCCCCCCCCGTCTTAATGGATAAATATTTAAGGTCATTTTATCGGTGACAGTATTTAGAACCCAGGTCCGTGACAGGGACTCTTCCAGGAAGCGCTTTAAGGAGTAGAATCTGAGTCTATTCCAATGTTCTATCCCAGGGCTAATCAACTTTGAACAGGCCAAGGTCTACTTTTTCCGGCCCAAAGTGCCTGAGGGCTACTACGCTAAAACCTTTACTTACGAATTTTATCCGTTTCGAGCACATGCTCAAAGGAAAAAACTTTTGTAAGTAGAGCAGCAGTTTCCCATAGGAATGCACTGAAAACCAATTAATCTGTTCTGGAGGGAACAGATTTCAATGCGCCATGACCCTCGAACTGCTCCGCTCGGCTGAGAGAGTGGGCTGGCAGACCCAGAACTTTGCTGGGGCAGTGGTGGTCCTTGGAATGGGGGAGGGAGGGGTGGAGAACTTATCCCCTCACTTTTTTTTTAATTGACCTCCAGTGGACTACTTTTGAACCCTTCTCAGGCTACCGGTAGGCCGCAGTCTACCTGTTGGGCAGGCCTAAAAATATATATATAATAAAAATTAAATTAAATTAAATTAAATTTAAAAAAAGCTGTTGGGCAGGCCTGTTCTATCCCAACAACCTCTCGAACTGTTGAGTCATATTTCCAATTTCTTCCCCCCTTTAGTCACCGTCAGTAGTATTTGGAAAAGAAGAGATAAACTGAAGAGCAAAAATGGAGGCAGGGAAGGGATGGGAGCCTTTGGTTGCCCCTCTTTGCCCGCTTCTCTGCAACCCCATAGGCTTTGAATTATGCAGCAGCACCTGGTGGCTTTCTAGTGGCTTACTGATTTACTGCTTCGTTGCTTTTAAACCTTCAGCCTGAGGCTGGCTAGCTGGCAGTATGACTTATTAGCACGGGTTTAATTTAACACCTTCTGCTTTCAGAGATGTCATTTGTGTCTCTCCGACAGCGTGCGAGCTGAGGAAAACCAGCATATGGGAGGGTCTCAGACACAGCGGTGCCTTCAAATCTACATGCTGCTAAATAAATAAATAAATTATCCAGAGGGTTTGGAAATAAGGTAGGGAGAAGTGGGGGAGGGTCAAGTTAACAGCAGGGCTGTGAACCGGTCATCTGCCACATATAGGGTTCAACAACTGGGATGAGT
This sequence comes from Phrynocephalus versicolor, assembly GCA_023846285.1. Classification (NCBI taxonomy): domain Eukaryota; kingdom Metazoa; phylum Chordata; class Lepidosauria; order Squamata; family Agamidae; genus Phrynocephalus; species Phrynocephalus versicolor. The sequence continues at coordinate 6,102,743 of JAHTLZ010000252.1, forward strand.
CAACCGTTAGGCTACGGAAGGAGAGACGGGAAAATAGTCAAGAGACAGGGAGAAGCCACCAGGAGGTTAGGAGGAGTGATGGCCAGAGAGAACTCATCTCCGCAGGCTTGGGGGGTGGGGGTGGAGAGGGAGAGAGATGAGGGGCATGTATGTGGTAATGTGGTGGGCTAGCAGGACTTCTAAGGGGGTGTGGTGGCTCAGTGGACTAAGGCCTCCGAAAACTGTCGGCTGCAAAGTCGGCAGCTCGGCTGTTCGAATCCTGGGTGCCACACAGCGGAGCGAGCTCCCGCTGATAACCCCAGCTCCTGCCAACCTAGCAGTTCGAAAGCAGGTCAATGCAAGTAGATAAATAGGTACCGGCATAAAAAGCGGGAAGGTAAAACAGTGTTTCCTTGCAGCCACGCTGGCCACGTGGCCATGGACTTGCACCAGTTCTCAAGCTCTGTGCTCCAGGGGCTTGATCAAGTGTGAGGCCACCTTCCTAGGTGCCTTATTTGGGGTACTGCACCCAAACAGGATTAGATGTTTTGGAGGGAGGGCTGTAATTTCCAGCCAAGGCTGGTGGCACAAGAGATACCCCTGTAGCCCCCCAAAATAAACAGCACGTGAGTGTGGCAATGAAAGGAAGAACTCTTTATGTTGTCACTCCTGCAAAAATGTCCAATTAGGCTGCTCAGGCAAGAGAAATATAATTTTAGATTCAGGGGCTCATCAAGGCTGCCGTTAACGAGCGAAGCTGATGAGAACGTGGGGTTGCTTGAAATGGGCTGCTACTTCAAAGACAAAATGAAGGCTGGTAATCAGGAGAGGATTAACACTATTCAGCTCCATACTGCCAGCTGGGTAGGCCTCCTTCTCCCCCTCCCCCCGGCTTCTTTCTTTTTCCATTTTTTTCTTTTTTTGCCAAAGGCATTCTCTCTTTTGGGGGGGGGGTTGCATCCATGGAAACTGGATGCTCAGCAAACATTTAAGAAACGCGCTCTGGGCGTCGCCCTTCAAGGTCATTAAAACTGGCTTTTCGGGCCCTTTGTTCAGGGTTTTGGGGTATGACCATTTCCCTGATACGCAGAAACGCAAGATGTTTCAAAGCGTTCCCCTGGATGCACAGCTCTATGGATTTAATCTCCAGGCGGTAGCTAAGGAAGGCAACGGGAAGATTAATCTTGGGTGCCCTTCGAAAGGTCCAGCTTTCACTCTCCTCCACCCCCCCCACCCCCAAAAGGAAAACACAAGAGAAAAGAAGCAGCCCTCTGGCACTTTTGAGAATGGCTCTTTTCACATTGAGAAGACGCCTGGTCCATGTAAAGACAACCTTCTAGTGCTCTAAAGGTGCTATCCCACGGCCGGAAAATCCGGATCAAAGTTAAACGCGGATTTCCCCCAGAACTGTCATGGGGTTGAAAATGCAGCTCCTGTGTTCCCACAGGCACAGTTTAAAGAACAGCAACACGGAGGAATGAAAAGGGTTTGATGCAGATTTTCCAAGTCCTATAGGCTGCTTTCACATGACCACTAAAATCCGCTGCAAACTTGGATCCAGATCATCCCCCAGAGTGGTCACATGGTTGATGTTGTGGATTGGATGTTCCCATGGTCGCGTTTTGAAAATCCACACCATTCTGATCCCGCAACTGAGAACCGCAGCAAAGACACCATAACGAGGGCAAAAAGGTTTTGCTGCAGATTTTCCGTGTTCCCAAGGACTCGCGTAACGGTTTAAAATCCGCATCGGAACAACGACAAGGATTTTACAACCTTGAGACCAGGTACTTGTAAAATGCGCTGGGATGTGCTTAAGTGGGTGTGGTTGCACTTTATTTTTTTTAAAAAGTCCGCTGCTCGTGAGAAAATGATTTTATGATCCGCATCTACAAGCACTTTGCAGCGGATTTTAGTGGTCGTGTGAAAGCAGCATAGATTCAAGTACCAGTTAAAAATCCGCATCGGAACTGAGACAAGCTTTGTCCCACCTTGAGACCAGGAACTTGTAAAACTCACTGGGTGGTGCTTAAGTGGGCTTAGTCACATTCCCCCCCCCTTTAAAGTCCACTGACCGTGGGGACACAATTTTATTAACCTCATCTCCAAGCAGTTTGAAGCGGTTTTTAGTGGTTGTGGGATAGCCGCCTTAGACAATGAGAGACTGGGATACACCAGGGTTTCATAGTTTTAGTAATGGAAACCCCTCATTTACCCCCTTCCCCCTTTTGATACCCCCCACGGGGATAACAGATCCATTCCAAATTGCTTTTCTATCAATTATTTGGAAAATAATTACATTTGCTTCAAGGAATACCTTAAAGCAAATGGTGAGCCGCTGGGTGAGACCGAATGCTGGACTGGATGGGCTGTGGCCTGTTCCAACAAGGCTGTTCTTATGTTCTTATGTTAACTGACTTCAACCACAGTGAGATGGTTCTGCCTTTAAGATTTTATTTTATTTTATTTTATTGCTATTCACAGCTGAAGGGCTGAGCATTTGCTTTGTCTAAAGGCAAATTCCAGATTTGGTTGCCAGCCAGTTGCCTAACATTTGGGAAAGTTATTTCTTTGCATTCCAGTGGCTAAACAATGATCACCCGCGTTAGATAAATGCCCACCTCTTGTTCTTCAATGGAGAGGGGTTTTGGTGTTTGAAATCCTGTTGCAGAACTTATTTCCATGGAAGGGGAACGATGCCAGAAGGAGGGGTCGATTTTCTCCTATTAAAAATGGCCTACCTCTGGCCCACGGATTCTCTGACTTCTACTTAATTTTTTTTTTAAATTTATTTTTTGTCATGTGGAAGCCAGAGGAAGCTCACAAGCTGAGTCTGATCCCAGCAAGTCCAGATTGCCAGCTCAAAGTCGCCTTGGCCTTCCATTCTTCAGAGTTTAAAGAAATGAGTTATCCAGCTTGCTGGGGGTGGGGTGGCCGGGGGGGGGGGACAACGTGTTCTTGTCACAATTATGTTGTAAATGAACTGAGCACTTAGGGGCAGTAAATAAGTCAAAACATTGGTAATAAGAATAGAGACAGAAACGAAAATGTACCATGATACCTGTGCGTGTGCCCTTAGAACCGTCAATATAACATATATTTTTTTAGCTCATAGCTGTTGAATCAAATAGGAGAGGACCACGTCGAGGGCGCTGTTAGATCCATTTTAAAAGAAAGAAACTGCCATTGGAGACATTGTTTGTTTGCTTTGCATAAGCTTCCAAAAACATAGGACTAGTGAATGGGACTTATCAAACATAGGACTAGTGAATGGTGTTCAGACAATGGAGAAAGTGCAAGCATCAGCAGGTTTTAAATGAGGAATACGTTTTAGGAGCTGTTGCCTTCCTGTTCTGATTACACATGCACTAAACATCTCTCTCTCTCTCTGTGTGTGTGTGTGTGTGTGCAGGCGTGTGTGCGTTTGTGTGCATGTGCGCGTGTATTTTCAAGGTAACTTTGCAAAACAAAGGGAACCGCCTTCCTCCAGAAAGTAGAAATTTGTCGACTTAAGACGCTACCGCACTTCTGATTTAAAACGCCTTTTCCTTTAGAACAAGGCGCCTTAGCAATCGCTTTCAAAACAACTTATCTCAAGAACCCCCTTGGCCACGCCCATTTTTGGCCACTGTGGCGCTTTTTCTTGCGACGGCCACTGGGGGTAGGTTTTTTTTTTTAAAACATAGCTTCCTGCGCAATTGGGTGTTATTTACGGACATAGTAAGTCACTTTTTCCCTTGTTGTCCCCAATACTTAAACGTTTTCCTTTCATAAAACAGCGGTTTAATCAAGTGGGAACCGGAAAGCTGATTGCGAGGTACCCATTTAAGTGCGAACTGCAGAATCGCTATTCCAACCACATGAGCCCTGGAGGAGAAAAGGCGACCCAAAATAAAAAGCGACTGCTCACAGAGTAGCAGTATTAGTGAACGTTTCAAAGAGGGGTAGCTTTGCCAGTCTTTTCAAGATTTTCAGGCAAAAATCAAATAACTGTTTTGTTTTTCTTTGATTTTTGCTTGAAATTCTTGACTAAGGTGGTTACTTCATGTCCCGTTCGTCCCTCCTTGCTGTCCCGCTTGGGACCGGTACAAAAAAAAACCTGACTTCACGTCAATAGCATGACAGCAAAAAGTTGTCTCGACTACGCCCCTGGAACCGGGAACAGAGCGTGACAAGCCGTACCTGCCCCTGGGCTGGGGAATTCTCTTGTCACGGTTCGTTCCCGGTTCCTGTTCTGAGACAAGGGACCGTGTGGTAACAACTGTCACACAACAACCAGTGTCCACCTAGTGGTCAGCGGCTGAAGCGGCATTCGACATTAGTTTCCCTATGGGAAACGCCATGCAGTGCAAATGTTTATTTTAAAAAGTACTGAAAATTCTGTAGCATTGACGTGTAAATCCCGGAAGACCAGTAAATCGAAATATCGAAAAAGTTTTATTTACGATATATTTTTTTAAAGGGTTAAGAAAGCAAGACAAATTCAGAATTTGTCACGGAACAAGACCGTGAAGTAACAGTTGTCACAAGACAAGTAATCACACCCGTGAGGAAACGGAAACAGGGACTGAACAGGGACCAAACCACATGACCGCAAACAATGCTGTCACAGTACAAACGTAATTGTGGAACAAGGCAGGACATGAAGTAACCGCCTTAGTGACAGAAAGGCCCCAATCCTGACCACCTTACCTTGCACCACCAGCCTTCCTTGGGCGGTCCTCCTCACTCTTGTGCCAGGCTTGTTGGCGGCACAAACATAGATCCCAGAATGCTGCACGGTCAGGTCAGAGATCATCAGGTTGCCGGTTCCGAGGACCTGGATCCCTTCCACGCCAATGGGCCGCCCATCTGGATCGCAGGGAGAAATGAAAAAGTGATCTCCGAGGACAAAAGAAAATGTTTTCTGCCCAGTGTGTTGTTAGTCTGCGGAACTCCCTGCCACAGGAGGTGGTGATGGCATCTGGCCTGGATGCCTTCAAAAGGGGATTGGACAGATTTCTGGAGGAGAAGTCCATCACAGGTTATAAGCCACAATGGAGATGTGTCATCTCCAGGCTTAAAACCAGGGTACTGTACTTCAAAGGCCAGATGCAGGGCAGTGGTATCAGAAGACAGAGATCTAGTCTCATGGGCTCCCGGACACATTTGGCGGGGCCGCTGTGAGATACAGAAAGCTGGACCAGATGGGCCTTTGGCCTGATCCAGCAGGGCTCTTCTGATGTTCTTATGTTCTCATGAGTACAAACAAAGCACAAGCACAGGCTGCAAACAATGAGACGTGGGGTGGGGCAGCTACCAGGTCGGGTGAGTAGATTGTCATATGGGCTTGATTATTTTTCCTCTGCTGGCTTCCACTCCATAGCCTACCCGGAAAAAGTAGACCTTGGCCTGTTCAAAGTTGGACAGCCCTGGATGGTATTGTTGGATGGTATTGTTAACCTCTCTAGTGACTTCAGAACAGTCCTGTTATGAGGGCAGGCCTTGGTACTTACCCAGCCGACTCCAGGAAACGATTGGCCGGGGGTTTCCAGTGGCAATGCATTCCAAGATCGCTGTCTGGTGCACAGTTAAGGTCAGATTCTCAGGACCTACAAGAATCATGGGGTCCTTGTAGACAGCAGAATGGGAACCTGCAACAACAGACCCAATGTTACCAAGGGATGTTCTGGGCCTTCTCTTGCTGCATAGCAACATCTTCTAAGGAAGATGACTTCTTCCCTCTCTCAACCCCAGCTGTATCTCTTTCAGGCCCAAAGCCAACAAAACTCCATCCAGGTATGTCCAAACATTGGCCCTCCTGATGTTTTGGACCACAACTCCCAGAATTCTAAGCTTAGATTGCCAATGGCAAAGGCTTGTGGGAGTTGTGGTCCCAAACATCTGAAGGGCCGAAGTTTGGACATGTCTGTTTGATTTAGGGTTGCATTATTAGTGACCATGCATCACTTCTCTGGCATTAAAAAAGCATTGCCTGATTGAATGGTGAACCTGAGTCAGTTTTAATCTAGAAGCGGGTACCAAGATTGTTGTTGTTGTTGGTGGTGGTGTTGTTGTTGGTGGTGGTGTTACAGTTGACTCAGTGTCCCCATGTCCATGGAGTTTTCTGGGCAGGAATATCTCTTTCAGGCCTAAAGCCAACAAAACTAAGTCCAGGTATGTCCAAACTTCGGCCCTAATGTTTTGAACCACAACTCCCAGAATTCCGAGCTTAGCTTGCCAATGGCAAGGGACTGTGGGAGTTGTGGTCCAAAACATCTGGAGGTCTGAAGTTTGGACATGCCTGCGTACTTGCTCTTCCTCCTCCGCAGAAGGAATTTGTCCAAATGTCTCCATCTCCGCTCATTTATTCCACTTATTCCAAGGGCCGGTTCTCGTGCAGGTCCGACAGCATGCTCTGCTCCAGTAAACCGACTCTTCCTCGCACCACTGCACTCGGCATAAATCCATGGTGCGGGGCAGGCAACGGAGGTCCCGGGAGGCAGAATTCCACCACCCCTGCTGAGAAGCAACTCAGCATCACTGAACAAAAGGACTTATGGAATTCCAACCATCTCCTGCTTGGCCCCTGGCAAAACAGGCCTGTACACCTGCACTGGGAAGAGCCCTTCGCTGCTGTTGTATTAAATCTCTGATGAGTTGGAGAGAGCAGTGGGTTCTGGCAAGTGGGGGAGGGAGTCAAGAGGGGCTTTGCAAAGATAAGCTGGGATGGGCCAGCACCGGAGGTCCAGAAACGCTGCATGGGATGGACAATTCCTGAACCTACTCTGAAAGGAGGGAGGGGCGTGGTTTTCCCTGCTGTACCATGCTGTTTCTGTGCGCCACTGGTGCCAGCAGGAGTCAATCCACAACGTCAATCAAGGCGAAAACTGCTTTGGACCCTAGTTCACCCCATTCCAGCTCTGCATAACAGCAGAAAAGATGCACCATCTGGTATTTTTTTAAAAATAAAGCTTTGATCTAGCCCTTTCCCCGCAAAACCAAGAAGACTGGCATGAAACTGAGTGTGCTACGCCCAGAGAAGTGTCTAAAGCCAAAGGAAACTCATTTGGATCTCCACTGGTTCCTTGTCTCTCTCCAGATTCTGGAATATCAGAAAAGATTAGGGGAAATATCCTTGAGGTGCATCATCTGCACAGGCTCTTGGATGTTAGTTCTTAGCCCATATAGTTGCAGAGGTTTGAATTCTATAGGCAAAGGGAGCCTCACCAGCATTCATGCTGTACACAATGCCAGGTTTTGTGTCCCTGTGTTGAACCTAAGCCAAGTGAAGCATAAAAAATAAAAAATACATGCAAAAGGATCTTGGTTTGCCTCCTTATTCGGGCTGTAGAACTCAGCACTGATGCAGTGACATGGCAGAGACAGGAAAGCTTGATTCTGGTTGATGTCTCCTTCGGGCCTTGAAAGTGTTGAAGTTTTACAACCTTGCATGCTGCTTGTAAGTAGGTGTGGCTCAGCGACGGCCAGTCTATCCGTCACTATTCCCATCGTTCCTTCCCTGCCTCTGATTTCAAAGAGAGCCCCGGCTCTCTGAGCTGAGCATTTTCCATCATTTGAGTCAGCAGGCATGTCCAAACTTCGGCCCTCCTGATGTTTTGGACCACAACTCCCAGCATTCTAAGCGTAGATTGCCAATGGCAAAGGACTGTGGGAGTTGTGGTCCAAAACATCTGGAGGGCCGAAGTTTGGACATGCCACAAGCAGTCATGCTCTTAACTTACTATTTGGCCTGTTCACTGTAAGTAGAGAAAATGTTTTTCACTCTTTCTACTGTTAATCTCAGAGAGAGTTATTGAGACTGTAAGTGCCAGCTGAGGAGGAAAAGGGGTAGACTAATCTGGGGAACCTGAAATTATTCTGTTCTGCGAATCCTTGCACTTCTGCTGTACAGCTAGAGGAATTTGAAACCAACATTTAAAACTTGGCCACAGAAACTCGCCAGCGAGCCTCAAGCATGCGCCTCTGAACCTGACCTACTGCACAGGACTGTTGTGAAGGTAAAGTGAGGAAGAAAAAAAAACCATCGATGGCACATTGAACTTGCTTGAGGAATGCTGAGATAAAGAGGAGGAGGAGGAGGAGGACAATGACGACAACGACAACAATGGCAGCATAAATGAGAAGATTAACCCAGGAGTCCGCCATTTTTTCACCTCCCCCGTTTGCTTTAGACTAACCTGAGACAGTGAGTCTGGCTCCCCTGCTAAACTTCACGCTGGCAATGTTGGTGGCCACACAGTGGTAGATGCCGGTGTCCTCAACTCGGAGTCCAGTAATCTGCAGGACCCCCTTTGGTAGAAGAGTGTATCTAAAAGACCACAAAGGAAATTAGGGAGGGCGGTAAGCCTTCTGTCTACCATGCGTGAGCTTGAAGTCCATAACAATTCAGTGAAGGAACACCTCCGTTTCAAAAATGTCATTCCCATCAAAACCACCAACACCATTTCTGGGCCTGTACGTATTCCAAAGAAAAGAGGAACCATGGAAGAGGTGGTTCCTTTTCAGCTGGAGAATGAGAACTAAACTGAGCTCCCACTGCCCTGCAGTTGCAAACCAGATCAGGGGAACCGGCATCGGTCTTCTGTCATGGACAAGAAGCACCCTGCCATAAGGGCCATCTCTAACAGGATCCTGACACCGGTAGACCTTCACCCGTGCCAGCACCCTCAGAAGTCTCTTAAAATTGGAGTACTTCAAGGGAGTGGTATCAGGAGACAGATAGCTAGTCTCGTGCGCTCCCAGACGCATTTGGTGGAGCCACTGTGAGATACAGGAAGCTGGATTAGATGGGCCTTTGGCCTGATCCAGCATGGCTCTTCTTATGTTCTTATGGGTCATTAGCTATGTCCTTGCTGGTGTAGTTGTACCGGGCTGGGGAATCTGAGCATTATCGTCCAGAAGCAACTTCAGACACCCACCATGATGTTCAACATGGTATTTCCTAACACACTACCCAGAAACCTCTGTGGCATGCCCAGGAGGTGCAGCAAGCCTGTTGACTTGACTTCGTAGTCAGACAGAGGCTCGCGGTCCTTACCTGTCATTCTCCGTATTGATTGGGAGGTGATTCTTCTGCCATGTGATGACTGGCTCCGGCAAGCCGTGGATCTGGCACTGAAATCTCACTACACCTCCTTCTTCTACCACGGCACTCTGGGGGTGAATGTGAAAGTCGGACATCGCTAAAGGAAAAAGGAAACACCAAAAGGATCAATGTGGCCTTTGAGGTGTGAGTCGCTGATGCAATGGCGACCGAGCAGAAGTTTGAAAGTTACTCTCAGGTGGCATGGATACAGTGATGGGCAGAAACCCTCTGAAAGTAGGCAGCAATAGGGTGGTCTTATCAAGTCCCAAAGAATGACAGAGTCCCATCATTTTACCCTTGATCTGAAAAGAAGGGTGTCGGCAGATCGCTGCAATTGTTACTAGAGATGGGCACGAAACGAACAATTTTTCGTTTCCATTTCCGTTTTTTCATTTCGTTACGCAACAAAACGACAAACGAATTTTGTCTCTAAAATGAAACGAAACGAACAGAAACACCGGAAATTTTGTCGTGCGTTTCGTTTCCGTTACTGCAATACAAGTGAATTGCTTAAAATCCTAAAAAAAAATCACAAAAAACTGAAATAAGTGGTAATGAAATGGTAACAAACAAACAAAAACGAAAATGATTTTTTTTGCAAAAGTTCGCAAAAAATGGAAACGAACCGAAACGGACCCTCCAAACGACAAACGAAATGCCATTTTTTTTATTCGTGCCCATCTCAAATTGTTACTGTTAAATGCGCCCCTGAAATCTGCTACCAAGTCTCCTGAAAATTCAGAACATGCAAATAAAATGGCATCTCACCAAATCTTATGAGGCTAGCTGGGCAAAACACAGCCTGCTACATCCATCAGTTGATCTGACACAGCTACAGGGAGGAATGCTAAAAGCTGAAGCCGGCATTTTGCCCCTCTCCCCCTTCTTCCGTAGCTTCCATTTATTTCGTTATTTATTCTATTCTTCTTCCAAAGAGCTCAGACGACCTTCTTGGCAGTGTCTGGGACATTACAGCATCCACTGGGATAGCTGGGTGGTAATATGAAGGTTCTATATTGGCCTGGCCTGGATCTTGGTCCGCTCTCCTGGCCCAATAATCAACTTACCCTCTCTTGGTTAACTGGTTTTCATGGACCCCAAACTGGTTAATATGCCCCATGACATCGAATCTCACAGTATGAACCAACTCAGGTGTTCAGGTCATCAGGAGAAGCCCTTCTCTCCATTCCCCCCCCCCTCACAGGTACATCTCATGGGAACCCATGAAAGGGCCTTCTCGGCTGCTGCGCCCAGACTCTGGAACTCCCTCCCACTAGAGGCCACGACTGCCTCATCTCTGTTGTCCTTCTGGAAACAGACAAAGACCTTTCTCTTCAGGCAAGCTTTCTCTGAATGATGGACTACCATGTGTCTTTTAAATGAATCTACAGGATCGCATAGACTTTGTGTTTATGACTACTTATAACCGTGTTGCTTTAAAGTAATATTGTCTATTAATGCTGTAAGTAAGATGTCCCTCAATTCCTTGTTCTCAAATACTTGAACATGTCTGAATTGTACTGGACTGTATATGATCCCTCGTTACTGTAAGCCGTTTTGGGTCCTTTTCCAAGGAGAAAGGCAGGGTAAAAATACTCTAAAATAAAATAAATAAATAAAATATGGGCATGGGCTCTGTTTGTGTTCAGAACAGGCCCACCTTGGTCTGAAAATGAACTGGACAGCACCAGACTGATAGTGATATTTTGGCATCCATCAAAATGGTGTCCTTTTTTGGAACCGATGAGCGAGTACCACTCAACACTGCCTCGTGTGCAACCGGCCTCCAAACTCAAGACGAGACAGCAATCAACCGAAAAAGCACCTCAGCCAAGCCCCACGTTCCAAAAAAAGAAACCCATGTTTGCCTGTGTCACTGCACAGACACACACACACACATCCTTCCTGCCACTCTTGCTTCACAATCACATTAGCAAGTACACACTCCCAGCCACGCCAGCATCTCCGAATGTTCCTTTTTTCGGGATGCAGGACATCAACGATAATACATGTGCAGCTCTTTAAGGGAAAGGACCCCATCCATGTCAAGAGAGATCCATCATTCGCCTCCAAACTCCCATTGGGCTCCGACAGATGGGAGACTACTTATTCCCTCTCATACATTAAACATGCTCCTCTTCCCTGCCTCCTCCTCTCACGCCCCTCGGTCATAACCTTCAGCTCACTAAACGGAGCAGATCTACAATATACAACATGCTGATTGTGCTTTTAGGAGATCCCCTGTTCTTCTCCCTTCCCTCCGCTCTTTTCAAACAGAAAACCGGGTTTAAACTGGATTTCAATGTAATCTGAGAGCATTTTATTAAATTATGTCAGCCCCTTGAGCACGAATTGCATTTTATTGTGTTAAGAAAAGTGCTCTGAGCTGCAAGCGTAGATGTGCAAGAGAAATACACTTATTTCATTAGTGTGTGTTGCCATAATGTTGTGAGGCTTGACATAAACATTGTTGTGTTTTTAGTAGGTATGGACAGCGACGCTAGTATTATGGCTGTAGCAGGAGCCGTTATTTTAGTTGTAACTTCCATTCTTATTATTCTATTTTTATATCCTTATTGCTCACAATTTATTTCTACGCTTATTATTGCCATAGTTGATAAGGTATGAAGCAGATGGAAATGATCTCCAAGGGTCTAATTTTATCTTAACGATTTCCCACTGAGCTGTTTTGGGAACACTGTAACAGCAGGGCCCTCGTTCTGGGTTATGAATGGTTCCTGGGGACCCCTAGGGTTGCTTAGTTGGTCACGATTAGAGATGGGCACGAATAAAAAAAATGGCATTTCGTTTGTCGTTTGTCGTTTGGAGGGTCCATTTCGGTTCATTTCCGTTTTTTGCGAATTTTTGCAAAAAATTCATTTTCGTTTTCGTTTGTTTCGTTACCATTTCATTACCATTTATTTCAATTTTTGTGATTTTTTTTAGGATTTTAAGCAATTCACTCATATTGCAGTAACGGAAACAAAACGCACGACAAAATTTCCGGCGTTTCTGTTCGTTTCGTTTCATTTTTAGAGATAAAATTCGTTTGTTGTTTCGTTACGTAACAAAACGAGAAAACAGAAACGGAAACGAAAAATTGTTCGTTTCGTGCCCATCTCTAGTCACGATTCTGTCAGGGAGAGGTTTAGTAACAGCATAAAGATTCGGCCCCTTCCATTCCCCTTCTCTGCTTTTGGGAGGAACTGTTGCAAGCAATTGCTTACTCAGTGATTGCATGGCTTCCCCCAAATCCAGTGCAGAAGGAACAGGACTCCCCTTCAAACCCTCAATGTACCAACCCTCGACTCTGAATGTCTCCGGTTCTGTTGCAGAGGCGGGCTTCTATTGTACCACGAGCCACCAGCTTGTAATGTTCACGTGTTTTTAAGCAACAACAAAAAAACTATTTCAACTATTTCAATTCCTTCTGGAAAATGAAAAAGCAAAGCCATGTTTTTTTAAAAGGCAACTACAATGCTAAAGTGCACCTGCAGTTAAATCCTTTTTAAAAGAAAATTTCCAAGCCTGCATCTTTGTGATTAAGAGACAGAATTAGTGTTGTGCGTCTCCTAGATTACATTTTCCTTTTAAAACATACAAGGTAAATCCTCAAAGATGACCCAGTGTAATTACCTCTGAGCCCTAGAACACGGCACAGAATCCTTCATAAACATACAGGCCAATCCTTGGCAGTCCAGCTGAGATTGAAAGAGTTCCCTGAATTTATGACATCTTGATTTTTCCACCTTTAGCTACCAATAGTTGACAAGGAATGAGTAACGAGCATCTATCTCTGGTACATTTTGTTCAGGATCCAGATACCTAGTTGAAGTGGTCAAAAGTAAGATCACAAAAGCAAGGCGCTAAAACGGTGCATTCCTCAATAAATGATTTGCACGTATAAACTCAAAAGCAGAGGCCCAAAAAGAAAGATACCATAATGCTCTTCCAGAATCCCTGGAATTGGGGGCTTTTTCTCTCCACCCCCCCCTTAGCAAAGGGTTAATCAGAAAGGGAAGCAGCCCACAAAAACAGCTCTAAGTGAAATCCTGGATCGCTGTCTCTTTTTTTCCATCATATCATCTCTTCCAGGTAAAACTACAGCCATAACCTCTCCTCTCAAAGAGATCGGTATTAATGTTGACCATGAATAAAACATCAGGAGGGCATTAATAATTCAGCGATGGGGATGTTAAGTAAAATACGGCTCAGCCGTGACCCTGTAATGCGGCTTTAAAGCACGGCTTCGTGTCAGATCTGGAGGAAATGTCACCACCCTCGCCGAAGCAGCTGGTTTGTAGAATCTGCATTAAAAATTCATGCTCACCGTGCTACCAAAACAAAGAGAGCACTGGTTTGTTGTTATTTTCATTTTTGGAAAGAACCCCAATTTGGCAAACTGTATTTTACGCTTGCAAGAATCTGGGGATGAAGAGGCACCTTTAGAAGCAGTCGAGGGCCAGCGAGGAGACGAGCAATCGGTGTTTCGGCTAGATTTCTGGTAGGATGGTCGGAGAACCACAAATACAGCAAGATACTGTCCAAGAGGATTAGGATTATAAATCACCTTTATTGGCATAAAATAGTCATTAAAATAGTTACAATAGGCAAACCTCTCAGCGGCTGGATAGCGACCATAATAATCTCGGGTTACAATGTCACACCTGTGGAAGAGTAATTGGCGAGAGTTGGGAAAGGTTTTCTGCAGTTCAAAACTTCCTCATTCTATCTTGCAACTAGTCTGACTCACAAGGCACATATACATTGTGTATACATTGTGTATAAGTTGTGTATACATTGTGTATAAGTTGTGTATACATTGTGTATAAGGGGCTTTTAAAACTACAGTGGTGCCTTGTATAAAGGAATTGATTCATTCCAAATGAAATTCTGTTCAGCAAATTTGCCTTTATACAAATTTCCCATAGGGAATGCATTGAAAACGGAGTACAGTAGGACCCCAGTATCTGCTGGGGATTAGTTCCAAGCCTTCCCATGGATCATGAAAACCGTGGATAAGAGAGAACACCAAAATATCCCCAAAACTGTTCTTTTGTGATAGTAACTTGCTTTACAGCTGCTGTTTTGGAGCAGTAGCTTGCTTTACAGCTGCTGTTTGTGACTGTAGCTTGCTTTACAGCTGCTGTTTTATGACAGTAGCTTGCTTTACAGCTGCTCTTTGTGACAGTAGCTTGCTTTGTGACTGCCAAATTATTTTATTTTTTCCTCTGCCAACCGTGGATAACTGAATCAGTGGATACGGGGGTCCTGCTATAATCCATAATCGCGACCATTTTTATGTTGTACGGATTCACCCCTTAGCCGATTCTGCTAAGCAAATTTCCCCTATCTCTGGAAATTTTTTGTATGCTGTACAGATTTTATGTTATACAAACCATTTGTTCTACGAGGGTCCACTGTATAAGGGCCTAATTTCAGAGCCTGTCATAGGCCCTGAAGGGAGTTGAGGGGGCCTGTGCATCTTCCCTGTGGCTGGCAGTGTAGCGCTCTTGTATTAGCCTGGCGTGACGGTCTGCTTTTACGTCTTATCGTTCCATCCTCCATGTAATTTAGATATTGTTGCCAAAGTTGTTCGGCTCTGTCGAAAACCTGACATCATCCCCTCCCTTGACTGCACTGCTGTGCCCTGTCCCATCTGATAGGATGTGTTGAGGTAGGTGGTTTGTGTGCAACCCCAAGCCAGACACTAACAACAACCCTATAGTTCAGTTTCTAAAATACAGTGGACCCATGTATAACAAACAGCTTGTATAACATAAAATTTGTACAACATAAAAAAATCCGGAGGTAGGGGAAATTTGCTTAACAGAATCGCCTATGGGGAGAATTCATACAACATAAAAATGGCCCCAATTAGGCATTACTCTGTTTTCAATGCACTCCTATGGGAAATTTGTATAAAGGAAAATTTGATTAACATAATGTCATTTGGAACAAATTAATTCCTTTATACGAGGTACCACTGTACTATGTTTTGCTACAAGCCTCGTTTCCCAGAGCCAACCGAGTTTGTTGGCATGCATCAGTGTGTGGGTAAATATGGCAACGGTCTTTTTCTAATCAATCGCAAAAGCAGGGAGGAGGTTGGCTAACTGAGGCAAGAGGGCTGCTCGCTCCTCGAAGGTGTCTTTCAGCCCGCTTTGTTCAGGCTTGGGGCCCTGCTTGAATCACAACAATGACATCGCAGCCATGGTCTCCGACCCTCTTATGCGATCAGGCGGGTGGGAAAGCTGAGGCGCAGGAAGGTGGCCCGAGCGGTTCAGCTCTTCCCGCCATTTTATTGTTTTCAAATCCAGCTTTTCTCTTTGCTCAGCTGCCCGCAACCTTCCTGAGCCCCTTCCTCTCCCTCTGGGCTCCCCTTCTGGGAGAATCCACGGGCAACGCGGTTGCCGTTCACACTTGGCTACGCATAAAGAAGTGCATATTCAAAACTGGACAGCAAGGCTAGTCCCTGGGCGCTTTGGACAATGGCATCATTAGACACGGAGAGGGAGCTTCCCATTTGCGGCCGGCCGGGCGGTGGGGAGGCTGTGAATAGCCAGCCGACTCTAGCGTGTCCGAGTCCGTGGATGGGTTTTGCGGGAGGGGGCAAGGGTCCTGGTCAAAGGAAGACACAATCTCTCTCTCTCTCTCTCTCTCATAAACAGGACTGGACTGCCTTTTGGAAAGGGGGACACACGGCCACCCCAGAGGAGTCTCTCTAGTGGAATTCTGGAGCTTGGGCTGAAATAACACAAAGATGGAGGTTTTCCAGTAGCTGTAGACCGATGGCATGTGATTGGTGTCCCACGTGGAATCCTTTGTTAAGCCTCTTGTAGTTTTGCAAAGAGGAAAAATATATATAGAAAATTTTGATTTCTTTCCGCCAGTTTCCTTAGCTTCTACCTCCTTTCTGCTTGCTTCTCTCTCTCTCTCTCTCTCTCTCTCTCTCTCTCTCTCTCACACACACACACACACACACACACACACACACCTGAATGGCCATCAAGTCTTCTAAACCCATTAGGATTGTCAAACCAGTCAGCCCATCCTGTTACTAATTCAAACCCAAGGTACCCCAATAGGCTTCTTCCACAGATAATTGGTGTTTCTGGGCTACATTCCACCTGCCCTTTTGGATTTATTATCCTATTAAAAAATCCAAAGTGGTGGTTCGGCGGGCTAGAGCACTGGAAAATGTGGGCTGCAAGGTCGGCCGCTCAGCGGTTCGAATCCCGGGTGCCACACAGCGGAGCGAGCTCCCACTGTTAACCCCAGCTCTTGCCATCTTTTAGCAGTTCAAAAGCATGTCAGTGCAAGTAGAGAAATAGGTACCACCGTTAACATAGCAGGAAGGGAAAACAATGTTTCCTTGTGGCCATGCCAGCCACATGGCCACGGACTTGCACAACACTGGCTCTTTGGCTTAAATATGGAGACAAGCACTGCCCCTAGAGTGGGACACAACTAGCATGCATGTGCGGGGGGGGGACACCTTGACCTTGACCTTTCAATATCCTATTATTTGTATTCCTGATTTGAGCACAGGGTTGGAGTCATCGCAGGCCCCTTCCAAACTTATGACTCTATCCAAAAGATAACTTGCCCAAGATCTGCTGCCTCCATTACGTTGCATTTAAAGCCAAGTCAGCCATGCTGGACATAAGAGGAAAGAGATACAACATCTATATATGTTATATCTGCATTACAGAAACAAGAAAGATCTACTTTTTTAAGGGTCAGGGTAACTGGACTCCAGCTAATAAACAATTACCTTAACAAACCTTTTGGAACCTTTCTCAAGACATGGCGTGGCGTGGGGAGGGCAAGGGGGGCGCCCCGGGCACAGCAATTAGGGGACAGAGAGCTCAGCGCCCATCCAGTCCGCAGCGTCCAGCGGGGCAGGTGTGGGTCTGGTGGGAGGCCCACGCGGTGAGGGGTGGAGCGGCAGACCCAAGCACGGAGCTTCAATCAGGGCTGGTGCCTGCTGCCCCTCCCCGCGCACCAATCCCAGGACTGGTGCCTCCAGACGAGGCAGGGGTGTTCCCCATCGCTAGGGGCACCCGATGGAGGTGCGGTGCCGGCTGCCAGTCGCAGGGAGGCAGAGCCAATGGGGCACACATGGAGGAGGGGCAGGGTGTGGGCACTCTAAAGTACACCCCGCCGCCAAGGGGGCCCCAGTGAGGCGAGGTGTGGAGCTGAGCGTGCCCTAGCCATTGGCAGCAACGGCAGCGGCTGCCCTCCGCCATGGCCACCACTGCAGCCCAGTACCTGATGCGCCACAACCCCCCTTATGATTCACACCTGGGGGGGGGGAAACTGACTTTTGCCCCAGGCTCTGGAAGCCCTAGCTACGCCTCTGTCTCAAGAGGCATGATAACTGAGGTGTCTCCTTAAACGAGGCTGTATTAATTCCCAGATTGTTGCAGGTGTGTGCATGTGCGAGAGAGAGAGTGTGTGTGTGTGTGCAATTGTGTGTGTGTGTGTGTGTGTGTGTTTGTGTGTGTGTGTGTGTGTGTGTTTGTGTTTGTGTGTGTGTGTGTGTGTGTGTTGGTCTCATCAGGTTATAGCCTCTCCATTTCAGTAAGGCACACTACACTGATCTCTGTCAACTTTTGCAGGATTGAGGCAGCTTTGTTAAGATGTAAGCTCGGTGACCTCTCGGAAACATTTCGAACCGACTCCTTCCCTGAACTAATGATTCAAAGAGCTCCTCACCCGAGAGGTGACAAGACTCTGTATTCTGCCTCAGAAAGGGGTCCACTAATCATATCAAACCTTTCCACATTCCCATTCAAAGTGTGCTGCTTCAATTCTGATAAATTTAAAAATAAAAATAAAAAGGTGTTTATATAATCAGTCGTCACGTTTGGTAAAACAGTAATTTCTAATAACAGCCCCTACCTCTCAGCATGTGTCTTCACTAACATTCTTGCAGTTAGCTAACTAAATGCCTTCTAACCCAGCTTTGTTATCCTTGGTTAATTACATCAAAGCAAAGAGGGGGTTCAGCCATGTGGCCGTCACAAACACAGTTGCAAAAATAGGTTACAAGCGATAACTTTATAGGCCTATAAAGGTATCGCCTGGAACCTATTTTTGTGATTGTTGGTTAATTGCCTACTTAATTCTCTGCTTTCACAGAGAACAGAATACTCCAGTTTGAAATATTTTGTTTGGTTATGCCATGAACGGCATGCCGGTCTATCCCCACATAGCCCACATTTAAATTCTTCATATTGGCTCATTAATTACCTCCCCCCCCCAAAAAAACTCCCTTCCACATGGAATGTGTGATTTATAGAATGCTCAGGCAATGTGCCGCTTTCGTTAGGGAAACAGCCAATGGTGTGGCCCGAATTAATTGCTTTCCTCTTTCTTGACAATCCCAAACCTCATCTTCACTCTGCTGGATCTCTGTGTGGACGAAAGCCTCGTTTGGTCACAAATCCCAGAGGTTGCCTAGTGCCCCAAACTGAAAACACCCGGCACCTTCTTCCCCACACCTAGAAAACGCAAAGCTAAGAGCAGGCCTGTAAAATACCAGACTCTGCAGGATTGGAGCTAGATGGAGTGATATAAAACTTTAATAAATAAAATAAAATAAACAATAAGAGCTATGAGGGGTACAGAAAAAAAAACCCCACAACCATTCCACAAATCACGGCTCGATCTGGACGCCAGCTTAGGGTATTTGTACACGACCCCTAAACTCTGCTGCAAATGGCTCCCAGCTCCGGAGCTTAAAATTGTTTCCCCACCAGCTCCGGAGTTTACAGATAATTAAGTGCGACCACGCCCACCTAAGCGCACTTTTCAGGTACCTGCTCTCCGGAGGTGAAAATTCCTGATGCGGATATAACGTAGTGACTGCCGGGCTCTCCATGCTTCTGTTTGTTCTTTTTTTGCCCCCCGCCCCTTTAAGAGATCTGAATGCAGTGCCGGGACGGCAGAACGGAGGTGAGCGGCATTCTTTTCTTCCTTTTTTTCTCCCTCCCCTCACGCAGCCAGCAGCCAGGAGTGTGGAGGGGGTGGGAACGCAGGAACAGCAACAAATCCCTAAGATCTCTGGTCCGAATTTAAGTGGTCAACGGATCTTAGGGGTCGTGTGAAAGGCTCTTATTTTGTTAAAAGTCTGCTTCAAGCTGCAGAATCAAGGCAGAGCCATGGGTTTCAGTTTCCAGCTTTGGTGGCACTGAATGAACCCCTCTGCCCAGCCTCTGTTCTTCGAGGAGTAAATCCAGGAAGGGCATCTCCAGCAAATGAAGCCCTGACAATAGCTGGAGGCGCTTCTCCTATAACTCTACCAAATTCCCTAATTTATTAAATTCATCATCATCATCATCATCATCTTAGAAGTTACTAAGGGACTCTGTGGACCACTGAGTGCACCTCTTGTCAGGGAGGCACAGTGGGGAATCGAACTCTTAACCTGGGGCTGCTAAGATTACCCAGAAGTTCGAATCTGGCTAAGGAAGGGCCATTATTCTTGGATAAGATCCGGGCACAGCACCTCGTCTTTAGGGATAGGCAAGAAACAACAAACAAAATGCGGTTTTATCGCTTCAGTACGAAATGAAACGAAACAAGGAAGCAGCATTTCGTTACAGACGAAACAAAATGGTGGATTTTTCCATGTCAATGAACCGTTTTATCTCATCTGTAAAACAGCTACGGTTCCCTTACCTGCTAGGCTCGGAGGCCCTGTGGCCTCTGCCGCTGCTGCTGAAGAGCCGCCGTCGCGGTCGGAGAGGGAGAACGGGCTCAGCGGGTGACCCTGCCGCCACCGCTGCCGCCACCGCCAAAAACAAGAGGGCGAATGGGCCCAGCCACAGGCCTTGCCGCCACACCGCCACTGCTGCTGAAGAGCCGTGGCTACGGCCAAAGAGAAAAGGGTGAGTGGTCCCCCGTAGGCCGGCCTAGGCCCCCCACCACCACTGCCAGACCCCCCCCAAAGGTAACGCTGCATTTTGTTTAACATTTCGTCGGTACGAAGTTTTTTTGTAAAAATTCGTATGAAGCAAAACAACATGAAATACGGAGGGACGAAACGGAACGAAAGAAAACACCATGTTCCAATTCGTGCCCATCCCTACTGGTATTTATAATTTCTTCTTCCTGCACGAAGAGTTCCAATGTCTTCCTTGTATTCGTTTCGTTCCTTTGGCAACAGCAACAGTTTCTGTATTTTGCTGGCAAAAAGATTCAGAAGGAAAGGCGGTGTTTCTCAGCAGAATCTACAGTAAATCCCGGGAAACGGGTCACGTGATGACGCAGAGCGGGCCACCCCGTTCTATTTATTAACTGGGGAAAGCCCCCTTGGCTGAAAATAGCTTATCGCTGGAAGTTCCCTCTTCCTCCTACCCCACCGCAGCCTTATGCTTCTGTTGGCGGCCGGCCAATTTCTGTGCTGCCTGAATCAGGAAGTTCATAGCTGAGCCACGCTGGCTCAGCAAACACGTGCATTTTGATGTTTTGCTGCTTTTCTCTCTCTATGAAGGGGCAGGAATGGAATTAACAAACTCAAGGCTACACCGCCTACAACCTCATTAGTACAACAGGAAGAAATACCAGTAAAAAGGCACTTGCATGCCTTTAGGCTGTGCATACTTTAAGGCAACTCTCAGACACCACAATCCTGCTAAAATATATATACAAGCGGTACCTTGCATAAAGGAATTAATTCGTTCCAAATGACATTATGTTAATCAAATTTTCCTTTATACGAATTTCCCATAGGAGTGCATTGAAAACAGAGTAATGCCTAATCGGGGCCATTTTTATGTTGTACGGATTCGCCCCATAGGCGATTCTGTTAAGCAAATTTCCCCTATCTCCGGAATTTTTTATGTTCTAAAGATTTTGTGTTATACATAAGAACATAAGAAGAGCCATGCTCAATCATAACATTTGTGTAAATGTTAAAAAGGAATGGAGCCAGGATGCAACCCTGTGGGAGACCATTCCCTCAGTTTTGTCAGGGACTGTGACACCCTTGGGAAAAAAAAAAGAAATTGGGTTTGACGTAGGACAGTGACTATTTATGTTAAGTAGTAGAGCTTTTTGAGCAGCAATTGATGGTGGACAGTATCATATGATGCTGTCAAGTGGGAAAAGGCTGTCCTGGCTATTTTATGGGTTTGCACAGTTCATGTATACATTTGATCTTCTACT
This sequence comes from Phrynocephalus versicolor, assembly GCA_023846285.1. Lineage (NCBI taxonomy): Eukaryota > Metazoa > Chordata > Lepidosauria > Squamata > Agamidae > Phrynocephalus > Phrynocephalus versicolor. Next base: position 6,123,987 of record JAHTLZ010000252.1, read on the forward strand.
CCAGGCATGTCCAAACTTCGGCCCTCCTGATGTTTTGGGCCACAACTCCCAGAATTCTAAGCTTAGCTTGCCAATGGCAAAGGACTGTGGGAGTTGCGGTCCAAAACATCTGGAGGGCCGAAGTTTGGACATGCCTGTTCTACTCAGTCACTCAGCTCTGTTTGGCAGTGTGATTCTGAAACAATCTCACTTTTTGGGGGGGGGGGGGGAGAGGCAAGTTTTTTATAGGAACTCATGGGCTGAAGAAAAGTCCAGTGTAACACAAAGGTTTCCGCGGGCCCCTTTTGTTCTGGGGTTTATGTGTCTGTCCTAAAATCGCTGGAGAGTTTTCATTTCTTCTTATTTCACATTCCCCCCGCCCGCAATGCTCCAGAGGCACGTCCTTCTCAGCCTCAGTGAAAACCAGTGACGCTGCCCCACTGCTATTCCCACAACTGCATACAATTATCTTCCAGCCTCTATTAACCTTCATGCTCCTGCAAGGCACTGGCAGCCCCCCCCCGACCCCGACCCCGACTCCCACCCCCAGCCCCCCAATCAGCCTGCAAGCAAAGGAAGAAAGCAATCAGCCTGCAGGAAATGGTGACAGCTCCAAGCACACAAAAACAAAACAAACGGGGGAGAGGGAGTCCGAGAACCATAAGTCAAACCCCATGGAGAGGAAGGGGAGTGTGTGTGTGGGGGGGGGTTATGCCACAGGAAAGTCAGGCCTGTGTTAAAGGGAGTCGCCGTCAGGAACCACGAAAGGAAAGAAGAAGGAGGTTTTCCTCTCTCTGGGCACGGCGCTTTGAGGTGTCAGGCATGGCTTCAATTAGCAGGGCTGAGATGGGAACGGTAGCCATGTTCACACAGGCTGGAGGGAAACCGAAAACAAAGCTCCACCCTTCCTGGGCTCTGAATGGGAAGCAACGGTTCCAGGCATCCCAGTTCTGAGTGGGAATGTGGGCTCCCCCATCTTCATTCAGACAAACGGCCTGCTTCCCAACTTCTTCTGATGATGATCCTGAGAGCCACAGCATGTTGGAGCCCAGAGTGGAATTTGTCTAGCTTCCCTTTTTCCTTTTTTTTTTGGGGGGGGGGGCTTAAAAATTCTTTTTTGATATTTCGCTTCTGAGAAGTCAAAATAAAAAAACGGACACCGTATTCTGAGAGAAACTAATGTTTTGTTGCGTGACAGTCGTTACTACACGGTGTCTTGTCTCGGAACAGAAAGCAGGAACCGAGAGTGACAAGGGAAAACCCTATCCCAGCACAAGGTACAGGATTGTCACACTTAGCACCCGTACCAGGGGCGTGGTCGAGACAAATTTCAGTAGTTGCGCAACAGATGTGAAATAACATTTTTTGGTACCGCTCCTAAACACAACACCAAATGAGACAAAATGGCCGTGAAGTAACTGCCTTAGAGGAATGTAAGAGAAGCAGGAATATTAGGAAACGTGCAATGGAGCTACACAACTGAGACAGGCTGCCTTCTTGGAACCAACAAACACCGGTCATAGACTTCAGAGGGCATGTCAGTGGCTGCTGTGGGCTTTAGGGAATGGAAAGTGTACTAACTGGTTAATATGCTGCCACGGAGGATGATGGGGTCTCCTTCTTTGGAGGTTTTTAAGCAGAGGCTGAATGGCCATCTGCCAGGAGTCCTGTGATGGGGGTTCCTGCATGGCAGAGGGTTGGACTGGATGGCCCTCGAGGTCTCTTCCAACCTTGTGATTGTATGATTCTATGGGATGATATCAGCTTCTATCTTGGAGCTGATGTTTTCATCATCTTTATAAACAAGTTGGATGAGAAAAAATAGAGGGGATGCTTATTACATCTGCAGAAGGCATCAGACTGTGAAGAGTATCTGTGAGGACTACTCTGTAAAGCAAGGGTTGGGAACTTTTGGCCCTCCAGATGTTTTGGACAACCCCCAAACTCCCACTGTCCTTTATCACTGGCAACATAGGCTTGGAATTCTGGGAGCTTCGGTCCCAAACATCAGGAGGGCTGAGGGTTCCCCACCCCTGCTGTAAAGAGTATTACACCACGGCACTTTTACCAGCATAAATAACCCAAAGGATCTTGGATACAGAATGTTGTATAGGTACAAAATGAATAAATAATATCACTGCTAAACATCTTAAACCTGACATATGTGGAGGGAGAAGTAGCATCAAAATCCAGGACACAGTGGCAACTGCAAGCAATGATTGCAACAACGAAATTATAAACATTAACAAAGTTCTAGTTCTGACAAGAAAAGCCTACAGTCCTAAAAGACTGAGATGTTAATTGTCTTACTTGGAACATAACTGGTGTTGCCCCTTTGCAACTAATCAAGCTTAAACTGGTTGGGGAAAGGGGGAAAAAACACAGATTGAAACAAGGGCATGTTCAAAGGAAAAATCGTGACCTCAATAAAATCTAGAACAATTAGTTTCCTAATTAGTCAACAAATTACTGTTTCACCAAAGTAGATATTATGTTGTTTAGAAAACTATTAGCAGCTCTACTGCAATTTCACGGTTTGCTGATGATGTATAAAATGACTCTGAATGGGGCCTGTGCACATCCCCGCATCACTGCTGGGGAGATCCAGGATGGAGAGAAGAATCGTCTTCGTCAAAAGGAAATGAGGCCAAGGCCTGGCACCAGAAGCTGCTCTGTGATGAAAGTCAGATACAGCCTGGATGCTATAGCGAGGGCAGGCAGGACTGGAAAGATATTGTGCAAAACCAGCCCTTTGCCAGGGGTACCTTGAGGAACCTAGGTTAGGTAAAGGTAAAGGTTCCCGCTGCATATGTGTGGTAGTCGTGTCTGACTCTAGGGGCGGCATTCATCTCTGTTTCCAAGCCAAAGAAACAGTGTTGTGCAAGTCCGTGGCCATGTGGCCGGCATGGCTGAACGCATTTCTGCGCACGGAATTCCCGCTTTTTGCGGCAGTACCCATTTACCTAGAATCATAGAATCATAGAGTTGGAAGAGACCTCAAGGGCCATACAGTCCAACCCCCTGCCATACAGGAACCCCCCTCACAGGACTCCCGACAGATGGCCATCCAGCCTTTGCGTAAAAACCTCCAAAGAAGGAGACTCCAGCAGCCTCCATGGCAGCATATTCCATTGCCAAACAGCTCTAATCGTCATGAAGTTCTTCCTAACGTTTAAATTCAATCGCTTTTCCTGTAGTTTGAAACCATCGCCCCGCGTCCTAGTCTCTGAAGCCATGGAAAATAAACCAGTCCCTCCTTCAATGTGACATCCTTTCAAATATTTAAACAGAGCTATCATATTGCCTTGCATTTACATGCTTTCGAACTGGTAGGTTGGCAGGAGCTGGGGTTAACAGCGGGAGCTCGCTCTGCTGCGTGGCACCCAGGATTCGAACCGCCAAGCTGCTGACGTTTCAGCCAACTGTTTCGGCGCCTCGGTCCGTTGAACCACCAAGCTTTATAGTCCTCCCCTCTATCTCAATCACTGCCAAATTACTTTTATAGTCTATATGTCATGCTAATGTTCTTATTATTGGGGTACAGGCGAAGGATTAACGAGATCCTCTTTGTTGTTGTCATATCAGGGTTATGGTTGTTGTTGTTCAGTCGTTCAGTCGTGTCCGACTCTTCGTGACCCCATGGACCAGAGCTCGCCAGGCCTTCCTGTCTTCCACTGCCTCCCGGAGTTTGGTCAAATCCATATTGGTTGCATCGATATTGTATATTGCAATATTGCACATTGCACATTGCAATATTGCCTATCGGCCATCACTGATTCTGGATTGTGCCAAGCAAATGAGCTAGGGCAGAAAACATTAAATTCCCCTTGCGTGGTGCCCCCAGCCCAGCCCACCGCTTCCTTTCACTGGCCCCCAATGAGGCAGCTGCGTACCAGGTGAAAGAAATCGCCGGGTCTGAACTACCACAGGCTGGTTCTAATTGGCTCTCAACTGTCGGCCAACTCTCCCTTCCTTCCAGCCCGGCGCCCCTTTCCTTTGAAGCTCAGCTAATGACAAAATGACATCCTGTGCCCCCTCTCCTCCCTCCCCCTCAGCTCTCTCCAGACCCATTTTTCCCTCCTTGGACCTTTAAGAGAGGGCCCCTTGCCCTGACCTTAAGGTGTTACCGTATCCAACTCCACTTTTCAGCTCCTGACAAATGAAGGAGAGGAATGCGCCCTCTTAGGCTTGGTAAAGCACATTCACACGGCTGCTCACACTGCGGTTCCCAGACAGGCCTAAGGGGTTACCTCTTTTCTGTCCAATGCAAGCAGGAACGAGGAGGAGGAGGAGGAGGAGGAGGAGGAGGAGGAGGAGCAGAGACTACTAAAATTAAAACTTCCACAGCAATGCTGCTATGGCTTAACGTACCAAGCAGGACTCAAGTGGGCCCACTGAGTTAGTGGGTGCAGTTGGACCCCAGTATCTGCTGGGGATTGGTTCCAGACCTTCCCGTGGATAATGAAAACCATGAATAAGAGAGAACGCCTGCCCGCCCACCCCCAAACTGCTGTTTCCTAACAGTAGCTTGCTTTATGGTAGCTGTTTTGAGACAGTAGCTTGCTTTATGGCTGTTGTTTGTGACATTAGCTTGCTTTACAGATGCTATTTGTGACAGTAGCTTGCTTTGTAGATGCTGTTTGTGACAACAGCTTGCTTTACAGCTTGCTTTGTAGCTGCTGAATTATTTAATATTTTTTTCCTCTGCCAACCATGGATAACTGAATCAGTTGATAATGAATCGGTGGATACAGGGGTCCTACTGTATTTAGTGGGTGTACTTCTCCTTACACTCCCTTGGTTCAAATGACCCCATTCTTGATGTGACTCACTAAGCTCAAGTAAGTCACTCACACAAATATTTTAGACTATAATTCCTAGGTAAAGGTAAAGGTAAAGGTAAAGGTAAAGGTAAAGGTTCCCCCCGCACATGCATGTGAGTTTTGTCCGACTCTTGGGGCGGTGCTCATCTCCGTATTCAAGCCGAAGAGCCAGTGTTGTGCAAGTCCATGGCCACGTGGCCGGCGTGGCTGCAAGGAAACACTGTTTTACCTTCCGACTTTTTACAGCGGTACCTATTTATCGAGTTGCACTGACATGCTTTCAAACTGCTAGGCTGGCAGGAGCTGGGGCACCCAGGATTCGAACCGCCGAGCTGCTGGCTTTGCAGCCGACAGTTTTTGGAAGCCTTAGTCCACTGAGCCACTCCAAATCTGTAACTTTTCTTATCTTTTGGGGGGAACAGTACACCTTCTCCCTAACGGTGCCCAACATAGGGGGAAAGTGCAGGGTAGTGAGATTCCTGAGTGCACCATGCCAGGTTTGAATATGCTATGACAATCTTGGATACATCCTTTATCTCCTAACCAGAGATGCACATACATTTACCTTTTGTTTTGTGTCTGCCCAAGAGCAACCTTTGCCTGCATTATGACGGGTAGTAGTCAGTGATCCCAGTGATTTAGAGAACCGGCAATGATTTGATATTACTCTTCCTCTTCTTGATACTTTTTGATGTTGCCCTTTTTAAGCATCTGGGTGTGAATCTATTTAACGGTGTTTTATCCACAGTTTTCATTATCCACAGGAAGTTCTGGAACCAATCCCCAGCGGATACCGGATCCTACTGTATTAAAATACTGTATAAATTGGTAAAGTGTTTTATACAACCAAGTTGCTTTGTCTTGTTTTTCTTCAAGGAGCTGTTTGGTGCACCACCTTGTATCCCCATGTTTCTGCGCTTCATAAAGTACACAGACATGCAGAGCGGGTCTCCCGCCGCCCCCCCCCCCCCCCCCCGCACAACTTAATTTGATTTCTCCCAAGGGCCTACTATGAATTTTATAGGGCGTAACTAATACTGATAAGCAGCCTTGATAAGGAGATGCTGTAAAGGGGGCCAGTTCACTTGCTTCCTTTGTTTAAATAGGGAGAACAAAGAGAAGCATCATCATTGGCAAGGGAGTTTTATCTGGCCTCAGAGGGTGGCGCAGACTGGGCCTGAGGGGTCCCTGGGAAGAATAAAGAGAAGCAGGAGGGCAGGCAGAGAAGTCAACAGTTCCTTTTATTACTGGGTTTTCCAGATGTGGTGGGGCTGTAACTCCAATCATCCCTAACCAGTCTCCTTGATGAGAAAGAATGCGAAGAGTTTTGCTTGTACCCGAATCGCCCGAATATTCCCGCGCTTGACTGTTGAGGGTGGCAACCCTGGGGGAGGCCAGGAAAACAAACTACAGTGGTACCTTGTATAAAGGAATTAATTTGTTCCAAATGAAATTCTGTTAAGCAAATTTTCCTTTATACAAGTTTCCCATAGGAATGCCTTGGTAACGGATTAATCCCTAATTGCAACCATTTGTATGTTGTACAGATTTGCCCCATAGGCGATTCTGTTAAGCGAATTTTGGAATTTTTTTATGTTGTACATATTTTTGTTATACGAACCGTTTGTTATATGAGGTTCCGCTGTATTTGATTTCACTGTCACTATCAGGGAGATTTATGTTTGTGTTTTGTTTTGTTACCGTTTGTTGTGTCTCTTGATTTGGTCTTCTAGGAACGTGTTTAAACCTTATAAACTACCCAGATAAGTGATCTGCCACTGGATGAGTGGTAAATAAATAAATAAATACGTAAACAAATACCCTAAATAATCCACCAAGAATTGAAGGGCTCCAATCTGACCCTGAACAGAACCTGAGAAATTCCTTTTTGGATTTCCTTTTAGAATTCTCCAACAAGCACGGTTGTAAGCCACACAGGCTGGGGGGGATTCTGGGTCCTGCAATCCAAAATAAGGAGTGATACCATTTCCTCATATTAGTAGACAGAAATGATCGTAGGCCTAAACCGTTATCTCTGCAAGTCAATGCTGGATGTGTAACTCAGGCGTGCAAGCCCCCCCCCCCCAAAAGGCTGTTTGCTAACAAATCCTGATATTTCAAACGTATTTCTTTAGGGTTTTAGCACCCTGATCCAGCTGCTTCACTCTGAAAGACTCTTTTGAGTGTTGTGAAGCAACTTTTTGTGTGTTAATGTATTTTTCCGTCTGCACTTGGGTGTTGTACTTTGGTTGGGTAAAAAGAAAGCAAGTAACAGTGGGGGAAAGATGATTGACATCAGGAAAAGAGGAAGCCCGAACACCAAATGGATTAACTTAGGAAAAGAACCATGGCCTTTGCTTGTAAGAACTGAGCAAGATGTTTCGGAAGAAGGGACCTTTCATAGCCCACTAATTCAAAGGATTCCCTTAAGATGGAATCAACCTCTTTGCACATAGCAACAACGATAACAGCAGTGTATTCTCACTGTGTTTGTAGTATAAGAGAGGGGGGCAGAGATGGGCACGAAATGAACAATTTTTCGTTTCCGTTTTCTTTTTTGTTTCGTTACACAACAAAACGACAAACAAATTTTGTCTCTAAAAGGAAACGAAACAAACAGAAACACCGGAAATTTTGTCGTGTGTTTCGTTTTCGTTACGGCAATAGTGAACTGCTTTAAATGCTAAAAAAAAATCACAAAAATTGAAATAAATGGTAACGAAACGGTAATGAAACAAACGAAAACAAAAACGATTTTTTTTCAAAAATTCGCAAAAAATGGAAACGAACCGAAACGGACCCTCCAAACGACAAACGGAATGCCTTTTTTTTTAATTCGTGCCCATCTCTAGAGGGGAGTATTGCTTATAGGGGTTTTCTCAGGTAATATATGCCTTGACGTGGTGACGAGGTGGAGGCAATGCCGTTTCCTGCTTGTAGCACCACGTCTCCAGGTAGCCCTCTGGGCCACTGAAACGGTCCCAGGTTTTCTGCACGGGACTTAGAGCAGGCCCGTTGAGTTCAAGGTGGGGCGCCACTGGGAAAGGTAAGCGGGTGCATGCCATTGGCCTTCTTCATCATACAGACTAACTCCCCCCAACCCCAGGAGTGAGCATCTTTTCCAACCATTTCATTCATGGCATCTCCTGGCGGGGGGGGTGGGCTCGCCTCGACTAATTCACGACCCCCTGGACGAGAACAAAACGGGTGCTGGCGGTGCCTCCCTCTCCACTCGCTCTTCCCCCCCTCCCGCAGATGGAGGGATAATGTATGCCTGTGAGGAGCATACCAAAGTCACGTTTGAGGCGCAGGGGCCAGGCTGCCAAAGCAGAGGTCACGGGCCCATGCCCCCAGGGTCCATGAGAGAAAAGTGCAGAGGAAGGGGGAGTGGCCATCTGCGCCACTACTTATGCCGGGGTCACTGCTCCCTGCGGCACACACACACACAGACACAGACACACACACATATACACCAACACACCAGCCTTTGGCTTCTAGGGCCTCTGAAGAGCGGGCGGAGGGAGGGAAGGAGGGAGGGGAAGGGGGCGCACGCATGGACGACAGACTTGATGAAAGCTGAGCCTTGATACCCAGAGACAAGCCCAAGAAGACTAAGTGAAAACAGCCGTCCGCAACGGGCCCTTAAAGGAGCTAGGCTGCTTTTTGCTTTGGGCCCTTCCCCCCTGGCCCCATCTCTGCACAGCACGGTCCTATCCAAACACCTCAATTTGATTTTAAAAAAAAATATTACCTTCTGAGGAAGGAAAAAAAAAGTGACCGGATTGGACAAGGCCAAAGGTCCGTTTCTGTCATTTCCAAGTAGCCAGCCAGCCACCCACCCACCCACCCAAAAGCCTCTGGGGAGTACCAGGCACCGTGTTCCTTTTCTCTTGTTTCGTTGGGCCACTGGGCATTTCAAAAGCCCCACGCGACTTTTCACTCCAGAAAGAGAAGGCAAGCGGCTTAGGTTGAAGAATAAAACAGAATTTACACCGTGGTTACTTCCAGAGGCATAGCCAGGATTTGGAGCGCCTGGGGACAACTTTCCTTTTTTTGTGCCCTTCCTGCTGCCCCACATTGCACCCACCCAGCAATGGGGGGGGGCAAACCCTGCAGGTGTGAGGTGTGTGTGTGCGTGCGAATGGACGTCTGAGCATACAGGTGTGTGTGTACGTGGGCACGTGGGCGGCTTACACCTCCAGGCTTGAAACCAGGGTACTTCAAGGGCCAGATGCAGGGGAGGGGTATCAGGAGACAGAGATCTAGCCTCGTGCACTTCCGGATACATTTGGTGGGGCCGTTGTGAGATACAGGAAGCTGGACTAGATGGGCCTTTGGCCTGATCCAGCAAGGCTCTTCTTGTGTTCTTATGCTCCTCTTAACTACTAGCACAACCATAGGCTAGCTGAGGCTGACCAGTGTTGTAGCCTAACACAACATCTGCAGGGTTGCACTTGGTTTGCCCAGGTCTAAACTCTGTGTCGAAGTAACTTAGGCTGTCAAAGCACACACGCAGCTATCAGAGGCCTCCTCCAATGAGCTCCTCAGTCTGAGAACTGGGGGGGGGGGACATCTATGGATTGAGAAGCATCAGGGATGCAGAGGTTTGTGCCCCTGCATGATTCAGATACAAGACCTTTCTCAGTCTTAAAGAGCAACTCTGAGTGAAGAAACGAGCACAGCAGGAGGCGTCCTTAGAGTTTGCTCAGGCAACTCAGCAAAATACATTAATACCTCAGATAATGAATGCCCCTGATAATGAATTTTTTGTATAACGAATTTCAATTTCCCAGTATAGGGCTGCCTCGGATAACAATTTTTCCCTATGGGCTGCCTCGGATAACAAATCACAATTTCTAGGTATAGATCTGCCTTGGATAATGAATTTTCTCTATGGGCTGCCTCGAATAACAAATTTTCCTATGGGCTGCCTCAGATAACGAATTTGCAGCATGCATCGGTAAAAAAGAGTTATCCTGGGCTGCATTGCATGTGTACCTTTAAAGTGCACTTTATAAAGAGTTTTGAGCAAAAAACCAGGTGTCTGTGTCACTTTCCTAGGCTTCGGAATGGATTAATTGGTTTCCCATTCATTCCTTTCGGATAACGAATTTTTTCGGATAACAAATTGCCTTGGAGAATGAATTAAATTCATTATACCACTGTGAAACCTCAGTTCTGTCTTGACATGTTGTTGGATTCACCATCTACACCATCTGTTTTGTTATCAGCCAGCTCAAGTGCCAATTTTTTAAAAATTCCTGCATCATCGTTCTAGCTTCTTAACTCCTGTTGTGAGTCCTCTTCTAAGGGTGTCTTTCTTAGTTCGGTGTGAAGTTCTCCCCTGCCTCCTGAGGTGTCACTGGTCACTAATCTTAAGCCCACTAGCAATTTAAGAAGTGTCTGAAATCTCAGATTCTCAGAACAATTGATTTATGACAAAAATCGCATGAGCAACTTTCCTGGAGTTGACTTATTTAATTAATATATTTCATATAACTTTCCCAGTTAACGATTCCCCACGACTAAGCAGGCTAGCACCACCAAATTACATCTAAGTGGGGATACACTAATGATAATAATAAAGTGTACTAGACCAGTGGTTCTCAACCTGTGGGTCCCCAGATGTTCCTGGCCTGCAACACCCAGAAACCCCTTCCAGCACAGCGAGTGGCGGGGGCTTCTGGGAGTTGCAGTCCAGGAACATCTGGGGACCCACAGGTTGAGAACCACTGTACTAGACTAACAAGAAGGCTACGGCAAACTGAGAAATAAATTGTTGACAAATGAACTGTTCACTGTACCTCTGCGCCATTGTTGTTTCCTAAGCAGCCTCTCTGATGTTCTTGGCTCTCCTAGCATCAGCTATAAATGGATTGCTCAGTCTAATGAAAACATACTTATGTGAAGACTTCCCCTCGCAGATGAACCTCCCTAGTCTATTTTAGTCTCTTTCTGGTGAAGAATAGAGATGAAAGAAGCTAATTTTTCAGCCTTCGACTGAAAACTGGCTCAAAACTGGCATGATGCAACATTGCAAAATTCTGGGAATCAAAC
>JAHTLZ010000252.1:6134855-6184824 GCA_023846285.1 Phrynocephalus versicolor
ACCTTCCCCATCTCAGGGGTGCACAGATGTGGAACCATCTCCTCTAAGCACCAATCCTTTCCACTCTTATGCACTCTAATATTGAACATCCTCGATTATAGGTGTGATTGTGTGTCTCCAATTATAAGGCAGAAATAAAAGTGTATTACAGTTACCGCTAAGTCTGGAAAGCATACCTTAAAATCCATGCAGCCAAGGAGCCTTATTCTGATAGCAGAATACCAGATCTGCTGCAAGATCTCAGTGTTTGAAAGTTATGACACCTTTTGTATATTAAAAGAAGGAAGAGAGATCCACTTTAATCAAGCTTCACAAGAATGGAAGGAAATGAGTTTGATTCATCTGCAAATAGAATTAAACTATGCACTGCTAAGATTTCGTTGTTAATTTGCTCGCATTTGCCATGTCACCCATCACAAGGCAGCTGAGCTCCGTTCTTCTGCAACTTTATGTATAATGCATTTGACAAATAATAGGAATGGGCAAGATTACATTCTGAAGCCTGCAGTGAGTAAATTAAATGTAGTTGCTGCAAAGTAAATTGAAATACATATTGGACTTATTACACTGTCAAGTTTAATAGCCAAACCTGAGCTGGATTTCAACCCACCGAATATAATCTGTCAGCCATGAGAAAGGACATGGCTTGGAGTTCAAAATAAGAACAACTTGGACCATTCTTTCTTTTGAGACAATTTAGCAACTGCTGACCTGTTGGTTTCCCTTTAGTTAGTGATCTCTGTTTCCTAGTTTTTAGTACTTAACCTTCCAGACTGATGTTCAAGACTAACTAGGTTGAAAATAAATGTTTTGAGTTTTTCGGGCTGTTTGGCCGTGTTCTGCAACTTCCAGAACACGGCCAAACAGCCCAAAACACTCATGATCTCGACTGATGTGGAGTCACGAAGAGTCAGTCATGACTGTAATGACACAACACACACACACACCGTGGCACCCCAGGTTACAAATGCTTTGGGTGCTACGCTTCGGGCCACCAAGGATCAAAGAGCAGTGGGTATTTTCCTCACACTGGCTGCAGGAAATTCAAAAAAAAACCTGCTCTTCATTCCTTGTTTTCCTGAAGGGTAGCACCCCATCTGCTTCTTTGCCCTGAGAAGAGAGTCAGATGGGGTGCTACACTATTGGGAAAGCCGGGGGGGGGGGGGATTGCCGTCAGCTTGTAGGCTCGTTCGTAGCCCCAGTTTACTCTCCAGCCATGCTACTCTGGGCATCCCGAAAGCAGCATGGCTGGAGAGTACAAACTAGAGATGGGCACAACCAGAAAAAATGACGTTTCGAGTTGCTGTTTGTCGGAACTGGTCCATTTCGGGTCGTTTCCGTTTGTCGCGATAATTTTCAAAAATTTGTCATTTCCGTTTGTCGTTTGTCGTTTAGGGTTTGGGTTGGGGTTGGGGTTGGGGAAGGGGTAAGTGGGCTCTGGGAGGCACCTAAGAAGGGAAGCGTACTGGTGTACAGGTTAGGGGTAGGGTTAGGGTTAGGGATAGGGATAGTGGGCTCTGGGAGGCACCTCTCTGGGTGCCTCTGACCCACTAAGAAGGACAGTGTACTGGCGTACAGGTTATGCTTAGGGTTGGGGTTAGGGTAATTCTCGTTACCGTTCTCGTTACGTAACAATAACGAGAACCGAAAACGGAAAAGAGAATTTCGCCGCTCCGTGCCCATGTCTAGTACAAACAGCTGGATCCCCTTCACCCGGATCTCTATACGGAGCCCAGTGGCGTGCTCCGAGCAGAGGGGAACGTGCCGTGGCTGTGAGAGGGTGATGCCACGTGTCCACAGAAAGGACTCTGCGTGGCACCTTTGGCACCCATGCCATAGATTCACCAACACTGGTATAGATCATCAACTCCAGTCCCTATCGCAATAGGGAACTAAACGCCCAACCTCTGGTGACACAACCTAAACCACTATCCAGCCAGTATGCCTTGTTCTGTGACGGATCAACAGGATGTAAACAGAGGTTTAATTTCCAAGTCTGTACAAGCTCTAAGAAAACTGAAGCACTGGATGAGCCATATGCGATTGGGTTCTCAATGTGAACCAGATGTCTTGGGTGGCTTAAATCTCGGGCACTTGGTAGAACAGGGTTTCTCTAGGAGCCTTTTGTAGCTGAACTGGAAAGTGGTGAATAAAAAGGAAGGAAGGAAGGAATAAACAGTCATTCCGAATACAGGTCAATGTACTTGTGCTGCTTTCAAAACTCAAAGTCAGAACACAACTTACAACTTTGTGTCAGAGATCTGTGACTTGACTATAATTCAAGAAAAACCGGAACACTACCGAGTGGCATGAGAATCTAAACACTAAACAAAAATCCTCCCGACCATTTCTTTTTGTAGTTTTGTTACTTCTCTTACATCCTTTCATACCACAACCAATAGCTCGACTCTGTTCTTTAGTAGAACAGAGTCTCTGTTCTAGGAGGGCTAAACCAGCAAGGGGTTAAAAGATGGCTGCCTCTACCGCCATTGCTTAACTCAGGTGAAGGACACAGTCTCAAGAAGCTTCTCCTCATGATGGTTCAGGCTTGTGTGAAGAGCCCACCCTGACAGAATTGTTAGGTCCAAATCCTTAATATGTCCTGATCCTGAATGCATTCTTCTCTGAATGCATGATAACCTACACTGCCCAGTTTAGAGAGTTCACCAGATGCCTACAAAAAGAAAATTTTCCTTCACATGGCCCTTTCTCTCCCCCTTCCCATCCTCAGAGAATGACGGGGAGGGTTTACACAGACACAGTCCAGGGGCCTTATTATTATGTTAGTCTGTGGGCTTCTGTAAGTGTAGTGGAGAAGGATATTGTTCCAAAGCTGTCTTTTACACATAAAATAAATCCTTTATGCATGGCTTTAAAAGGGGAGAGGGAGACTTAGTGCTTTCAGATGACCTTGCGTGACCTCCATTACTCAGGAATCCTCCAGAGGAATCCTTAAAAGGCAGACTTGCAATTACAGACCTTCAAACTCATTTGTTTGCTCAGGGCAGGGTGGTCTGATATATCCGGAACCCTCTCCTCCCTGCCCCCACCAAAAAAAAAGCAATTTATTTGTAAGGAAGGACCCTTCCCCCTTGCTAAAATTATGATTATCATCATTATCCCGCTCAGCTTAAAATTGCAAATCCCCCTCTTGTCTAAAGACTGAAGTCCTCTCATAAGCTTTGTGAATCGGTGGGCTTAAGTGTTCCCAGCCTTGGGTTTGGAAGCCGAGTAATTCTTGGGAACTCTGGCTCATCTACATTATAAAACTGAAGCGGACCCCTTCTTTTGAGAAGGTTTCTAATGGTGTGAGAAACTTGAGCAGGAGAGATAGAAAAACCCTCCTGTTGGACACCTGCTGCCGGATGTTTGAGTAGCAAAGGAGAGAAAGAAGATGAGGGGGAGGTAGGGAGGGCGAGTGGTCCACGAGAGAGTTTGCAGGAAAAAAAAATATTTAATTCTGAAAGAACTCGAAGCTGTGACAGGTAGAGATTGGAGGGTTCTGAAGGTTGTGGCCAGCGGAGTATGTATATTCATGTATATTCTGAACTTTCACTGGGTTCATGGCCGTTACTGCACAGCATGTGTATCGTTCTGAATGCTACCTCTTGTGGATGTGGCTGATTTTAACTCTCTGTGTGAGAGAAAGCTGAAGAAAAGGACTTAGCCAAGCTTTTTTCCCTAATATGCTAACGTGGCGCAGTTGGGCTCAAGCTTTTTTCCTCCCAGTGCTAGTTCTTTTGGAGCGCTCATCCCCGCCACTGAAATGCTACCATCTGAGAAAAACTCTACTGTGTGATATTTCAGTCATGATTTTTGATCATTTTACAAAGGAACTCAGTGAGCGTTTCCAAAAATGTGGCTCATTCCGAAGGAAGGAAGGAAGGAAGGAAGGAAGGAAGGAAGGAAGGAAGGAAGGAAGGAAGAAAGAAAGAAAGAAAGAAAGAAAGAAAGAAAGAAAGAAAGAAAGAAAGAAAGAAAGAGACTCGCACCAGAAATGACAGTATATCATGCTGTTACTTGCAGCATTATAAATATTTTGTAATATAAATTTCACAAACATAAGTTCTGGTCAATAAATGAAACATAGGCCTGGATTGACATTGAAGAAACAACCCAAGGCTTAGAATGGACAAGGAATTTAATCAGCTGGCAGTTAAGCAAAGTGGTCAGTAACAGTGGCCTTTTTTAAATGGAGCATTCAGGCCTCATGGAAGCAAGTGGGGCGGAGATGACAGTCAGCTTTGAGAAACGCCAAGACGGAGAAACACTTCACCCTCCACAATAGCAACGAAGGTTCTGAGTAAAACCCTTCTTTGAGAAAGTCACCATTAAACAGTCCTCCGTTTGTTCCCGATGGTTAAGTGGCCCAGTCTGTCTCATTTGGATTCAAATGAAGTATTTTTATAGTTGCACTAAGTACCTGCAGTCACGCTGTCAAAATGTCACTCATGTTTTTTCATGACACGACAACACACGTTCCCTCACCACCACCACCACCCCACAACACACACACACACACACACACACACACACACACACACACACACAGACACTTAGCAGTTGTTGGGCTTCCTTGGTTGTCTTTGGACTGGAAGAGAAAAGAGCTGCAGCAAATAGCGTCTCCTAATTATGCGGTGGTGGTTCAGAAAGTGTTATTTTTGTCAGTTCGCTGCAGCGCCTCAGCCATGATTATCCTCTGGCAGGCGGCCAAACTTTGCAGCAATTTTATGTCAATGCCGGCTGCCTTTTTTTTTCTTATTCATAATTTTGAAAGGCAAAGTGTCGTGAAATAAGGCATCTACTTTCCAGTCAAATGTTACCCACAGAGACAGACGCAACATCCTCATCCTTTCATGGCACTGCCACAGGTCAGCCTCGGTCATAACCTTCATCTTTACGGTGTATTCTGCTCAAGTTCGCGGGGTCCGCTTCACAGTTCTTTGCCCCTGGCCCCACCAGGTTTTTGGAACTGCAGCTCCCATCATCCTCAGTGGGAACAGCCAAGCGGTAGGGAACATGTGATTTGTAACGCCCAACATTATGCAGCTAATGGGTGGGTGGGTGGGTATCTTCTTTCCCTTTAGAGAGTTTCTCCTTAGTTCATTGAGAGAACAATCATATCACCGGCTCCCTCAACAAACGTGTAAAGTGTGAACCATCAAGTTCTTAAATGTTTTAAGAAAGTGTACCAGGAAGGAACTACTGTTCTGTCAAATTTGCTTTTCCTCTGCTTGTTGGCTTTCTACCCTGGGGTTAATTCCTTTCTGTTTCTGCTTGACTTGGTTAATTTTGTTTTTAGAGTCTGCGTTCGGAAACATCGGTTACGGCCCACAGTTCTTGTGATACATCCATTGTGGTACACACTTGTCCCGTTGGATACATTTTCCTTCCTAGTGCATAGCCAACCTGAGTGTTCTTGGACTGCAACTCCCAGAAATCCTAGCCAGCACAGCTACTAGTGAAGGCTTGTGGGAGTTATAGTCCAAAAACATCTGGGGAAACCAAGGTTGGGAACCGTTGATCGGCTCCATCTGCTCTATACTGGCCAGTACTGTAGTATTATTCTTGAATTTCCATCAGGAACCCTACCAGAGATACCAGCCCTGGGATCTTTTGTGTTTGAAGCAGATGTTGATCTATTAAGCTAACGTAACCGGTTCTTGAGCCAGGGTTGACGCTTGGGATTAAGAATATGACACAAAGATGGGAATCTTGGTTTCATGAATTGCTTTTAACTTTGAACTGGAAGTCTCAGGAGATCTAGCTGTTTCTTCCTCTCCTGCTCCCTTCCGCTCTTCCTCACTTCCCTTGGTGGACAGAGCCCGGTCTATCTCCTCCTAACACCATTTTCCCCTTACACTTCATTGCCAGCCCCTCTACAACTGGCCTGAAGATGAACTTGTTGCCATGGTAGACACTTAGGTATGCGCAGCGCTGTTCCAAACAGATCAGCCAGTAGGAGCAGCAGCAGCAGCAGCAATAGTGTGAACGCTTGTTCGCTTCGTGGAGAATCCTTTATTATTGTTATCTACATTTTTAATTGGCTTTTTTGTGTAAAAGACGCAACCAAAAATGTCCTCATTTTTGATCCTAGCCCACATGTTCCTTCCTAGCATTCACCCTCATCCCCATCTGCCCCAGATTGGTAAACTGGTGTAAGTTAAAATAAGAACATAAGAGCCCATCCAGTCCAGCCTTCTGTCTCACACAGGGGCTCACCACTGGCTTCAGGGTATTCCCAAGCAGATGTCTTCACCTGCTTACGATTCCCTGCAAATGGCATTGAGAGATATCCTGCCTCTCTCTCCAACCCGGAGGTTGTCCTTAGGCATCCATCATGATAGCCGTTGATACCCTTGTTCTCCATGAACTTCTCCAATCCTTTCTTAAAGCTGTCAAGGCTGACCGCTGTCACCACTTCTTCTGGCGGGGAGTTCCACAGGCCAGTGATCCTCCGGGTGGAAAAGTACTTTCTCTTATTTGTTTGCGACCTAGCACCCAAAAGTTTCATGGAGCGCCCCCTCCATGAAACATAGTTGCTACAACTATGGCTGCTTGTCCACCCATACAGATCATTCATGCTTAGAACAATTATACAACCGCAGGTGAGACAAGGATCGGGAGGAGATTTCTATTTCTCTGTGCTTAACCACTAAGACTACTTCCAGAGCCACCGTTCATGGCTATTTCAAGTGTTCCATTTCCCCGAAAAGTCCAGAGCTGATTTCAAGCACAAAAATGATGCATTTTAGGGATGGGCACAAAACAAAAAACAAAATGCTGTTTCGTCGAAAAACAAAATGCTATTTCATTACGTACGAAATAAAACGAAATGACATGAGGAAGCAGCATTTTGTTACAGATGAAACAAAATGCTGTTTGTTTTTTGTTGAAACGAACCACTTCGTTCCGTCTGTAAGCCGCTTGGGGGAGGGGGGAAAGTTTTTTTTAAAAAAGTCCAGGGCTTTAAAAAAAAAAAACTTCCCCCTCCCCCAAGCCCCGCCTGCCAGCTGATCGGTGCTGGGGTTTGGGGAAAAAACTTTTTCTCCACTCCAGCACCCATCAGCCGGCAGGTGGGGCTATGGGGGAAGGAATTTTTTTTAAATTCCCAGGGCTTGTTTTTTTTTTAAACTTTTTGTCACTCAGCCACTTTCCAGCCCCGCCCCGCCCCATGAACCATTTCGTTAGTGGTTCATTTCATGCATTTTTTTAAAAAAAAAAATCATTTCAAACGAAACGAAATGCAGATCAATGAAACGAAATGCCATTTTTGGTGTTTCATGCCCATCCCTATCCCTGACACACACACTGGCATCTGAATGGGTGGGGGAAATTATGGGCTTTTAAAACTTTTTTTTAGTCCCTGAAGCAAGTGCCGATCAGCTGGCGCCTGGGGCTTGCTCAGGGACTAAAAAACATTTTTAAAGCCCCTGCTTTTCCCCTCAACATGTGCAATCAGATGGGGGAAAGTGTGGGCTTGAAAAACTTTTTTTAGTCCCTGAAGCAAGCCCCACATGCCAGCTGATCGGTACTTGCTTAGGGGACTAATTTAAAAGTTTCAAAAGCCCATGCTTTCCCCCCCACCCCACAAAACACATAAAACAAAGGGAAAACCATAAAAAACACATAAACACACACACAGTAGTTACCTAAAACACGCACGTAAAACACATAAAAAACACAAAAAAACAAAAAATGAAACAAACCAAAAAACGAAACAAGTTTTTTTTTAAAACAAAATTCATTTCAAACGAAACAAAACAAAGATCAATGAAACGAAATGCCATTTTTGGTGTTTCATGCCCATCTCTATCCCTGACATACGCACTGGCATTCTGAAAGAGTATTGCACAATGTCTCATAATGGAGAGGTTCTCAGAAGCAGGAATAACAGCAGTGCCATCGCAGGTGGTAAGAAAGCCACAGAAAAACCACTAAGCCCCCCTCCCCCTTTTCCCCCCAAAGGCAGCAATCACACTCTTGCGTTCAACTCATGACACTCTTTATAGGGAAGGGAATCATCACATAACTCTGATGTCAACGGAGACATACTCCCTTACATGTGGGTGTGGCATGTTTCCTTTTCAGTAAGATGCCATTTATAAAAACAGCTCTTGGAAGTCGGTTTTGCGATGTGTGTGTGTTGTGTCATTACAGTCGTGACCGACTCTTCGTGACTCCATGCCCATGGAGTTTCCTTGGCAGGAATACTGGAGTGGTTTGCCAGTTCCTCCTCCAGGCGCCTACAGCCCCTGGTATTCCCTGGTGGTCTCCCATCCAAGTACTAACCAGGGCCGACCCGGCTTAGCTTCCGAAATCAGGCGAGATCGGATGTGCTTAGGGCATCTAGGCAGCTTTCGCGATGTGTATTGTCCGGTAATTCTGAATCAGAATTCCACACTGAAATAAATCTGTCCTAATGTTTTTTTTAAAAAATCTCATCCTGCCAATTTACTCAACACATTGTCCTTTCTCAAGGGGAGGTGGTTGAGTGCATGCATGCCCCCCCCTCCGCCATGGCCACTGGGCCACCTCACCCCTCCAACCCATCTCTGTAGAGCGAGGACTGACCCCTGCCCTTATTAGGGGCTCTTCCCTTGAACGAAAACTCCATGTGTTCCTTCTCAATGCGGCCTCTGGAGCCATTGTTCCCTTCCTGTGATCTGTGAAAATGGAGCCATTGAGCTCAGTGACAGCAGTAGACGCAGCCGACAGCATCAAAGGGACATTAACCGGGGAGCGGGTGGGGGCGGGGGATGCTTTCGGCTCTGACAAAGAGCTGCCTTTAATCAAGGGAAGGGTTTGAGAGGTGCCAGTTCATTTACTGCATTACCCAAACTACTGCAGCGTCCCTTTAAGAGAGAAAGAGGGAGGGGGGGTGAGAACAAAAATCACTCCCCCCCAACAGAAGAGGGAAGCCAGCAAAGGAGTGATGTCATAAACAGACATATAGAGGGATCTATCCAGACAGATTATTTCCAGATTTTTTAAATACACCTCGTTTCAAGCAGGAATGGCACCAGGTCACATACTGGCCCTTGACTCCACTGATGGCTTCAACGCAGCAATCATTATAATACTGAAACATATTCCTTGCCATGTTTTTAATGTATCATATTTATTGCATTTACATGTTTTTATTATTCTAATTTTATTGTATTTTGATGTTTTAATTGCCCATTTTGATTGTGAGCTGCCCAGAGACCTTTGGGTAGTGGGCGGCATACAAGCTATATAAATAAATAAAAAAATAAATAAATATCCAGGAACTGTGGCTTAAAATTGTGGCTTATTAAACCGGCTCATAAACCAGGATCAAACCGTGGATACAGGAGGACCCCCATATCCAATGATTCATCAACCACTGGTTCGTTTATCCATGAAGGTCAGAGGAAAAAAAATAAATCAATGATTAAATCAATGGTAATTAAATAAATAATAAATAGTTAAATAAATAATTTGGCAGCTGCAAAGTGAGCTAATGTCACAAACAGCAGCTGTAAAGCAAGCTACTGTCATAAAACAGCAGCTATAAAGCAAGCTGTTGTCACAAAGCAGCAGTTGGGGGGGAGGTTTGTCGTCTCTTATCCACGGTTTTCGTTATCCACCAGAAGGCCTGGAACTAATCCCCAGCGGATACCGGGGTCCTACTGTAGTGCCCAGGAGATGGATAAACCAATGCAGAGTCTTACTAGCTACCCACGATGGCATAAATCAAACTGGGGAAATGGCCGCTCTGAATCACTGCTTCTAATTAAGACGTCAAGGCTTTTATCCCTTGTTGCACACTAGTTGCATGATTCGGTGCACAACAACAACAACAACAACAAAAACACATGGAGCACTTCAGCTACAGTCTGTATCTGTTTATGTAACAAGACTGTGAACAACAGCTAGAAAACCACCATTAAGCCACAGTACTCCACTTTAGACATAGCAAGGAGCCATAGTTTAATGTAACCAGGATGAAAAGGGGAAGGTGGCACATGAGGGGAAGAGCATGCACAACATCTTCTGACTTGCTAGATCAGGGTTTAAAAAACAAGGGTTGCTTGCCACATCCACAGCAGCCTCTGTCCTGGAGGCTACGGCATTTACCTCTACGATGCATAATGTACGAGAGGGGTCTGTACTAATTGGTGGGTCTGTGGACCAGTGGGAGAGTCTGGGGAGTGGCCTGAGAGGATTTGAGGCACTGCTCAGCCTTGTTCGAATCAAATAGGGACCTACACTTTTGGAAGAACAAATCAGATGGGGTCTGGCACCATCTGAGAAAGACAGGTCTAAAGAAGAGATATGATTATTATTTTTTCGAGTGTCTGTGAGGAAAACTAAGTGTCCAGAGCAGTGGTTCTCCACCTGTGGGTCCCCAGATGTTTCTGGACTGCAACTCCCAGAAGCCTCCACCACTTGCTGTGCTGGAAGAGGTTTCTGGGAGTTGCAGTCCATGAAAATCTGGGGACCCACTTGGCTCGCCCTCTCTGCCAAGCAAGGAAAGTGACCAGACAAGGTACAGCCCCTATTCTGCACTCAACCCAGAAATGCAACACTGCATCTCTCTTCTACGAGCCCAAAGAAAGTCAGTATCCTGATTTTTGCAGTCGGTGAAAGCCAAGAGCAAATGAAACTTGTCAGGTCTTCAGGTGAGCGCAAGACTTCAGGTCAAGGGGTGTGGCTTTGGAGAGTGGGACACTTCCTTTTACTAAGGGAGGGGTGGTTTTTTTTTGTCCCTTTCAGTGTCTCTCTGCTCCCACGCCTGAGGAGTCTGTTCTCCAGTTTGCCTCCGCGCCTTCGTGCGGAGTACAAATATTTGATGCCCTGGGAAAGAGCAAAATGGCTGATTGTGGTAGCGGAGGCACCCTCTGAAAGGAAGGAAAACGGGGAGAGGACAGAAGGAGGGGAGGGGAAAAAGGGGGGCACCTGCCAGCCAACCTCTTCTCCCTCCCTCTCTGCCGGCCTGCCTGCCTGCTTTCCAAGCCCTGTGAGAAAGGTAGTGAAAGACGGTTGCCACTTGTGTACGTTCTCTGTGAATATTTTCTGTGCCTCTGAAGGATGCAACCCCAGCAAGACGGGAGGCCTCTATTTATTCCCCCCCCCCCCAGCCCCTCTTGAGAATCCACATCATTTGAGCAGCATCTCCCAGGCTCCGCAAAAGCAAAAGCAAGCTGGCTTTCCCTTTCAGCGACACTCCATTCAGTGCCGAACAATGGGGAACAATGGGCGCAGGCGAAAGGGTGGCTGCCTTTGAGCTGCATTAAAGAGGCCATCTGCTCCAGCCTTCGCTGCCAAGGCTGGGAACCGGGGAAGATCTCAGGTTCAGACTTAATCAGAGCCACTTAGCAAAGCGATCCTTAGGCGAAACCAGCTGACAGCCCATGGAACTGTTAAGACGGTCATAATCGCGTTTAAAGGCGCCAGCCTCTCTTAAAACCAGATGATGCACCGCTGAACCTTGCCTGACTGCAAAGATCAAGCTGTAGAATCCCTCATTTGGAATACCTTTAAAGTTGCCTTTAATGTTCAGCAGAGACAATAGAAGAACAGAGATGGTGCTGTTTATGGAAAGGCAGCCCAGCTATGGAACGCTCCCCCCACCCCCCAAAAGATGCCAGATGGACACCAAACATTTGCTGATTTTTCAGCCAGCAAGCTGTTTCATTTGCTGGGATTCCAATAAGCCAGTGGTGTCCAAACTTCGGCCCTCCAGATGTTTTGGACCACAACTCCCAGAATCCCAAGCCTAGATTGCCAATGACAAAGGACTGTGGGAATTGTGGTCCAAAACATCTGGAGAGCTGAAGTTTGGACACCACTGCAATGAGCAGTCCATCACTGGTCAGTTTCTACTATGCAATGTTGCTACTGTTTTACCGCTGCTTTTAGTTTCTGGTTTAATCCATGCACCCCTTGCGCTATAACAAGTTCACGTTCTGGTTTGTTGACCTTTATATAACTTAGAGGGGAAATTACAATAGCCAGTGCATGGTGCTTATATGCCTCCCCACAGCACAGGGAATGTGTGGCCGCTGTGGGGCCATGCATATGTACCGCTCAACTGAGCTTTGTGCCCATTTCAACCAACCCTCTGTGTGATCTACCCTGTCCCATTGTGTTAAAGCACGCCTTGCCTTTCGCTTACTGATGATACTTACAGCCCACTCAACAGCATATAAACTGAGGTTAATTCACCAACGAAGAGAAAACCACTGAAGCAACAGAATGGATCAAGTTGCCAATAACTGAGAGGTTGTGTCCTTGCATTATAACTGGACTTTGAAACTGATTCAGGAACCAAGGGAACTGCATCACATAAACAGTCAGATAGACGAAATTTGCTTTTTCTACCAGGAAATCTAGAAAGAGAGGGCCGGGGGCTGATCCATTCCTGTCCGGCATCAGGATATAAGAACTGCAACAGCATAATAACATAAGGGTTCCTAGTTCTATAGGGATCATTAGCCAATAATGACAGCCTTTATGACCATTTTCTCACGTGCAGGGCAGAAGGCAAGATATTTATACAAGTGAGAATGCAGCTTCCTACTTAACCTCATTTAAGGTTATTTAAATAATTAGCCCCCATATTAATCAAGGCCAGGATCATATTGGTTAGTTTCATTGGCATAAGTGCAACAGTACAAATGGCTGCATCAAACGGCAACTAATTAACAACCCATCAATGTATCCCCAGGTGTCACACAGCCGCTCATGCAAAGTGTGTGCACCTAAGGACGCAGGCAGCCACTCATTATCCAGCAGTAATTCAACATTTCACTGTATGCATTACACTTGCCCAGGTGTCACTAGAGCTGCCTAGATGCCCTAAGCCAGTGATGGCGAACCTATGGCTCGGATGCCAAAGGTGGCACACGGAGCCCTTTCTGTGGGCACCCGACATCGCCCCTTCATAGCCACCTGTATACAGGTTAAATTACTGTATTGGCACTTTGCAAAAAAAAAAAAATAGTGGGTTTTGAATCACAGTTTGGGCATTTGGTCTAAAAGGTTTGCCACCACTGTCCTAAGCACACCCAATCTTGCTTGATTTCGGAAGCTAAGCAGGGTCAGCCCTGGTCAGTACTTGGATGGGAGACCACCAGGGAATACCAGGTGCTGTAGGCGCCTGGAGTAGGAACTGGCAAACCACTCCAGTATTCCTGTCGAGAAAACTCCATGGACATGGGGTCACGAAGGGTCGGTCACGACTATAACAACACAACACACACACACACAGGTGTCACTAAGAAAACGGCGGCCAAAGGACATAGAAAGAAATGGAGGAACCGGACTCAAATGTCAGTGAGACGGCGACTCACGGTCATAACAATGTTGGGAGAAGCCGAACTTACTTGCCGCTTGGATCCGAGCCTTGCGGCTGACCACCAAGCCAAAGCGGTTGCGGGCCATGCAGTCGTACTCGCCTTCGTCGGAAGACCCATTGTCCTTCAGTTTCTGGAAGTGGGAGAGGTACAGCGAGCCATTGGCCAGCGTGAAGGAGTCCGGGTTGTCCGCCATCAACGCCCCGTTCTTCCGCCATGTGATGCTGACAGGTGGGATGCCTTCCACCTGGCAGTACAGAACCAGGGGCTGCTCCTGGACAGCGATGCGGTCGCCGGGTTCCATGGTCAACGCCAGCTCGGTGGAACGGCTGAGACCTGGAAGACAAAGAAGAAGGGAGAGGCTGTTGGGTATGCTTTGTTTATTTTATTTTTATTACTTTTAGTATTTTTGTATTAGTATTATCATATAGAGATGGGCACGAAACGAACAATTTTTCGTTTCCGTTTCCGTTTTTTTGTTTTGTTACGCAACGAAACAACAAACGAATTTTGTCTCTAAAATGAAACAAAACGGACAGAAACACTGAAAATTTTGTCGCGCGTTTCGTTTCCGTTACTGCAATACAAGTGAATTGCTTAAAATCCGAAAAAAATCACAAAAAATTGAAATAAATGGTAACAAAATGGTAGCAAATGAACTAAAGCAAAAAGAATGTTGAGCAATATAGTGCAAGCCATGATTTACACCCAGGGTTTTACTAAAGATGTATTTATGAACTGCAGACGGTAAGATAAGAGATCTAGCGTGCCACTGACAGCCAGCTGGAAGCCTTAAGATGAAAGGTAGCTGTCAGATCTAGGCACTTTTTGCAAAATGAATGAAATTTGAGAGAATCCTGCTGGTACGTTCCCTAAATGCGGGCCTTTACTCTGTACAGACACATTGAGTATCCCGGAGAGTTGGAGGAAGCAGGCAGTTTGGATAGGAGGGTTTGTTTAATTAAATATTTTACTGTTTGCAAAGGAGGCAACCTAAATCGCACATCCAAAGGGCAAAGGTTCAAACATTACATTTGAATGATCAAGCGTCACTCGGAATGTTTCTTTTTAAAGCTAGATGCAATCCTTTAGCACAAAAGCAATGGTTCTAACATGTTAACTTTAACAGGCTATTTCAAAGCTCTGAGCAGGGGTGTTATTTATGGATTTGATTGTATTTGTTTTGTATATTGCTCCGTCTAGCCCTTTTCCCTCAGTAAGGGAACCCAGACAATACAGCAGGACCCCCGTATCCACTGATTCATTAACCACTGATTCAGTTATCCACGGCTGGCAGAGGAAAATAAATAAATAAATAACTCAGCAGCTGCAAAGCAGACTGCTGTCACAAACAGCAGCCGTAAAGCAAGCTACTGTCACAAACAGCAGCCGTAGAGCTAGCTACCCTTGAAAAACAGCAGCTGAAGAGCAAACTCATGTCGCAAAACAGCAGCCGAAAAGCAAGCTACTGTCACAAAACAGCAGTTGGGGGGTTGTGTTCTCTCTTATCCACCGTTTTTATTATCCACGGAACCAATCGCCACTGGATACCAGGTGCTACTGTAATAACTATTGGGGTACACACAGGAGTCTACTGGGTGGAAGGGGTCCCCCTTGGGAACTGACATATAGTATTATTTTACTGTACACACTTGCACTGTGGCACAGCAGGGTATGGGCTCCACTTAGTAACATACCATGACACACCTGTTTCTCCCACTGAGAAAGAAAAGTCCTGCAGATGTGACAGGGCAGAAGCCCCATTGGATTTTATGTACCAGATTTCTCTGTGGGAATATGGGTCCCCACACTCAAGTGCCTTATTCATTCATTCATTCATTCATTCATTCATTCATTCATTCATCCATTCATCCATTCATTTTTCATACTGCCCGTCTTCCCGAAAGAACTCTGGGCGGTGAACAATAAGGGGAAGACAAACCCAAAAGGAACAATTCATCAATCAAATGAATTTTTTTAAAAAAATTATATATAAGAGAATAATATATAGTATATAATATAAAACAACTCAGCAAGGGAGTCGATAAGTCATCGGCAAGATGGCAAAAAAAAAAAAAACCTAATCGAGATCGCCGAATGCCTCCCTAAAAAGCAAGGTTTTAACGCTTTTTTGAAGATGGGCAGGGACCGTGCAAGGCGCAACTCACTCGAAAGATGGTAGATGGTTCCGGAGCGAGGGGCCAGCCACTGAGAAGGCGCGGTTACGGGTTGCTGATTTCCGCGCCTCCCTAGGCATAGCCACTTGGAGTGAGAGCACCTGCAACATTCTAGTGGGCCGGGCCTCAGTTGATCTTTGGAAGATACACTCCAACAGGTATTCAGGTCCCAAGTCATGGAGGGTTTTGTAAACCAAAACCAAAACCTTGAACCTTATCTGGAGCACAATGGGCAACCAGTGCAGACGAGCCGGAATTGGGGTGATACGATCATAACGACGCACACCAACCACCAGTCTTGGATTGATTCGGCTTTGCTCTACAACACTTCTCTCCCTCACTGTTTACAAGTCCTACCTTCCCTGTTTACAATATGAACTGCTCTTTAAAGAAAGAGGGAAGGGGGGATTAATGCTTAATAGGTTAATAAAAACGGGCGGACAAAACCATGTTTATTCTCAGACGCCACCACTAAATGGAGTCTCTCTCTCTCTCTCTCTGTGTTTGGAAAAAAAGTTCTGCCGCATCACCTTTTGACATGCAGCTCAGTATCCCTGCTTCTCTTTGTCTGCCCCGTCCATCTGCCTCATCTCAGGTTACACTCCAGGCTGATCCCTCTCGTAATCCAATTTAAGTTGCCGTATAAAATAAGAAGGGGGGAAATTCTGAAAGTGGCCAAGGCTGCCAAAGCGGACGGATGCTTTTGCCAAAAGATCACTTTGCCACACACTGTATCTCTTTTTCCCTCTCAACGTTTCCGTTTCTTAAGAGAGTACTATACCATGCCTAAGAAACTCCATTCTTCAGCAACCGTGCACAGACACATCCACTTTAAAGAACAGCAACAACAATACCCAGCATTAGAGATGGGCACGAATTAAAAAAAATGGCATTTCGTTTGTCGTTTGTCGTTTGTCGTTTGGAGGGTCCGTTTCGGATCGTTTCCGTTTTTCGTGAATTTTTGCAAAAAATTCATTTTCGTTTTTGTTCATTTCATTACCATTTCGTTACCATTTATTTCATTTTTTGTGTTTTTTTAGGATTTTAAGCAATTCACTCATATTGCAGTTACGGAAACGAAACGCACGACAAAATTTCCAGTGTTTCTGTTCGTTTCGTTTCATTTTAGAGACAAAATTTGTTTGTTGTTTCGTTACATAATGAAACGAAAAAACGAAAACAGAAACGAAAAACTGTTCGTTTCGTGCCCATCTCTACCCAGCATTAATCCAATTAAAAGGCCAGGTTTGTGATCTGGGTGCACCTCTTAATGCCACAGGGTCTCTGGATTTCCAGGAGGCAGTTGTGATATCGGAGAACTCCGTGAAGGGTGCCACTCATGCCTTTTTCTGAATTGGCTTGACTTGGATCAGCTACATCATGCGTAGACTACTGCAAGGTACAGTACATGGTGCAACCCTTGAAGAGGGCCCACCATCTTCAACTGGGTGCAATGTGATTTAGATGATTTCCTGGATGAATCTGTTTTTACAGTGGTACCCCGGTTTAAGAACACTGCGGCTAACAAAATTTTCATTTCACAAAAGGAAATCCATTGGAAATAATGCCTCAATTAACAAAGTTTTTCCCCCCAAACTACCTCAGCTTACTGTTATTTTCCAAGGACTTCCTTTCCCATGATGTATTGTGCCTGCCTGACATTCAAAATTACAGGGGAAAAGAATGTTAATGGTAGATAAGGTATTTCCACAGGACAACCCCCATTCTCTCTCTTTGCTCCAAGTGGGGTGCAGTTGCCCCTTCTGAACAGGAAAGAATTTTTTGCTTTGGAAATCAGTCGAGGTGCCCTTGTAGAGAGCTGCATCCCCCAGAACCTGGACATTTTGGATGTGAAGGTGTTATGTGCAGTGTTTCGAGGAATCATTCTCAAATAACTGAAAAGCAGTTCCCTGTTGAGGTCAATATGTAAAGCAAAGCAAAGTGTTCTGCTTATATACCGCCCCATACTACTACAAGTAGTCTCTGGGCGGTTTACAATTTTAATTACAGAGTGCAGGCTACACATTGCCCCCCCCCCCAGCAATCTGGGTACGCATTTTACCGACCTCGGAAGGATGGGAGGCTGAGTGAACCTTGAGCCTGCTACCAGGGATTGAACCCAGGTCGTGAGCACAGTTTTACCTGCAGGACAGGCATTTAACCACTCGGCTCAACTTTAGACTTGTTCAGCAACTGGAAACAGTAAAATGAACACAATTAGTTCAGAGGCGGGACTTGGTTGCAACTAATTTCCTAATATGCTCCTGTTCCTATTTTGGCTAAATATCAAATGTAACATAAAACCAAGCCAAAAGCCCCAAAGGGAAGTATTTGATTTTGGGGTTTTTTTTAACAATCATTTCCAATAGAGACATGTGGCACAGTGTACTATACACTGCAGGATTAAAATAACTGTGTAGTCTCATCCTAAGCAAGACCTGCCCAAAAATCCATTTTCTTGTTGTTCAGTCGTTCAGTCGTGTCTGACGCTTCGTGCCCCCATGGACCAGAGCACACCAGGCCCTTCTGTCTTCCACTGGCTCCCAGAGTTTGGTCAAATCCATACTGGTTGCATCGATAACACCATCCAACCATCTCATTCTCTGCCGTCCCCTTTCCCTTTTGCCTTCATTCTTTCCCCAACATCAGGGACTTTTCCAAGGACTCATCTCTCCTCATGAGGGGGCCAAAGTATAGGAGCCTCAGCTTCAAAATCTACCCTTCCAATGAACATCCGGGGTTGATTTCTTTTAGGAAGGATAGGTTTGATCTCCTTGCAGTCCAGGGGACTCTCAAGACTCTCCTCCAGCACCACAGCTCAAAAGCATCGATTCTGCGGCGATCAGCCTTCTTTATAGTCCAGCTCTCACTTCCATATCTCACTACTGGAAAAACCATAGCTTTGACTATCCTGACCTTAGTTGGCAAAGTGATGTCTCTGCTCTTTAGGATGCTATCTAGGTTTGCCATTGTTTTCCTCCCAAGTAGCAGGCGTCTTTTAATTTTGTTGCTGCAGTCGCCATCTGCAGTGATCAAGGAGCCCAAGAAAATAAACTCTGTCATTGTCTCCATTTCTTCCCCTTCTGTTTGCCAGGAGGTGATGGGACCAGTGGCCATGATCTTAGTTTTTTTGATGTTGAGCTTCAGCCCATTTTTTTCACTCTCCTCTTTCACCCTCATCAAAATCCATAAGCCCAACTAACTCCACACAGGCTTCCTGTATGTAAGTAAGCATGCCTAGGACTGCAGCTTTGGGTGCCAAGTTAGCTTTTTAAATAACCCAGTGATTCCTAGTCAGTCAATTAGGCACGCCTGTCTCCACTCCAGCTGGAGTTTTGTCAAGGGATCTTTTTTTAAAAAAAACATGTTTTACCTTTATTATCTACGAAGAAAGGAGGACAGGAGAGGAATATAATTGACAATGACACAATGGAAGAGGAAGAACCCAAGAACAAAAACAACCCCACCCGCTTTCTGCCAGCCCTCCTATCAGAATCGTTTCATAGCTTTCTCAACCGTAGGATGTGTGACAACACAAATGATTATTTAAGCAAAAATATCACCCCATCTTTCCCCTGTACAGCAAACAATTAGCATGGGCAAGGTTGAACACAGGAGCTTTAGCTTGCAGAGGAAGGGGAGAGAAGAAAGGCCTCCCGATGAAGGAACGGCTTTCGAGACACTTTGAAGTTGATTTAATTATTATTTTCCCCCACTCCTCCCCCTTTTTCACAACCACCTCGGTTGCATTTTTCGATTCCTGCTAACAACCTGCATGGTTCCCGCCGCTGACACCTGCCATAGCTTGCTGGGTATCCTTCTGTTTTCTTGAATGTTTGCGAACCAAGATGACATGAAATGGCTCGTTTTTCTCTGACACCCCGTCACTGTGATTTTTCTGTCATTACACAAATCGCAAACTGGAGCCAAAGGCGAACGCAGTTGGCCCAGATGCCAGGCTTCGATTGCAAGGACCTCTTCATACCCTTGAGTTTTCCACTTCCGTTTGTGAAGATAAAATAATGCATTTTAAGCAAATTTTAAATTGTACGACAATTTACAGAACAGTTCTTGACCAATGTCAAGGTATTTCCGTTAACGCAGGACAGAACAACTTGGAGTAGGAACTGGCAGACCACTCCAGTATTCCTGCCAAGAAAATCGACATGGCGTCATGAAAAGTCGGTGGATCGATTCAGGGATCTGGGCTTGTATTTTGGGAAATTAAGCGCTGCCTCTCAAATTCCTTGCACTTTCAGCATACAAAATTGAACTTGTAGTGCTTTGCACAAAAAACAGAAAAGTCCCCTCAACATCAAGAATTCTTCCAACCTGCACCAGATGAGATATAATAAAATAAAATAAAAATAAAATAGTTGTTCCTTGATTCAGCTTTCATATTGCCTGTTTCCCATGGATAGTAGTAGTAGTAGTAGTAGTAGTAGTACAGGGGACCCTCGTATAACAAACTTTTGTATAACATAAAATCTGTACAACATAAAAAATTCCGGAGATAGGGGAAATTTGCTTAACAGAATCGCCTATGGGGCGAATCCGTACAACATAAAAATGGTCACAATTAGGGATTACTCTGTTTTCAATGCATTCCTATGGGAAATTTGTATAAAGGTAAATTTGCTTAACAGAATTTCATTTGGAACAAATTAATTCCTTTATACAAGGTACCACTGTATTTTATTTTTTATTTTTGAGTATTTTTACCCCGCCTTTCTCCTTGGAAAAGGACTCAAGGTGGCTTACAGTGAGGAGAGACAATATACCAGTGATGGCGAACCTTTTAGAGACCGAGTGCCCAAATTGCAATTCAAAACCCACTAATTTTTTTGCAAAGTGCCAATAAAGCAACTTAATCTGAATACAGGTAGCTGTGGAGGGGCAATATTGGGTGCCCACAGAAAGGGCTCCGAGTGCCACCTTTGGCACCCATGCCATAAGTTCACTAACACTGCAATATACAGTCCATTACATTTAAGACATATTCAGTTTGACAAACAGGGAATTGAGGGGTATCTTGTAGCATTAGAAGGCAACATTAAAACACTACCATTGATAACATAGTATCAATACAATCACACAAGAAGAGATATAAATACAAAGGTTTAAGATTCTAGGAGTTGTAGGCCAAACAACATCAGCAACAATTCTTGCCAGTTACACAGGATTTACACTAGGAATGCCTTATCAGACTCTAGCATCTTGTTCCCCTCATGGCAATGGGAAGGCCACAGTCGGGGGTGTTGCTTCCAGGACAGAAAACAACTTCAACCAAACACCTCTCCTAATATTTTTCAGATGCTCCCAAACTGGTCTGCAGCCTCCCCAGGTGTTAGTACTCTAAATATAATTGCTAAAAGGAAACAGGAAGGAAGATTTTTTTTTTCAAAATGTGTGTGTGTGTGTGTGTGTATGTGTGTGTGTGTGTGTGTGAGAGAGAGAGAGAAGCAAGCAGAAAGGGGGGTAGAAGCTAAGGAAACTGGCGGAAATAAATCAAAATTTTCTATATATTTTTTTCCTCTTTGCAAAACTACAAGAGGATTAACAAAGGATTCCACGTGGGACACCAATCACATGCCATCGGTCTACAGCTACTGGAAAACCTCCATCTTTGTGTTATTTCAGCCCAAGCTCCAGAATTCCACTAGAGAGACTCCTCTGGGGTGGCCGTGTGTCCCCCTTTCCAAAAGGCATTCCAGTCCTGTTTATGAAGGTATCTTCAGAAAGGTTACCCCCTCCAGAGCTGTAACTAGAGCTGAAAACGGTGGGGCTTTGCCCCAGGACACTACCGTAAAATCCAAAAATGAATCTACAACCACAATGCCCTTGGGTGTTTTGTTTGCTTGTTTGTTTTGGAAAGCAGAAACTTCCTTTCCACATTCTGCTGTTTTATTCCTTGGCAGGGGTCTCATCCCCACGCCACACAGGCCAAGTGAATGTGGAATAACACCGTTTGCACCAGGTGCCAAAATGTCTAGTCACGGCTTTGGTCTACTCCAAGCCTTTTATGGCCTGATTTCAATACAGCGCCCCATACAGAGTTGGGGGGAATCTCACATCCGTGTGCGTACCATGATGGGGATGTGTCATCTCCAGGCTTAAAACCGGGGCACTTCAAGGACCAGATGCAAGGGAGTGGTAGCAGGAGACAGAGATCTAGTCTTGTGCGCTCCCAGACACAATTGGTGGGGCCACTGTGAGATCCAGGAAGCTGGACTAGATGGACCTTTGGCCTGATCCAGCATGATGGCTCTTCTTATGTTCTTATGTTCTTATGTAAACAGAGAGCAGATCCCACGGTGACCTACTTGGCGACAAACTCCTTCACCCACTAAGGTGTCACTCTTTTCAAACTAGAAAAAATAATTTCCAGTGTGGCATCTCACCAGAGGAATACACCTTCTTTTCTGGTGATGTGTTTAAGGGAATAAGCATATCCGATCTTGCCTTATTTTGGAAGCTAAGCAGGGTCAGCCCTGGTTAGTACTTGGATGGGAGGCCACCAAGGAATACCAGGTGCTGTAGATGCCTGGAGTAGAAACTGGCAAGCCACTCCAGTATTTCTGCCAAGAAAACTCCATGGATATGGGGTCACGGAGAGTCGGTCATGACTGTAACATCAACACACACACACACAGGCTAGGAATGGGTGACACACAGTACCTCTGGAAGGTGTTAAGCTGCAACATTAGCTCTAGCCCACCCAGCCAAGGGCAAAGTATGCCAGGAGATGCACAGACCTTTTTTCTTATAACTAACCTCTATGTCAATGCTATGGTGAGACAGAGTCAGGTGGCCACCTCAGCTAGCAGATACTGGGAAGCAGAGGGGTGGCAGTTGGGTTATCACTAGACAAAGTATAAAATTACAGTATATCCTACTGTCAAAGCAAAGTGTGCTGTCCTATAGCAGCCTGTGGCTCTTAAAGCACTCTCTGGATGGTTTACAACAGGCCTGCACAATAGGTAGACCGCGGGCTACCAGTAGCCCACAAAGGGTTCAAAATTAGCCCGCCGGCCATCAATAAAAAAGTGAGGGGATAAATTCTCCATCCTCCCTCCCCCATCCCAAGGACCACCACTGCCCCAGCAAAGTTCTCCGTTTGCCAGCCCACTGTCTCAGCTGAGTGGGGCAGTTCAAGGGCCATGGTGCAGTCCCATGCTCGATCTAGGTGCAGGGGAGGCATGTGCATGGTCATTTGGGTTGCCCCTTGGAAGTGGCGATCTGCGCAAGCATGCATGTGCCTGCCTTGCACCTGCCCACACTGGTTCAAGTGGGTGCAATGGAAGCGTGTGCATGGTCAGCCTTCCCATAGGAATGCATTGAAATCTGTTCCCTCCAGAACAGATTAATTGATTTTCAATGCATTCCTATGGGAAACTGCTGCTCTACTTACAATTTCGGAACGGATAAATTTCGTAAGTAGAGGTTTTAATGTAGTAGCCCTCAGGTACTTTGGGCCGGAAAAAAAGGAGACCTCAGCCTGTTCAAAGTTGGACAGCCCTCGTTTACAACAACATTATGAAAATAACACTTTGCCCCCAGCAAGCTGGATGCCCAGTTTACCAACGTAAATGTACTGACCTCAGCTGAGTCAACTAGTGTCTGGCTATCTGAACCCATCACAATCAAACTCAGCTCTTGAGCAGAGTCTTAATTGCAGTACTGCACTTTAGTAACTGTGCCACAAGGCTCCTTATGAGTACAGTAGGACCCCCGTATCCACTGATTCATTATCCACTGATTCAGTTAGCCACGGTTGGCAGAGGAAAAAATTATATAATTCAGCAGCCGCAAAGCAAGCTACTGTCACAAACAGCAGCTGTAAATCAAGCTACTGTCACAAAACAGCAGCCGTAAAGCAAGGTACGGTCACAAAACAGAAGTTTTGGGGATTTGGGGTGTTCTCTCTTATCCACGGTTTTCATTATGCATGGGAAGTTCTGGAACCAATCCCCAGCGGATACCGGGGTCCTACTGTATTGGAGTTTTGCGTGCCAGCTAGCTTCTATTGCGGACGTAGTAGGAGCCAGCATCTTGTGAGGTGACCAAAGGTTTCGAGCTGAGCCTGAGTTAATGGCGTTAGGACTGTGACACAACCCACCCTCCCTTCCTCCCTGTCATTCATTCTCTCCTTCCTTAAATAACAGAAAAGGACTCCCTTGTGAGCATCATCCCCTCCCACTGGGGTTTAAATGTGCTTCTGTGAAACAGAATTGGGACTGGAGTTTAAAAGACGAACAAAATCTCCTTGAAACTCTTGCTCTGAGAACACACACCACTCCTGAACAAGGTCTTACTCGTACTAAGAAGTGTGGCATTATTACTTCCCAAGATAATCCAGGGGAAATGTAGCAGTGAAAAAGGCTTTGATTTTCCTTTAAGCGGAGGCTGTATTTAATACAGTGTATTAGGACACGCTACCTAGGCCATTCCCCCTGTCTCTCTGCCTCCCGTCCTTTAAAAGAGAAATTACAGACATGTTCACTTCCTTCGCTGTTGTTTTTATGGGCCTGTGAAACACGTGAAAACAATTATTTTTATTCTCCCTGCAAAACCAAAACATTCTATATTCTTCCGAATCGGCGGAGGCCACAGCCTTTTTCACAAGCCCTGCTACATAATTTATTAGTTTTTTAAAAACTCTGTAAAACTAAAAAGAGCTCCAGTAAACTTCGGACTAGTTCGGGAGACTGGAGTAATTCCGCATGAACTCCTCTATGCACATGCCTTCTAATTATTTGGACTTAACAAACGTTTATAGTCCACAGAGTACCCCCATAGATTGATTTACGGATATAATAAAACAATATGGCATTGTTCAGAAGCCTCGGAAAACAGATATGGAGAAATAAGGGAGGAAAAGAGCACCAGAGTCTTGAGGTGGCCCCGTTATAGCCAAACCAAAAGACCCACTAAGGTGAAATATCTACACCAGTGGTTCTCAACCTGGGGGTTAGGACCCCTTTGGGGGTTGAACGACCATTTCACAGGGGTCGCCTTGAGCCAGTGAAGAAAAAGGCACAAAGGGCTTGGGTCTGGAGGAGGAGGGTGAGGAAGGGGGGAAAGAGTGAGTTACAGCTTGATAGGTTGACGGGGATGTCAGTCAGTCTGCAATTGGCCGAGGATGCCTGTAGAGGGAAGTTCTCTATGGCACCTATGACAGTGGCCTGCCAAAGGGGGCTTGTGGCCTCTTCCAAGCAGGGCAAGGGGTCACCACAACATGAGGAACTGTATTAAAGGGTTGTGGCATTAGGAAGGTTGAGAACCACTGATCTACATCAACTTGGCCCACATCCAGTGGGAGGATTACATTTGCATATGCACATCATAACAAGAAGCAGGAATGGTCCAGTCCCCAAGACATGGGTGAACGTCCAACCCGGAGAATTAAATGTTGCAAGTGGTTGTCCAATTTTTTTTTCTTCGAATGCCCCCAGGGTTGGAGCACTCACCACCCCTCGAGGTACTTGGTTCCGTTGCTGTACTGCTCTAACCGTTAGGAAGTTATTCCTGATAGTCAACCCAAACGTGGCTTCCTGTTACTTGACCGTGTTGTTAGGTGTTCAGTCCCCTGTTGCTTGGTGGGTGCGATGTGGCGGAGGGGGGGCGCAGGAAGGGCACAAAAAACTAACTTTGTCCCCAGGCGCTCCAAATCCTGACTACACCTCTGGGTGCTGGCTTTCGTGGCTGCCGTGCCTTCGCCATCACGGCGTGCTGGAGCCTTCCTGCGTTCGTGGCAAAGCCGGCCCTGCGGCTGTGTTTTGACAAGCGGCCGCTGAAGCGTGCAAACCGCCTGTTGGAGACCTGATGGTACAGGCCTAGCTGGAGGAGGCCCAAACTGGTGGTGGTGGTGGTGGGTGCCATGGGAACGGGAGGGAGACCCTCTGAACAGCAGCCACTGCGGGGACGTGGCGATCAAGCCTTCCTCTCTCAGTCTGGACCACACAAAGGAGCTGGTGTGGGAGAGAAGGGGAGGCCACTGTCTGGCTGAAGGAGGCTTAGAAAAGAGTGCGCTCTGGAGAGAAGGCCATGTCCAAAGGCAGTGCGGGGCTCAGCTGGGCTCGGTGGGGTGATGCTGAACTTCTCCCTATGGAGAAAGGACAAAAGGGCAAGAAACCTCTAAGAACAGGGCCCTGGCTTATTTGAAGAGGGCCGATAGCTGGGAACAATTTTTCACACACCATACGGTGGTACCTTGTATAAAGGAATTAATTTGTTCCAAATGAAATTATGTTAAGCAAATTTTCGTTTATACAAATTCCCATAGGAATGCATTGAAAATGGGATAATCCCATTTTTATGTTGTACGGATTTTCCCCATAGGCGATTATGTTAAGCAAATTTCCCCTATCTCCGGAATGTTTTATATTGTACAGATTTTATGTTATGCAAGCTGTTTGTTTTACAAGGGTCCACTGTATTATAAGGTTCCTTATGAGACTGATACAAGATTCCTTATGAGACTGATACAATCCTGATTAGTCCTACATTTCTTTTCCAGGATACAGTATTGTGTTGATGGCTGTGGTTGCCGAAAAAAGGCGGAGCATCGCTGGTCTGAAGTGCTGTTTGTTTTTATTGGATCCTTCACACCCATCAAGGTCACCGGGAAAGGAGGGTTCCCCATTCCGTATACACCTAGGGAATCCTGAGAATATGTCCTTTTCCATAATGACACCCAGAACCAGGAACTCTCTCCTCTGAGCAACAGGGGAGCTCCTTGGCTCCTAACTTCTGGAGGGTACTGAAAAATGTGTTATGTTGTTTTGTCCCTTCTGGCTGACTGGATGTTTCTGGTGCTATGACTGTATTTTATCTGGCATTTTCACAAAAGGAGAGTAAGACGGAGATGTAAAGAGAATGAGAAAGAAAGGACCCAAAAGAAGGTCAGGCAGGGGGTTGCTACTTGGCGATGCACCCCCAAAGATCCCCCATCACGTGGGCTTACACCCATCCACAGCCCTTTGTAAGCGGCAAGTAATTGCAGAAATATTGCAGCTATCAGACGAAAACCTGAACTTAACCCCGGAAAACCCTTACGAGGCAGGAGAGTCGAAAAATTAAGGCAGTTGTCCGAAATCTATTTACTTAGCACTGCATCCGGCTGGATACAGCAGAATGTTCTGCTAAGTAACAACGCTCAGAATTGCACGACGCAAACATAATAAGTTTAGATGCTAACTGGAAATTATGAGACAGCCAGGGTAGCCCCCCGTATGTTGAGGGCCTGCAGTTTTCAACCCTCCTCACTAGAGATGGGCACGAAATGAACAATTTTTTGTTTCCATTTTTGTTTTTTTGTTTTGTTACATAACGAAATGACAAACGAATTTTGTCTCTAAAATGAAATGAAACAAACAGAAACACCGGAAATTTTGTCGTGCGTTTCGTTTCCGTTACTGCAATATGAG
The DNA here is from genome assembly GCA_023846285.1 of Phrynocephalus versicolor. Classification (NCBI taxonomy): domain Eukaryota; kingdom Metazoa; phylum Chordata; class Lepidosauria; order Squamata; family Agamidae; genus Phrynocephalus; species Phrynocephalus versicolor. The sequence goes on from JAHTLZ010000252.1 coordinate 6,161,784, forward strand.
TGAATTGCTTAAAATCCTAAAAAAAAATCACAAAAAATGAAATAAATGGTAACGAAATGGTGACGAAACGAACGAAAGCAAAAACGAATTTTTGCAAAAAATCGCAAAAAACGGAAACAAACCGTGTGTGTGTTTTTTGCTTTCCCTTTTGGCTTGGCTTGGCTTTCACATTTCTGGCCATCCGTGTGTCCTTTTGGGGGAAGCCAGGGCCAGAATACTGGTGTCTGGACCTCCTGAAGTAGCCCACCACTGAATTTATCTCGACAGTGTGATGTTATGAAGGTATCATAACATCACTCTGCTATCATGACTTGCCACAAAATCAACCATAGAACAGGATGGCCTTTTCTGAGAGGGGAGTACACAAAACATCACCACAGGTCTTGTCCCTAAGCGAATTATGCCCAGATTGGTCTTCCTGATTCTCAGGGGTCATATATAATTTTTTTACTAGCTCCGGTGGCAAGACATACACACACACCTCACACTCCACAGCACGGCAGGAGCATGAATGTATAAATAATCCATCAGAATCGTGGGAGAAATGGCTGAACCTTTGACACCTCTCCCATCAACAGTTCATTCGGCTTCCCGGCGCAATGTGGTTCACACCACAGAGAGCTGATCTGCGCTCTCTTTTTTTTTCTGAGGGGAACTGTTTTGATTAGAAACGAGAGCGGATCCAATCTCGGGGCTTTCCGATGCGTTTCTGTGTGGAACGCCAGCTTGAATTTCATATATCATGTTGATGGGGGTTTTTTATTAGTGAAATGATACCCGGCATGTATTTTAAGCAGGAGAGAGAAAGAGAGCGTGGGGGTATTACACCAATTTAGGCAAAAGCCATCCCCCTTCCACATCAAAAACCAAACTAAACCCATGTAGGCAGAGGAATTAATGAAAGCTTAGACCCCTGAATAATTCAATCAGCAAAGCCCTAGTTCTATATAAAATTACAAGATTTAACTCCGGATCTGTAACTGTGTATCCTGTATCCCACAGCTCATATCCGGTTCTTGTTCCTCAACGACAGGCTCCCCAACTCCAGACGAGAGCTGCCCATCACAAAGAACAATGAGGAATTCTTGGATTATTATTATTATTTTAAAAGAGAATATCCACAAGGCTAGCACAGAAGGCATAGCCCAGGGCAGGGTTCCTCAACGTTTTCAAACAGCGGGCCGGTCCACCACGCCCCAGACACCACTGGGGGCCGGACCACAGTCCCCAAAAAAGGCCAACATGGAAAAAGGGGGGAGGGAGTGGGGGACCTTGCCGTAGCCCTCCCACTTTGAATGCCCCACTAGCCAGCATGCTAGATTAGCATGCTGATCATCTGGGCGGTAGTTCGGGGTAGTGGGAGAAGCGACATAGCCCACTGCTTTGAACTGCCTCAGCAATAGAAGCAGCTGCGGAGGCTGGCTTGCTCGTAAAGCAGGGGGTAGGTGGGGGGGTTGCAATTGGTCCCGGGGGCCGGATTCAGGACCTTGGGGGCCGCATCCGGCCCCAGGGCCTTAGGTTGAGGACCCCTGGCCCAGGGGATTGTGTGCCTGAATCTAGATTTTTATTATTATTATTTTTAAAGCAATTATCCAGTAATTCCTGTTTGGTTTACTTGAGGAAGAAAGAGGCAGCCATACAGAGTCTTGTGGCTTAGAAGATTAGGAAAACAACCTTTGCATCGTCCAGTGTGAGAGGATCCATCAAAATCTAAGAGCTACTGCCCAAATGATTTCCAGGCCTAGGTCATTCTGGAGAAGTATATATATATATATCAGAGTCTTATGGCAACGTTTAGTATATAGGCCTTCATGGGCAGCATGGAAGGTCATCATACGCTTGGAGGTAGACATTCCATGTGTCCGATAGAGTGGCCTGCAACTGACAAAAAAGTGTCTAAAGCCTCATTAGACATCACAAGGACACTGTTGCTTTTTTCATCCGTTTCCCCCACCACCACCACCACCCTGGATCCACTTCAATTCAGTGTCATGCCTGAACATTTTGGGAGCACTGCCTTGAAGGATGACCTGTGATGAAAGACTGGGCAGTTACTTCACATCCATTTTGTCTCTGTTAATGTTGCATTTAGGAGCGGTACAAAAAATGTTACTTCAGGAATGTAGGCTGGGAAGTCAGTGTTATGCAGATGATATTGACCTTCTATTTCTCCTCATGAAATTGATGAAGCAGCTGACACTCTGAAGCCAGTGGATGCGGTGACTAAAATGAACCTAGAACCAAAATGGCAGGGACACTTTCGGCGGATGGACCATCCTGTTCTTCTGGAGAGGGCTATACTCCTCTAAAAGGATCGTACATTCTTCGTGTGGGATGCTTTGAGACCTCAAAGTGTTCCTGATGGCACAGGTGTCCAGAGTAGACCACTGCATGCCTTCTCTAAGCTTGGGACGACATACCAGTCATGGCCACACCAAGATGCAAACGGCAATGGGAGGAAATGCCTTCTACGCTATCAGACCCGTTGGTCTGTTGAGTCGAGGGGCTCAGTAGAATGTCACTCAACTTTGCAGAAGAAAATGGGTCTATCTTAGCCTGGTGTCCACCTCTGATCATTCCACTCTGGGTCTAAGATTCTAGATTTGTAACCGTGTCTGGCCTCTGAATGGCACTGCTTCTACTTTCCCTGATGTACTCACACTTGCTCATTATGTGAAGAGACTGATCCTAGAAGGATTGTTCAATATTTACTTTCACATGGATGTGACAAAGATGGATTAGAAAACCACCTGTAATGCTTTAGGCTCCACACAGTGAATTAATGATATTTTACACATGGAGGAACGTAATACAAAACCCAGGGATGTTCAAACATTTTCATTATTCCAAGCAAACAGAAAGACATCCTTTCCAAAAGTCATGCCTAATTTTCTCTGCCTAATACCACTCTTAAGTGTCGGGTGCCTTGCAGATATGAAGGGTTCAGTTTTCAAGAGATTGTCAGAGAAAGAGAGTGAAATCAGCATTATATCAATCACCTTAATTGCATATTATTATCTACCCTGACATTATGACAGGCGCCGGCTAATAAGCAGAGTTTCCTAATTGCATTTGGTTAATCAACGCTTTGTACTTCACCAGGGCCACACGAAAGACTGCCTTCACCCCTGCCTGCCAGAGGTACAAATGTCAGGGACTTTATTTTGCTGAAATCAACAACCTCGACCTCTAATTGTTTCATGTCCTCTGAGGCAACTGCTCTCCAATTAACAAAATGCACTGTATTCCTTCCTAAGTCTCTTTGGGCAATTCATCCCTTGTTACCTTTGCTTTTTCCATTCCCTCTGTTCTATGCTTTGCTTCTACTACCACTAAGTCTAAATGCCTGAGGAATGGTTGGGAAAAAATACATAAATATTAAATATGAGCTCCTTTGGAGAACGCAGGATGCAGCATCTTTGTTGTTGTTCAGTCATTCAGTTGTGTCCGACTCTTCGTGACCCCATGGACCAGAGCTCGCCAGGCCTTCCTATCTTCCACTGCCTCCCGGAGTTTGGTCAAATCCATATTGGTTGCATCGATCACACTGTCCAACCATCTCATTCTTTGCCATCCCCTTTTCCGTTTGCCTTCATTCTTTCCCAACATCAGGGACTTTTCCAAGGACACCTCTCTCCTCATGAGGTGGCCAAAGTATCGGAGCCTCAGCTTGAAAATCTATCCTTCCAATGAACATTCGGGGTTGCTTTCTTTCAGGATGGATAGCTTTGATCTCCTTGCAGTCCAGGGGACTCTCAAGACTCTCCTCCAGCACCACAGCTCAATAGAATCGATTCTGCGGTGATCAGCCTTCTTTATAGTCCAGCTTTCACTTCCATCCATCACTACTGGAAAAACCATAGCTTTGACTATCCTGACCTTAGTCGGCAAAAGATGTCTCTGCTCTTTAAGATGCTGCTTAGGTTTGCCATCGCTTTCTAGTTCATATCACTTATGCCTCTAGCCCAATACGTACTCTGACTGGCAGCAGTGCTGAAAGCTCTCTGATAGAGACGGGGGGGGGGGGGCTTTGCTAACATCTGCTCCCTGGCCCCTTTTGTTCGAGATGACAGAGACTGTTCTCCAGACCTTCCACAGGCAGCAAAACAAGTGCCCTTCCACTGAGCTGGTGCCTCTGCCAGGCATACGGGTGAGGAATACAACATCACACCAACAACAAAGTATGTGATTTGATGGAAGATGCTCCCGAAACGCTGATACCATTAGTCCCACATTCCCATTCTCCAACCACTTTACCCTCTGTAAGTGGGGTACATAAGAACATAAGAAGAGCCGTGCTGGATCAGGCCAAGGGCCCATCTAGTCCAGCTTCCTGTATCTCACAGTGGCCCCACCAGATGTGTCTGGGAGCGCATGAGACTAAATATCTGTCTCCTGATACTACTCCCCTGCATCTGGCCCTTGAAGTACCCTGGTTTTAAGCCTGGAGATGACACATCTCCATCATGGTGTGTCACCTGGGATGGGCTTTTCCTCCAGGAATCTGTCCAATCCCCTTTGGAAGGCATCCAGGGCAGATGCCATCACCACCTCCTGTGGCAGGGAGTTCCACAGGCTAACAACGTGCCGGGAGGGGGGGCGCATGAACCGCAAAGGAGGTGTTCTGCTTATATACCGCCCCATACTACTACAAGTAGTCTCTGGGCGGTTTACAATTTTAATTACAGAGTGCAGGCTACACATTTCCCCCCCAGCAATCTGGGTACTCATTTTACCGACCTCGGAAGGATGGAAGGCTGAGTGAACCTTAAGCCTGCTACCGGGGATTGAACCCAGGTCGTGAGCACAGTTTTACCTGCAGTACAGGCATTTAACCACTGCGCCACGAGGCTCTTAAGGTGGCAGATGGAGCAAGGAAATCCTTGTGATTTACTAGCAAAGCGTTTAGCTCAGTGGATCAAGAGGGGAATCCTTAGCCTGTTCTTTTGCTCTTCTGCTTGAATCCAGCGGGTGGTGTTGGCTGTTGAGTTCTGGCATTTGCCTGAACACACACACACACATCACATTGCTGTACAGCATAATGCTACAGAGGATGGAAAGGGTGGGGGCAGTGCCGGGAGGGACTCCTAATCTCCTAGACAACCTTTCCTCCCACTTTCCCTGAGATCCCTTAAGCCGTTACTCCACCCGATTATGCTTCCGCACATGATGTGTGATCCCGCTGCCTTCTGCTTCGGCAGCTTTCCACTCACAATGGTGCCAATGGACCAGCTGCGACTCCCAAGTAGAGATGGGCACGACTTAGCGAAATTTTCGTTTCCGTTTTCGTTTTTCGTTTTCGTTACGTAACGAAACGAAAAACGGTTCAAAAATTGGAACGGAAACGGAAACGAAACGACTAATTTTGAGCCGTTTTTCGTTTTTCGTTACTGGAAAACCACTTAATGGAGCTAAATAGGAAGAAACAAAAAAAATTCATTTTCGTTTTCGTTACGAAACGAAAACGAAAAATTTTGAAAATTAGCTCACGAAAACGGAAATGAAATGAAACAGACCCCTAGACGAAAACAAAAATGAAAACGAAAAATTTTTCTGAGTCGTGCCCATCTCTACTCCCAAGTAAAGTGCACTGAGGACTGTGGCCTTCATTTTACTTCGTGTTACTGCTGCGCGTGAAGTCACAACGCAGAAAGAAAGGGCTTACAAGCACGGGCGCGCGTTCCACAATGAGGACCCAACATGCATCCACTTTGTGAATGTGTGTGCGCGCATGGGTTTGCAGAAGAATGTAAAAACTTAAATGGGCTTCCCTGGCAGATGAATCAGAAAAAAAAAAGTTTATTTGGAAAACATGCCCAAGCTGCATCAAGGGGTGATACAAACTGTTTTTAAAAGATACCCGTCATCATACCCAGGCTCTGGAACTCCCTGCCACTAGAGCAGTTACAGCGAACCTTTTAGAGACCGAGTGCCCAAAGGGACCACAGAGAGTTGCTTAGACATGGTTTATCATTGCTTAAAGCCTTAAACCAGGGGTGCCCAAACTTTTTGTAAGGAGGGCCAGATTTGGTGGCTGAGAATGTGTCAGGGGCTGGTTGCTCCCCGATCCCTGGCACCCCACTGCAAGCCCCACCCACTGACCCATAAGCCCCACCCACTGACCTCTTGCAACCCCACCTGCAGGAATGGAGGGAGGGAGGTGGGGACCAAGGGGGGGGAGGGAAAAAGGAAGGTGGGGACCAAAGGAAGCACAGGGAGCTGTGGCCACCACAGGGGGATGTGTGGGTGAAGGAGGGGGAGGGAGGGGCGGGCCTGCCAGCCACGGGCCACTCAGAATGCCCTGACGGGCTGGATTTGGCCCCCGGGCCGGACTTTGGGCAGGCCTGACTTAAACAGTCTTGTCAGTGGGTACGAGCCTTGCCCATTCTGCTCCTGTTTTGCAGTGCAGCCTCATAACAACCCTGTGAAGGTAGATCCACCAGATGGAGATGACTCGCCCAAAGGTCACCTATGACTTCCAAAGCTCAGTGGGGACCCATGCCCCATTGCAACACTCTAAACCACAACACTACCCTATGCCAGATGTCTCTGAAAAACTCACAACACAAATGAAAAACAGCCCTTCCCGTCTCTCTGCCCTCTGGTATGATACTCAAGAGATACACTGCATTTGACCGTGCAGGTCTCATTGAGCTATGGAAGCCAATAACCACACGCATCATATCAGATCATTTTATGCCAGATTAATCAATTCATCGTTGCTCGCATTCACTGAAATGGGGGCTCCAGAACTATGTCATTTATTACGTTTTTACTGCCTAAGCAATTAGTCTGAAAATACCATTAGCCTGTCTGGTAAGGACAGCTGGGACAGGGTGAAGCCATCTTGGGTCTTCCTTAATGCATGAAAATACCCTTCCAACTTGTCCCCCCACCCCACCCCGATGTTCTAAAGTCCACCTCATCAGCAACATTGCCCCCCCACTCAACTTCTATGGATGTTCCCACTCCGGAAAAACAACAACAACAACAACAACTCCGCCACCGCTAGTATGCCCACTGGCCATGCTAGCTCCCTTGGGAAGTCAAGGCAGTTGTAATCCCAAAAAAGTAACTTCTCCAAACCATAGGTCTTCATTTGTTCCAAGGCATAGCACCTTGGAGTCAGGGGGCTTCTCAAGAGCTTTTCGCCCGAAAAGTAACTTGCTTAAATTTTTTTTTTTGTTTAAAAAATGGGAAGCCATAAAAGAGAAAGATGGGGTAAAGATGCTCTAAAAATAAATAAATAATAAATAAATAATAAAAGATCTCACAACACAATTGACTCCCCCATCGACAGTGGCTTGATTTTCCCCGCCCAGGCGCTATAGCAGAGGCGCGTTCACCCAAGCTCAGCCACCTCTCAAGACAGGGACACTTGTGTGTGTGTGTGTGTGTGTGTGTGTGTGTGTTGCGTCGTTACAGTCGTGACCGACTCTTCGTGACCCCATGTCCATGGAGTTTTCTTGGCAGGAATACTGGAGTGGCTTGCCAGTTCCTACTCCAGGCGCCTACAGTACCTAGTATTCCTTGGTGGTCTCCTATCCAAGGACTGACCAGGGCCGACCCTGCTTAGCTTCCGAAATCAGGCGAGATCGGATGTGCTTAGGGCATCTAGGCAGCTTTACAGTGATACTTACAAGGTGCCAGAAAGGGGCACCAGTGGCCAACCACAAAAGCAAACACACACACACACACACACACACTTCCTTGATTGGGTCCCAGGTGATCTGGAGGTGATCAGAGGATTAGAGACCACCCAGCTTCTCAGGAGGAAGACTTGCACCAAAGGCAAGCACTCACTGTTTCACACCTTTCACACAACGGATTCTTCTTAACCAAAGAACTACGCCAGTCACAACATACATACTGTTGCTCCCGTGGGATGTGGGGATGGGGCGACTTGAAATGGGGGAGCGTCCATCGCCCCACAACTTGAGGGTGAGCTCTTGCTCAGACCATAGGCTCCCTTATGGTCACTTATTTATTTCTACTTATTTGTTTATTTGGTCTTTTTATTATGATGATTTGATGATTTGGTTTGATTGATTAGTTTTTATTTACTATTTTAAGTTGTTTAATCTGTTTTGATATTTTGTATATGTTTGTAAGCTGCCTAGATGCCCTAAGCGCATCCGATCTTGCCTGATTTTGGAAGCTAAGCGGGGTCAGCCCTGGTTAGTACTTCGATGGGAGACCACCAGGGAATATCCGGTGCTTTGTAGGCGCCTGGAGGAGGAACTGGCAAGCCACTCCAGTATTCCTGCCAAGAAAACTCCATGGACATGGAGTCACAAAGAGTCGGTCAGTCACAACTGTAACGACACAACACACACACATATGTTTGTAAACCGCCCAGAGTAGCTTTTTTGCTAGATGGTTGTGGTATATAAATCAAATCAAATCAAATCAAATCAAATAAATAAATAAATAAATAAATAAATAAATAAATAAATAAATAAATAAATACCAGGAGTAGTAGGGTTTCTTTTGTTTTTGTTTTCAAAAGCAAGAGAAAGTAACTTCACAGAGAGAACAGGTTGGGCAGCCGCTACTGGCAAGGTTCTCTCGCCAATCCTCCAGGGGAAGAGGCAGTCTATCTTGAGAAGCAGAAGCCAGCGTCTAACTTCAAGGAAAGGTCAGAGGCCCTTCAGCAGGCAAGGAAGCCTCCTGAAGGCCACTGACCCAAACAAAAGGACAATGCCAAAGAAACATCGTGTGGCCCAAGCCGGGAGCCAAACCAAGCCAGGTTTTCCCCGTGGGAGGCAGCCAGGCTGGCAAAGGGACGCCCGGCCGCCGGAAGGGAAGGCAAACCTACAACGTAGCTCGCCGGGGCGTCTCTGCTGGACCTTTTTTCCGAGGCCTGGGAAGGGGAGAAGGCGAGAGCAGCCGGATGCACGGCGGCGGTTTTATTTACTGGGGCTTGGCACGTTTTCCCACTCATCGGCGGAAGATTTGTTGACAGAACCATGTGCTTTCTGGCAAAGGGGGAGCAAAAAAATAATAATAATAATCAAAATACAGCCCGGGAGTATCCGTGGAAGCAGCAGAGGTTCGCTGAGCCTGGGCGATCCCCGGGCAAAGCAAGGCAGGATCGGAGCCGGAGAGGAGTTCGGGCGCGTTGAGACGGACGCGCTCCCGAGGATGCGATTCGGGACAAAAAGGAGAGGATGGAAACGGTGCCGGTGGAGAAAAGTTGAAAGGGCCGCCTAGGACTAGGGGCTTCCTAAGGAAGCGGTGTGTCCCCCCACCCATCACCTTTTCTTCCCCCAACCCAACCCACCCCGCGTCCCCTCCTCTCTCTCTCTCTCTCACACACACACATACACACACACACACCCCAGATCTCCCCTGCTTGCCCTTACCTGCTCCCAGGGCGATCAGGAGGAATGCGAGTGAGCCAAACGACGCCGGGCGGCCACTTCGGGGAGAAGCCATTGGCCCCCGGAGGTTGGAGAGGCGAGTGAGGGGTGCCGGCGAGCGGGATCCTCGGACGACGACGACCCCCCTTCCTCCTCCTCCTCCTCCTCCTCCTCTCCCAGCCCTGCCTGTGATCCAAACTCTCCCTCTCCGGCTCTCCGGCAGGCGAGGAGGCGACGGTCGGTCACCCCAGCACACAAAGCGCACGTGCGCCCTTCTCTCTTCCACCCCACCCCCCCAAACCCCCCACCCCAACCCCTTTCCAGCGATCGCCAGCCAGCTAGCCAAGCCCGATGGGGCGGCCGGCCGGGCAGCCAGGGAGAGGCGCGATCGGGGCGCGAGGCGAAGCAAGCAGCGGTGGTGGTGGTGGTGGCCGGAGCTCGGACTCCGCGAGGCCAAGCCTAGCGCCTCATCCGCTCACGCCGGCCGGGAAAGAGAGCCCGGCGTGCGCCCCCCACCCCCTTGCGCCATCTTGCCCGGCCGGCAGCGGCCACGGCGCCCGCAACAGCAGCAGCAGCAGCATCTCGGGCTTCGGTGCGCTCTGGGCGGGCGCGCCTCCGATCCCCGCCGGGCATCCAACGAGCACCGTGGCCGCCGATGCGTCCACGCCCCCTCTGGCACGGGAGCGCGCCCGCGTGCACGCTCTCCCCCCCGGTCTCTCTCTCTCTCGCGCGCACACACACACACACAGCCCGGTACTCCTCCCCCCCCCACGCCTCGCGCGCGCACGCCTCCCCGAGCTACCCAGCCCGGCGCACTGGCCGGCCAGCGGCGAGACGCGCCTGCCTCCAGCCTCCTCCCCTCCTCCCGGGAGGCCCCAGGCAAAGGGGGCAGAACAAAAGGCGAGCCCTAACGGCCGGCAGGCAAGCAGGCCGGCCCCACCGGCTTTCTCCCCCCTCCCTCCCCCCACCCCGCGATCCTTTCCGCCGAGCCATCGGTCGTCCTCGAACCCGCGGCCGGCGGGAAGTCGGGCAACCCCCCCCCCCTTTGGCCAAAAGCGCGCCCGGCGCAGGTTGGCCAAAGGCAGGCACAGGGTGCCGTTGGCAGGGCCAAGCCGGTGCTCCGACGGGGAGGATGGATCCGGAAGGGAGGATGGATCGGGTGGGGGGGGTTAAGGGAGAGGGCCCTCCACGCCCCCACCCCTCCTTTGCACTTGTTTGTTTCGCTTGGGCTGCAAAGAGTTTTACTTTTTTGCTGCCTGCCCCCCACGGTTGTGTTGTCTCTCTTTCAGCGGAACACGAGGTTGCCCTCCCCAGCGGGTCGTGGGAAGGCAAGGCAGGGATGGAGCGACCGGGGGGCGAGGCGGGGAGGGAGAGGGGCATCCTAAAAGGGCCCTTGGAAGGCGGAGGCGGGCCGGTGAGCAGGTTGGCTATCTAGGAAGGGATATTTCGCCCGGAGGGACCTCCACTCGGGCATGGCAGGATGATTCTAGGAGCACGGGAGGACCGGGGGGGGTGCAAAGGCGGCAGCGCAAGCGTCCCCCCGTCGCCCAGGGCAGATGAGTGGGCGAGGAGGAAACGGGGAGGCGAACCAAGCAGTCAATGGGATCGAGTGAGAACGCGGGCGCCTGGACGGACAAAAGATGCTCGCTTCGCTTCCCCACGTTCTCGGAACGAGAGGCAGCTGCGGACGGTTTGCGGAGGGATCCTTCCACCTGGGCGTCATCGGAAAAGACTACTATTTTTCCTGCGCTGGGGTGTCCTCCCGCCTCACCCCGCACCTTACCCTCACCCTTTGATGCATAAAAGAAAACAGATGCGTCAGTATTTATTTATTTAACTCAAGCCGGTTCCCAACATCAAGTGCGACCCAAAGAACAGGGATCCAGCAGAGCCTCTCTAGAGAGGAGCCCAATCTTGCAGGCGATGAGAGTGGGAACTCGAGACAGATATTTCTGATCCTGCTTGATGGGTCCTTAATGAGGTATTTCCTTTTTGTTTAATGCCTCTGAACATAGGCAGAGTGCCTGGAGCAGTGTGCTAGTGCCACAGAGACCGTGAGCATCTCTTCTGGAAATACCTGTACACAGAATCATGTAAAAACACACTGCTACTTAAAACTTGCTTCTGAAGCTTATGGCTTGGGTTGTGTTCCTTGTTCCCATCCATGGAGCCCTGGTGTGTTTTCCTGATGCCAGGAGCATCCAGTTTATTGTGAGAAACCAATTGATTCATTCTTCCAACCTCAGGTCACACCCACCCACAGCTGAACTTACTAGGAGGATCAGGAGGGATGTGCATAAACCTTGTACTGCAGGGGATGGGGGAGCTCTAACCAGTATTCCCAGTGTGGTATAGTAAGTAGAGGGGCAGATGAGGACTCTTGAGTTTGAATCCCACCTTGGCAATGGAAACTCATTTTGGGCCCTTTCACAGACCCCTAAGATCTTCTGGCCACTTAAATTCGGACCAGAGATCTTGGGGGTTCGTTGCTCTCCCTGCATCCCCACCCCTCCACACTTCCTTGATCCTGTCTGCGTGAGGGGAGGGAGAAAAGGGGGGACAAAAAGAATGCAGGCTCACCTCCGTTTGCCGGTCCAAGCCTCCCCAAGCCCCGTTGCTGTCCTGATTCCTTCTCGTAAAGGGGCGGGAGGCAAAAAACAACAACAAACAGAAGCGAGGAGAGCCGGGCACTCACTCCTTTACATTCGGATCTGGGATTTTTCACCCTCCAAGAGCAGGTACCTGAAAAGTGTGCTGGGACGCACTTAGGTGGGCGTGGCCGCACTTAATTTTCTGTAAACTCCGGAGCTGGTGGGGAAACAATTTTAAGCTCCGGAGCTGGGAGCCATTTGCGTCAGAGTTTAGGGGTCATGTACAAATACCCTTTGAGGCTGGGAGGGTTTAAGAGGTAAAACCACACCTGAAACATCTCAACTACCCTGAAAGCCTTCTTAGAGTAGCTGTAAATCCGTTAATAGATGGTGGGAATGCTGTAGATGTAATATATCTAATTCAGCAAAGATAAAGAGCCCCATGATATTCTGATTAGCAAGCTCACTAGATGTGGGCTGCAGTGGATAGAATAACGGTTATTTTAGCCACTGCAGGAGTATCCTGGATACCTTGTAGTTGTGCCCAGGTATATATTGGGATCTGCCAAGATGCCCTAAGTGCATCTGATCTTACCTGATTTCAGAAGGTAAGCAGGGTTGGCAGATAAAACTGTGCTCACAACCTGGGGTTCAATCCCCAGTAACCAGCTCTTGGTTGACTCAGCCTTCCATCCTTCTGAGGTAGGTAAAATGAGTGCCTAGCTTGCTGGGGGACCAGTGTCTAGCCTGCATAATTCAAAAAACTGTAAACCACCCAGAGACTACTTGAAGTGGTATGGGGTGGTAAATAAGTAGAACAATTTGCTTTTGCTTTTTGCTTTCATCAAAGACATATGAAAGCCTTCCCAGGACTAAGGTCCATGATCTGGAATACGGTATATGAGACTGAAAAGGTTTTTTTTGTTACAGTGCTTAGGTCAATCATACCATTAAAAAAGTATCAAATTTTCCTGTCTATAAGACACCCCCATGTGTAAGACGACCCCCCCCCCACACACACACACACTTTTCCCGTCCAAAATTACTCTCGCAACTGCACAGTTCTCTCCTCGGCTTACATCAGTGTATAAGACGATTCCTCAATTTTTAGTCTAACAATTTTAGGGGTGGGTGGGGAATCGTCTTATACACAGGAATGCTGTAAACCTTTTCAGGTTTCCAAAATTCCAAATACTTCACAGGAACATTGAACATTAAAAGACAGTTTAAAATCTAGTGTCTAGCTATTGTACAATTTCTGAGGCCTCAGTAACACCATACCGAATCTGATAAGTGATCTTGGGGTCTGAATCAGAAATAAGACACTCAAGTTCCCTCCCTCCCCCCCCCACAGCAGGCAGGAATCCCCCCCCAATCAGTGGGGTGTCCATCTCCTTGTGAGTTGTGGGTAAATGAAGAACATGTGTTCAGTCGTCGTGACCTCTCTTAAGGGAGCGGTATAGGGCCTTTTGCTGGTATTTCCCTTTAAGTTCAGCGGGAAGGAGGGCCGAGCACTCTTCCAAGGCGAAAGCTCTTCTGAACCTTTTCATTTCCAAATATTTTAAATAATGCCCCAGCACCACTGAGTTTTTAATGTAAGCCCTCACCATAATGTTTTCCATGCTGGAGAGGTCAGATTTGATGTTCTGTAGCCTCAGCGGCCCCCTTAATTATTATTATTATTTTAATTTTATTTTCTTTTTATAAGCCAGTTTTCAGCATATAGCTCTGGACAGACGTGACCTGAAAAAATTGTAATGGAGTATCAAAGGGAATTGGACTATTTATTTATTTATTTTATTTTATTTTATTTTATTTGCAAGATTTTTTAGCCGCCTCACTACCAAGAGGTCTCTGGGCTGCATATTTATTTATTTACAAGATTTTTTTGGGAGGGGGATGTTTGGGTGTCCCTTTAGCCAGATATGTATGGGCCGGGGTTTGGACCACGACCTTTGGTTCAATCAGAGATACCTGATTAAGCCAGCCCCCTGAGAATTCTGGGAATTGTAGTCCAAAAGGTTTGGATGTCCCTTTAGCCAGATATGTATGGGCTGGGGTTTGGACCACGACCTTTGGTTCAATCAGAGATACCTGATTAAGTCGGCCCCCTGAGAATTCTGGGAATTGTAGCCCAAAAGCTCAGGTCTGCACACCTTAGTAAGTAGTTGGGTAGACAGATGCACACACACACACACACACACAGAGAGAGAGAGAGAGAGAGAGATGCACACCATGAGAAACCCACAGCTAACTTCCCAAGCTTTGCTCCAACCCATGCCTTCATCTCTTCCTGCCTCCTTTTCCTTAATATAAAGAAAAGCTACCTCTAGCTGGACCACTAGATTAGATTACAAAACACTGAAACCTTAGCCGATCCCGTGCCAAAGAGAGTTAAGCGCGGCAGTTCGCTTCATGAAACAGCTACCGAATTCCTCAGCCGTTGCTAACAGATTAGACCAAAAGCCTGCAATAACAATCCCAGCTGCCCTGGTAGCAATGGCGCGTCCTTGGATAATTAGAAAAAGGGAAAGAGAGGCTGGAAAGACACGTGGGTGGGGGGGGGAGACGTACTCTGCGGAAAGAGATATCTGCCTGCACAGGTTTGCTTTTCCAGGAATACATGCATTAAAATGCCATCTGTAGACCTTAAAACGCCTTTATGGCACAGGGCCAACTTATATTATATTTTTAATTAAGATGACACCCAGTTGTCCATGGCACTCATTAAAAGTCTGGTGGGATATGAATGATGCCTCCAGTCTTGTTTTCAGGCACCTAAGTCATTTAGCGGTGTCAGAGAACTTTCCAGAATCTGCATGGAAGGCCTTACTAACATGCACAACACCTATGCTTGCCGGAGTCTTCGGAGGGCTGTAGTCCAAAAAGTAACTTTTTTCTATCCCTGCCGGCTTGTGACATGCCATAACTATGGACGCAGCTAGAAGGAGGGCAGATACTGGTGGCCATTGGTAGAGCGCTGAAATTGATTAATAAATGGTTAACAAATTACTGCAGTGTATCCATAAATAATGCATATTTTCAATTAATAAATATTTCAGATCATTGTTCCCCTATGATCGGAAGCATCACAAGCATTTGGTACAGCCCAAATTAAGCCTTCCGTGGTATGCATTGAGAGTAATCAAGTACAGCAGGACCCCAAGAGCCACAGATTCATTAACCACTGATTCAGTTATCCATGCTTGGCAGAGGAAATAAATAAATAAAACAGCAGCTGTAAAGCAAGCTACTGTTGAAAAACAGCAGTTTCAAGCAGTTTGGTTGGTGTTCTCCCTTATCCACAGTTTTCGTTATCCACGGGAAGGCCTGGAATCAATCCCCAGCAGATACTGGGGTCCTACTGTACCTTCCTTGCCAACTAAGGTCAGGATAGTCAAAGCTATAGTTTTTTCCAGTAGTGATGTATGGAAGTGAAAGCTGGACTAAAAAGAAGGCTGATCGCCGCAGAATCGATGCTTTTGAGCTGTGGTGCTGGAGGACAGTCTTGAGAGTCCCCTGGACTGCAAGGAGATCAAACCTATCCATCCTGAAAGAAATCAACCCCGAATGTTCACTGGAAGGACAGATTTTGAAGCTGAGGCTCTCATGAGGAGAAAGGACTCCTTGGAAAAGTCCCTGATGTTTTGGGGAAAGGCAAAAGGAAAAGAGGACGGCAGAGAATGAGATGGTTGGACAGTGTCATCGATGCAACCAATATGAATTTGACAAGACTCTGGGAGGCAGTGGAGGATAGGAAGGCCTGGCCAGCTCTGGTCCATGGGGTCACGAAGAATCGGACACAACTGAACAACTGAACAACAACTGTACCTTCCAGCCTTATATCAGCAGACTCTGTGCAACTCCCTGCCTCGTTTTTATGTGGCAGTCACAGGAGACAAGTGGGAAATGGAAGCCTGTTTCCTGTCCCATTCCCACTTAAATCCCCTTTCTGCTTGTTTCCTTTTTCAGAAGCAACGGAGGCCCCATTTCAGCAACTGCAGTTTTTCGAGCCCTTCTCATAGCTGTGTAGACCTATTTCCAACAGCAGGTGCTGGGGTATGGGGACACTTAACCAACCTGGCCCCCCAGGAGCTGTTCCCAAAGAAGCTCCTCCAAAGCTCTTCCCGCCACCACCAGCACCTCCCAGATGAACCTGTTTTGAATTGTGGCGTCCACTTGAGAAAGAAAAGCTCATATAAACATGAGGGGGTGGCTGGCAAGAGGCGATTTGCAAGGGAGGCTTTGTTGGCAGGGCGGGACTGAGGACCACAGCCGATCTACTCGTTCTCCCCTGAGGTTAGGAAGACGGACAACCCATCGGGTTGGGAAATGGCTGTGTTTGCTCCTGTGATTCCAAGACCCCCAATTGAGACCAGCCACCTCAATTCTTAGCAAATCCAGTACAGTAATACCTCAGATAATGAATGCCCCTGATAATGAGTTTTTTGGATAACGAACCGCAATTTCCATGTATAGGGCTGCCTTGGATAATGAATTTTCCTATGGGCTGCCTCGGATAATGAATTTTCCCTATGGACTGCCTCAGATAACGAATTTCCAGCATGCATCGGTAAAAAAGAGTTATCCTGGGTTGCATCACGTCTTTACCTTTAAAGTGCACTTTATAAAGAGTTTTGAGCAAAAAACCAGGTGTCTGTGTCATTTTTCCTAGGCTCTGGAATGGATTAATTGGTTTCTCATTCATTCCTATGGGAAACCATGTTTCGGATAACGAATTTTTTTTGAATAATGAATTGCCTCAGACAACGAATTAAATTCGTTACCCAAGGTACCACTGTAATTCTCCTTTCAGTACTAGATATTTTCTCTCTTTATCACAATCAGCCCAACATCTGGTTTGCTCCCCCCTCCTCCAGCTGTTGCCACACACACGGAGCAGATGTTTTCATCCTGATGGCCACGCATGTCAACCTCGTTCCTGAATGGCAGCCGTTCGTTTGAAACCTATCACCATGTATGTAAATAACCACAGGCATGATGACACGGGTTATTCTACGGCCAGCAGTTAATCAGGACAGGGAATAGGAGCAATATGGGGAAGGGGACACAGCCTGTCAGGCACATTAACCGTAATCCTAAGAACTTGGGTTTTTCTTCACTCCTTGGCCCCATTTCCTGGTTTCAAGTTTGTCAGTCTCCCCGCCCACAGCGTGGCTCCATTTTTCATGCTGTGTTTATTTAAATATTAAACACTGCCAGGTATCTAAACATTAATAATATTTATCATCATCATCATCATCATCATCATCATCATTATTATTATTATTATTATTTTATTCAAAAATAGCAAACATAGTCAATCCAAATTATAAAACTCTCACTGATATAACACACACGTTTTAACCAATGTCCTAAGAATCCATTAAACATCAGAGTAGTATGGATGCTGCTCCCAGTACTGTCTTTTTTTTTTTTTTTTTGGTAGCTATGGTGGTGTGATTTTTGAGATCTGCAACTGCTTATGATACTGTGCGAAATTCCTTGATATTGTTCCCAAAGTCCTGATGATGATGAGGACCACTGAGATGTGTTTAACTCACAAGCGAAGATAATTCAGTTGCCAGATCTCTGAATTTTGTTCTTTTATTTTTCCAATTCTTTATCTTCATCTCTGGCACCCCGTAGAATTGCAATGGGAATGATACAGACATTTCTTTGTTCTATTACTCTTGTGTCTGGTATGTTATGTTTAAGGTGTCTTATCTGTTTGGATGCAGAAATCCAACAAGTTGTCGATTTGGTCATTTGCTTGACACTTTCCCTACTTGGTGTTCCCATGGTTTTTCCTGTGGGCGAGGAGAGCCCGGCACTCACTGCTTTACATCCGCATCAGAATTTTTTCACCTCCTGGAGGCCAAGTACTTAAAAAGTGCGCTGGGATGCGCTTAGGTGGGCGTGGTCGTACTTTATTATATTTAAAGTCCAGAGCTGGTGGGAAAACAATTTTAAGCTCTGCATCTGGGAGCCCTTTGCCTCGGATTTTAGGGGTCATGTAAAAGCGCCCTTATTCTCCCCACCAATAAAGACGAACAAAAGGTGTATTAAAATTGGACGCCCTCAGAGACTGGCACGATGCGCTGGACCCTCCTCTCTTTTAAAATCTGTGAGGTCTTCTCTTATGCCCCCAACCCATACCCAACCAACACCAACAAACGGAATTAATTCCCGAGACAAACACATTGTAAAAAGAGCACAGAGCAAAATCTACTGCTTTTATTTCCTTTTTTAAAACAAGCATGAGGTAGTTGTTGTGTTAAGGAGAGAGAGAAACACAGTAGAGAAATAGCTGTAAAAATGCTACACTAGAAACACACGCTAGTAAATTTTTCCCTTTTTAATATAAAATTAAATAATATAAAGATGCTCTGAAGAAATAAAAATACATTGTCATACATTAAAAAGGAAGGAGGGGAGGGGAGGAGGAGAGAGAGAGAGAGAGAAACCTAAAATATTAGGTACACGAACCTAATCAAGTAGGAACAGCATCTGTTCCAGGCCCCAGTGGAATGAATGGGAGACATGAATTGGGGGGGAGGGTCCCCATGAATTTCAGTGGGGCTTGTGTTGAGACATTCCTGCAGGATGAGGGACCTATGTTAACACAAACGTCCAGGACATGGAAGTGACCTGGGACCTCGGGACAGCTCTCTGATGTTCAGTACCAGTTGTTAGATGCACTCGCAGAGTGTGTAATCGGAAGTCACTGGGTCTGCCCCCCCACACACATTAGGGTCAAGGCCTGCTGTAGAAAAGGTGCCTGGATCAGAGGCTGCATTTCCAGCCGAGATCGTAAGAAGAGCCCTGCTGTATCAGGCCAACAGCCCATCTAGTCCAGCTTCCTGTATCTCACAGGGGCCCCAACAGATGCATCTGGGAGCGCACGAAACTAGATCTCTGTCTCCTGATAGCCCTCCCCTGCATCTGTCCCTTGAAGTACCCTGGTTTTAAGCCTGGAGATGTCACATCTCCATCATGGTTTGTCACCTGGGATGGACTTTTCCTCCAGGAATCTGTCCAATCCCCTTTCTGAAGGCATCCAGGCCAGATGCCATCAACACCTCCTGTGGCAGGGAGTTCCATAGACTAACTACACGCTGGGTGAAAAAATATTTTCACAGAACCAAACTGTAAACCGGCTGTCGTTGATGTTATGGGTTTCAAATGCCCACCCTCTAGCAAGGCTCAAACTTTTTTAAAAAAAGGATATTTCCAGTTTCTGTTCCCAGTTTTGTGATGTTTTTGTCAGTTGGGCTGCTGTGAGTTATTCCTGGAGGCTTCTAGGATCAAAACACCACCTTTTCCATATACATCCATTGACGGGCATGCAAGCCACATTATGACTTCCCTTGCTTTGTGTGGACTTTAGGCGTGCGGAAGATTCACCACCACTACCCTATATGATGATGGCAAATGGACGGACTGGAGCACATGCGCCCACAGGTCTGCCTAACCTTAGCACGTCCTAACCACAGCCCATGGGAGCTAGGACACATCTGAGGTCTGATGCGCTTTAAGTTCCTTCATCCACCCATTGGTCCAAGTCATGCTACGGAGTCCCTACGGGGCCAATAGAGCGGCACATGCTAGAGACAGTGGGCCAGATCCAGAACAGAAGCCTTTGGGTCCCAATCCTGAGCACCAAGCCCCAGAGGGAGGGGCAAGGAATTCAAGATGGACCTCGGGCTTGGGTCTCAAGATTTGTCCCCAAAGACTTGCACTTCGTCTTAGGTCCCAAGGTTTAGACTTGAGACTTGGATCCAAAGACGTGCCAACCTCCCTGGTTCATACGAGAGAATAGATACGCCTTGACCACTCTTGTCTTGTACTAAGCAAGGCAAGGTGCCGATAAAGGTCAGAAAACAAGGGAACGTGGTTTGGAACTGAAGGAGAGTTCATCTCTGACAGGGCCTGAAAGGAAAACACTTCCTATGGTGAGCAAGGACATGCCTTTTATCCCATGGATGTCTCCAGTCAAACAGGTTTGGTAGGTTTTTTTTTTCCTTTTTGGGCGCTTTTACACGACCTCTAAAATCCGGTGGCAACTTAAGTTCGGACCAGAGATCGTGGGGGCTTGTCGCTCCTCCTGTGTTCCCACTCCTCCGCACTCCATTGTTCCTGTCTGCGTGAGGGGAGGGAGAAAAAAAGGGAGAAAAAATGCAGGCTCACCTCCCTCTGCCAGCAGAAGCAGCCCTGAGCAAACCTGTAGGGATTCCTGTCTCTTAAAGGGGTGGCAGGGACAAAAAAAAAAGAAAGAAACAGAAAGTGAGGGAGCCCGGCATTCACAGCTTTAGAATCTGCATCGGAAGATTTTTTTACCTCCTAGAGGCCAGGTACTTAAAAAGTGTGCTGGGACGCGCTTAGGTGGGCGTGGTTGTACTTAATTTTTTTTCAAGTCCGGAGCTCGTGGGAAAACATTTTTAAGCTACGGATCTGGGAGCCCTTTGCCTCGGATTTTAGGGGTTGTGTAAAAGTGCCCTTTCTTCTTCTTCTTCTTCTTCTTCTTCTTCTTCTTCTTCTTTTTTGATAGAGTTTCAACTGTCAACTCAGTGTAACTGGAGTCCAAAGTGGAAATGAGGGCAGAAGCCACCTCTCTTTCAAAAATGCTGCCAACTCCAAAGGAACTCTCCTGCTTTTTTTTTTCTATTCTTGCTTTGTCCCAACACTGTTTTGAGTTCAAGTAAAAGCAGATAAAACAGACCAGGTGGTGGTGGTGGGGAGATCTTTAACATTAATCTCAATGCAACGGTGGTTGCAAAAAGGCAAATGGATATGACCTAATGGAAATTTATTTTCAGCTTTCTCAAATTAAAAGAAAAGCTGTTTAATTTGAAAAGAAAAAAAGGGGGCGGGATAGCAATGTTCATTTTGGCAAATTGGCACGTGGTATTATTAAGATATGAATGTTATTGGTGGGGGGTTAATTAACCAATAAGTCCATAAGACTTAACGAAAACATTTTCCTCAAGGGTGAGTGGATTCAAAAAGGATTCCATTTATCGGATCCTGCATCTATAATAACCAGGGCTGGCACCAGACATTGTTGTTGGTGGTGGTGGTGGTGCAGTGGGTTGGGCACCTAATATTGTCTCTTCACTGGAAACCCCTCCCTCCAATTAAGGGATCCACAATTTGCAAAAGAATGCCACCATCCTGAACTGGGGGAGGGGGGTCAGGCCCCATGCAAGGCCACCATCAAACATGTTTCAACCCTCCAATAGCAAAGTAGCAACCCCACCATGCCCTGTATTGGCACGAGGTATTCAGGGTGATATTTCTCCTTCTGCGTCCTCAGCACTTCCGCCTGCTTGCAGTTCAGAGACCTGCTCCAGGAAGGGCCCCAGGTGCCCTGAACATAAGAGCATAAGAAGAGCCATGCTGGATCAGGCCAAAGGCCCATCTAGTCCAGCTTCCTGTTATCTCACAGTGGCCCCACCAAATGCGTCTGAGAGCGCACGAGACTAGGATCTCTGTCTCCTGAGACCACTCCCCTGCATCTGGCCCTTGAAGTACCTTGGTTTTAAGCCTGGAGATGACACATCCCCATCATAGTTTGTAACCTGCCAAAGGAGGGAATTCCCAAGCCTGTTCACCTTGCACTGTACAGGTAAGCAAAACCAGTACTTGCACCAAAGGCGTTAGGTATACCATACCCCAAGGAAGGTTTTCCCTGGCAGTGGCTGGCCTCGTGGCAGCAACCATAGGGGGGCAGCACCACGTCTGGTGAACTGTACGGAACCTTGGGATGGGCAGGAACGAAACCCAAGGGCCCTAACGTTGCTACCCTTGCTCTTTCTCTCTGTAATCCCCTGCACGTGGCCCCTTCTTGCCATAAGGTTTGCTCCGTTCCCTTCGGCGTCACTTGGCGGCTCAAAGCGTGACTGGGGTAGGAGGCCCTGGAGGAGAGATGACTCGCAAAGCAAGGGGGGAGAGCGGTCTCCGGGGTCCCAAAACAAAGGCCAAAACCTCAAGTGGGGTGGGGGCGGGGTGTGTGTGAGAACCTGCTGTCCAAAAAAACATTTTGGGAGGCCCTCCTGTGCTGCCATCGCCTCCACACCCCGCGTGGCAAGACGGTTTAGTAACCTCAAGGGCTAAGCCTGGCATCACAGGTGTTAACGTTATTTCTAGCTCTTAGTCCGCGCTGTCTTCAAAGCTGGTGAACGCAAGCCACGTTCTCAAACACGGCAGGGGAGCTGACGATACTAGAGAGGCCCCTGCACCGGAGGACCCGAGACGGTCCTGCAGGGAACGGGTCCTGCAGGGTTGTCGGGGTGTCCTCACCACCTTCCTGGCCGGAGTCCGAGTCCTCGCTCTGCACCGAGTCCAAGCGTTGGTTCACCCCGGACAAGGCAGCAGCCGTGGCAGGACATCCAGCCCCCGCCTGGTCTGCCGGCCTCTCGGTTCTTTGCACTGTCTCAGAGGGTTCAGACTCCATCCAGTCTTCTTGGTCCTGGGATGCTGGGTGAAGATTCTGCTTTGAATTGCTGGGAGAAGGCAGGTGGTGTTCATGTTCCCCAGAAAGGGTCCCTTCCTCCACGTCCGGTGTGTGAAACTGGGAGCCACCATCCCGATGGGAGGCGGAGAAATCAGAATGGACAATGACCTCGGCTTCCATCTGGTTGAGGCTGCTGGGCAAGTGTTCCTTGCTGGTTTCATTCTATAGGACAGAAAAGAGAAAGAAGGGGAACCCCGGTGAAATACAGTGGACCCTCGTATAACAAACGGTTTGTATAACATCAAATCTGTGCAACATAAAAAATTTCCAGAGATAGGGGAAATTTGCTTAACGGAATCGCCTATGGAGCAAATCCGTACAACATAAAAATGGTCGCGATTAGGGATTACACTGTTTTCAACGCATTCCTATGGGGAATTTGTATCAAGGAAAATTTGCTGAACAGAATTTCATTTGGAAAAAATTAATTCCTTTATACAAGGTACCACTGTATTTCCAGGTACAGTATGCCTTCAAAAAAGTAGAGACCTTTGGGTAGTGGGCGGCATATAAGTTGAATGAATGAATGAATGAATGAATGAATGAATGAATGAATGAATGAATGAATGAAT
>JAHTLZ010000252.1:6202645-6226689 GCA_023846285.1 Phrynocephalus versicolor
ATCTATCTATCTATCTATCTATCTATCTATCTATCTATCTATCTATTAGATTTTATACCCCCTATCTAGCCCAAGAGCTACCCTGGGCAGTTGACAAACATAAGAAAAATAGGAATAATACACTGCAAGCAGTGACAAATTTAACCAACATTAAATTAAACATACGGCCATAAAAATGAAAAAAACTGTAATCAATTGTATAACTGTATAAATATTTTAAGTAAAATAAATGACAGTTGGAACACTATGGAACTCAGTAGAATTAAAAATGTCTCATCCTGGTGGGTGAGGATTACATAGGACACAGAGAGGAAAAAAGACAGATTTGTCCTGGTCCCAGTAAGTCCTGACAGAGTTTATTTTCTTGGGCTCCTTGATCACTGCAGATGGTGACTGCAGCAACGAAATTAAAAGACACCTGCTTCTTGGGAGGAAAGCAATGGCAAACCTAGATAGCATCCTAAAGAGCAGAGACATCACTTTACCAACTAAGGTCAGGATAGTCAAAGCTATGGTTTTTCCAGTAGTGATGTATGGAAGTGAAAGCTGGACTATAAAGAAAGCTAATCGCTGCAGAATCGATGCTTTTGAGCTGTGGTGCTGGAGGAGAGTCTTGAGAGTCCCCTGGACTGCAAGGAGATCAAACCTATCCATCTTGAAAGAAATCAACCCTGAATGTTCACTGGAAGGACAGATTTTGAAGCTGAGGCTACAGTACTTTGGCTACCTCATGAGGAGTCCTTGGAAAAGTCCCTGATGTTGGGAAAGATTGAAGGCAAAAGGAAAAGATGATGGCAGAGAATGAGATGGTTGGACGGCGTCATCGATGCAACCAATATGGATTTAACCAAACTCCAGGAGGCAGTGGAAGATGGGAAGGCCAGGCGAGCTCTGGTCCATGGGGTCACGAAGAGTCGGACACGACTGAACGACTGAACAACAACAACAACGACAGTAAGCCCTGACAGTAGTTAATGTTAAGCTCACAATAAGTGAAGAATTGTAAACCAGCAAGCGACCTACTGTGGGTCTGATTGTCTCTATCAGGGGTGCGATGTTGTGTCCATTCCGAAGGAGCGCCGTAGCCCACGCTAGTGCTTGCTGCAAT
Source organism: Phrynocephalus versicolor (assembly GCA_023846285.1). Lineage (NCBI taxonomy): Eukaryota > Metazoa > Chordata > Lepidosauria > Squamata > Agamidae > Phrynocephalus > Phrynocephalus versicolor. Next base: position 6,203,754 of record JAHTLZ010000252.1, read on the forward strand.
CCGTACTTTGTAAACTTTATTGGGGTTCAGGGCGTAAAGGGTGAGCTGTGTCTCATTTGCACCAACTTCGGTGGAGGAAATGAAATCTGTAGAAAAACAGAGTTCAACACAGTAACTGTCTAGTTCAAGAGGGCATGATCTGCTGACTGGCATCATAGGTGGCCCCCATCCCCACAAAATCCAGCAGGACGCTACACACTTTCTCTTACAAGCTAGCTGAACAGACTTCTCAGCTGTTTTAAAAGGCTTCTGAATTATTTTTGTTTTGCTGTTTTGTGTCAACCCATTTTAGACATCTGCACACCACTCTCAGAGTAACAAAACCCAAAGGCAGAGCGCATAAAATAACTAAAAAGAAAATCTTAAGGAGTTTCTCCAACCTTATCAAAGCTTAGTTGGCTTCTCCTCGTGTTATGCGCAAGCAGGAACTGTCACATTTAACTCTGGATAAATTTAGAAGTAAACACTGCACTGAAGGCTGCTGCTTGACTGCAATACTTAAACCAGTCATTGAAGTGTGTGTGTGCATGTCTTGTGTCATTATAGTCGTGACCGACTCTTCATGACTCCATGTCCATGGAGTTTTCTTGGCAGGAATACTGGAGTGGTTTGCCAGTTCCTACTCCAGGCGCCTCCAGCGCCTGGTATTCCCTGGTGGTCTCCCATCCAAGTACTAACCAGGGCTGACTCTGCTTAGCTTCCGAGATCAGGCGAGATCGGATGTGCTTAGGGCATCTAGGCAACAGTCATTTAAGTACTGGTACTTAATTTAATTAAATAGTATTTATGATGCTATAGCCATGCAAACACTTGAGCACCTAGACACCTTTCTACTTTCTTGGAGCGCGATTAAAAAAACAAGTTTGTCATTCCCAATCAAACAGACTGAACTGACCCCAAAAAAACTTAACAGATTTAGCGTCCAAGTAAAAACTTTAATAAAACAATACAATATCAAGCTTTGGAAAGGAAAACACATCCTGACACCATTGGGATACAAACAGCATACTAGCTACACTGCATATGGCAATATCCCGTGATCATACATGTTTAAATGCTTGTGTTGTGGAGCTATTAAAGCACACATGAGATTTGTTTCCCATGCCTGCCTCCAAAGGCCTTTGTTTTATAGTCACATCCTAATTAACCCCTACCTTTGATCAATGGAACCACTTGTTCCGTACCTTCTTTGAGAAGTGCGTGGTCAATTTTGTACTTGGTGATCTTCCCATTGCTTAGTTCGGGAGGAAGAGGGAGCCAGGTCACCTTGATGTCAGTTGGCGTCACACTTGAGAGGGTGAGTTGTGGAGCTGCACTGGGAACTGGGAGGCAAGCGAGAAAATGGGTGATTCTACGTCACAAGGAAATGGGCAAAACACGGTTACAAAAAGCAGGACACTTGGGTCAGCACTGCTACGTGAGAGAAGGGTATGGGGATGGCCGTAGATCACAAGCTGAATGGGAGCAAAAAGCAAAAAAGTGTTCTGCTTATATACCGCCCCATACCACTTTTAGTAGTCTCTGGGTGGTTTACAATTTTAATTACAGTGTGCAGGCTACACATTGCCCCCCCAGCAAGCTGGGTACTCATTTTACTGACCTCGGAAGGATGGAAGGCTGAGTGAACCTTGAGCCTGCTACCTGGGATTGAACCCTAGGTTGTGAGCACAGTTTTACTTGCAGTACAGGCATTTAACCACTGCGCCACGAGGCTCACTGAGTGTGATGCAGCTGCGAAAAAGGCAAATACTATTTTAGGCTGCATTAACAGAAGTCTAGTCTCCAAACCCTGTAAAGTACAGTATTTTCCCCATTTATTGCGGGGGTTAGGTGCCTGATCCATCCGCGATAAAGGAAAATCCGCAAAATGCAGATGCGATAAAGGAAAATCCGTGAAATGCAGACACCTTGGTAAACTAATCTTGGGCTGCTCCTGCCAGCCGCATTTCCAAAGAGGGTTTTTTTAACCCCCTCCTGACACCCCCTCCTGAGCTCCTTGCCCTCTGAAGATGCCAGCTCAAATGTCAGGAAGAAAAACGTCCAAAAGATGGCCAAACAGCCTGAAAAACTCACAACATCCATCGAAATCCCGGCCATGAAAAGCCTTTGAGAATACATTTCCATGCCATGTTTCTCACCCCCGTTTGATCTGTTCCCCTTTCCCCACCTCAGTTATGTCAAGTTAACGTGACTGCTCCCATTTGAGGCAGCCTTGTGGGATGTTCATTCTGGTGCTATTCTACGAACCATCCTCCAGAGTCTGTATGTTTATGGCAGGGGAGGTCCCGCTGGCTCCGAGCTGCGAGTAGGCCACCACGTAGAAAACGTAGTCGGTGTTGGGCTCCAGGTCTTTGACCTGGAATTCGGTCGTGTCGTTATTCACCGCAAACTGGTACTCCACATTGTCGGTGCCTAGAGGGGGTACACAACGCTGTCAGACAAAAAAAAAAAGAAGAAGAAAGTTTTGTCCCTCCTTCAAACTAACTTCTCGTGAGAAGCGTGCAAACTGTTTCACGCCATCTTTCATCCTAGATTCCATTTTCATCCCTCGGAGCTACCCTCATCTCGGCCATTTTGACCACATGAACAGGGCGAAACAAAAAACAAAAACCCCAAGTTCAACCCACATTTCTTATTATTAGCACAGACTGAAGGATCCATGTACAGTGGTACCCCGACTTAAGAGCAATTCGACTTAACAGCGGGAAACTGTTGGTTAGAGATGGGCACGACTCAAAAAATTAATTTTTCATTTGTCGTTTGTCGTTTTGGGGTCCGTTTCGATTCGTTTTTGGTTTTCGGGTGTTTTTTGCGCATTTTTCGTTTTCGTTTTCGTTACGAAACAAAATGGAAAAAAAACAAAACAAAAACGAAAATTTTTCGTTTTCGTTAGCATTCTTTTCGTTGGGGTGTGTCCGCCATAACGAAAACGAAAAACGGGGCAAAATTTTTCGTTTCGTTTTCGTTTTCATTTTGTTTTCTGGAAAATTTTCGTTTTCATTTTCGTTGCGTAACGGAAACGAAAAACGAAAACGAAAATTTCGCTGAGTCGTGCCCATCTCTACTGTTGGTGTTTTAACCTTACAAATTTTAGATATGGTCTGCTCAACTTTTTCATTTTTAACTTATTTTTTTCAATTTTTTTAGATAGGTGCCCCAACTTAAGAGTAGTTCACTTTAAGAACATGCTTTCAGAATGGATTAAATTTGTAAAATTGAGGTACCACTGTATTTGGCTTTAATATTACAGTATTTGTTTCTCCAAAGCCAAATACAGTGGTACCTCAATTTTACAAATTTAATCCATTCCGAAAGCATGTTCTTAAAGTGAACTACTCTTAAGTCGGGGTACCTATCTAAAAAATTGAAAAAATAAGTTAAAAATGAAAAAGTTGAGCAGACCATATTGTAAGGTTAAAACATCAACAGTACAATCTTGGCTACAGAGCAAACAGAAAACCAAACTGCCCAAAGTGGCTCCATTATCCCCACAAGGTAAAACAAAAACTAAATTTGATCGAGTTGGTACAGAGTTGTTCGTCTTTGCTTCTGAGATACAAACTGACAGAAATTCCACCTGAAAATATTTTAAGGCTATTAATTAATCCAGAATATAAAACAAATAAACAAATAAATAAATATGTAAAAATAAACACAGAGAAGGGACCCAACCCAAAGTCTTTCTGGGCCAAGGCTCTGTTCTCAGTTGCCTCTCAGATATCTCTATATGCAGGACCTGAAGGCAAAAGCACCCACCTGCTTATCTTCCCCAGTGAGTGGCACCGAGAGGTACGCTACCTCTCATACTAGAAAAAAAATAGTCAATATCACGCTATTAGAGATGGGCACGACTCAGAAAAAAATTTCATTTTCGTTTTCGTTTTCGTCTAGGGATCCGTTTCGGCTCGTTTCCGTTTTCGTGAGCTAATTTTCAAAATTTTTCGTTTTCGTTTCGTTACGTAACGAAAAAGAAAAACGAAAACGAAAACGAAAAAATTTTCATTTCTTCCCATTTAGCTCCATTAAGTGCTTTTCCAGTAACGAAAAACGAAAATTGGCTCAAAATTAGTCGTTTCGTTTCCGTTTTCGTTCCAGTTTTGAGCCGTTTTTCGTTTTTCGTTTCGTTACGTAACGAAAACGAAAAACGGAAATGGAAACGGAAATTTCGCTAAGTCGTGCCCATCTCTACACGCTATCAAGACTGGCACATCTAGGTAGTGCAATGCAGCTTCGGTAATGCATGCGTGTAACTTTTGATTAATCATTAGCCCATGTGGTGTGATATTTAGAAGACCAGGTACCTACCTAAAGCTTTCTGGTAATGCAGCGAGAATCCAATAAGCTGCTCACTGTTGAACTCTGGACGCTCCCAGGACACCAAGACAGTAGTGCTGGAGAGAGAACTAGCTGACACCCTCTTAGGAGCGCTGGGCAGTCCTTCCCGCACAATCACCTCCAGCCTGGCCGTGGCGCACGCCATGCCCAAAGGGTTCTCCGCCACGCACTGGTAATAGCCAGCGTCGTCCAGCCCAATCTGGTTGATCACCAGGCTTCCGCTGCTCTGCATCTTCACCCGCCCTTGGGATAAAAGAGGCTCTCCGTTCTTCATCCAGTGGATATGAGGAGGTGGCTCCCCTTCTGCTTTGCAGACGAACCGGGCAGTGCTGGCCCGGGTCCGAGAAATGGTTTCCGGAAGCTGGGAGATAGTAGGAGGGGCTACGACACAGAAGGGACAGCGTCAGCATTTAGACTGCGGGTTGTCGTTTGCAGCAGAGTCAGAAGGAATTCTACGTGTACCATTGCTTCGAGGAATTACTTTTGCTGGCTCCCACCCCCAGAATATCCCAATTTATTTGGCCGCTGCACAGATCTATCATCACTCATAGAATCATAGAATCATAGAGTTGGAAGAGACATGAAGGGCCATCCAGTCCAGCCCCCTGCCATTCAGGAACCCCCACTCAGCGATTAGAACTTCAAATTTATAGCCCCCAGTATATTTATTTATTTGATTTATTTTTGCATTTATACCCCGCTTATCTTCTTCGCGAACTCTAAGCGAACTTCTTCGCGAACTCTAAGCGAACTTCTTCGCGAACTCCCAATATGCACTAATACCCTGTTTTCCCTAAAATAAGACAGTGTTTTATATTAATTTTTGCTCCCAAAGATGTGCTAGGTCTTATTTTCAGGGGATGTCTTATTTGTCCATGATCATTTTAAGTGATCCCCCCTCCCCCCCACTCCTGTGCCAGTGGACACCTTTAACAGACACCCCCACCCCTTTATCAGACATTCCCCCCCCCACCTCAGTCACCCCCTGTGTGTCCACACCATGTGCCTGACTCCTGCCCCGCACGACTGTCTAATTGTGGGTCAGCCAGACTCCGTCAGGGCAGAGCGAGCAGCAGCGGCAGCTTGTCCTGGTGGTGGTGCGGGCTCTCTGATTAAAAGAGACCTCACACTTCCTGTCTGCTCCGGCTGCGCTGCGGACAACAGTAAGCTGCGCAGTGGCGCCCGCCACTATGGTCCAGAGTCCAGAGTTATGGTAGCTTGGGGGGGGGTCTTATTATTAGGGAGGCCTTATGTTCAGGGGAAGCCTTATTATCAGGGAGGTCTTATTTTCAGGGGATGCCTTATATTTCAGCAAGAGCAAAACTGTAAGTAAGGTCTTATTTTCGGGGGATGTCTTACTTTCGGGGAAACAGGGTATTTTCGCCCTATCCCTTTTCTATCCACACGAGACACTGCCAGCAAGTCTAGACAGATACCTTCTCCTCCAGATGTCACCCTTGTAGACAATCAGGCAAAATTCTATAAGATAAATAGGAAACCCAATATTCCCCAGACAATACTAGGTAATACATTAAAGTAAATTATCTAGGCTCTTGTATACGTATGTCAACATTTAGGTCACTCTTTTTTCCAAACAAGTTTTAAGTAGAACTTTTGAGGCAGAATCGACACAACTTCCCTTTGAGAAGAGCCCTGTGGTGCAGTGGTAAAATGCCTGTACTGCAGGTAAAACTGTGTTCACGACCTGGGGTTCAATCCCAGGTAGCCAGCTCAAGGTTCACTCAGCCTTCCAGCCTTCCGAGGTTGGTAAAATGAGTACCCAACTTGCTGTGGGGCCAATGTATAGCCTGCATAAATAAAGTGTGAACCTCGCCCAGAGAGTGCTTTAAGAGCTATGGGGCAGTATATAAGCAGTAGAGATGGGCACGACTTAGCGGTATTTTCGTTTTCGTTTTCGTTTTTCATTTTCGTTACGGAAACGAAACGAAAACGAAAATCGGCACCAACCTGGACCGAAAACGGAAACGAAACGACTAATTTCGAGCCAATTTTCGTTTTTCATTACTGGAAAAGCACTCAATTGAGCTAAATGGGGAGAAACGAAAAAATTTTCGTTTTCGTTTTCATTTTTTCGTTTTCGTTACGTAACGAAACGAAAACGAAAAATTTTGAAATTAGCCCACGAAAACGGAAACGAAACGACTCAGACCCTAGCCGAAAACGAAACTTTTTTTCTGAGTCGTGCCCATCTCTAATAAGCAGCACACTTTGCTTTTGCTTGGAGCCAAGAGAGGAGAGGTACGGCAAACTATTCCCTGCAGCTCTTCCTTTTTGGAAAATACATAAAAATGTCATATGCACAAGAAAGGGTTCATTACCAAATGTGAAGCAGTACAATAATTATGTTGCCCTCTGCTAGTCTTTTCTGTCTGAACTAATCACAGTCACCTTTACAAACCCAGGGCTTAATTCATCACCACACATTATTTCTGTTGTTCTTTCCTGTAGTCACTAGCCATTGTTGCTACTTACAGAACAAAGTTTCTAAAGAAAAGAACTTAAAAGCAAACAAGGATATTATATTGTTACAAGGTATGAAATGCAACTTGAGTCTTCTAACCACAAATGTCTCTCTATCCTAGAGCCCCGTAAGGATGTTTTACCATGTATTCTCCACTTTAATGCCTGAGGAAGTCAGCTTCTTCCACAAAACCACACATTAACCATCCGTGGCGCAGTGGCTAAATGCCTGTACTGCAGATAAAACTGTGCTCACGACTTGGGGTTCAATCCCAGGTAGCAGGCTCATGATTGACTCATCCTTCCATCCTTCTGAGGTCGGTAAAATGAATACCCAGCTTGCTGGGGGGCGGGGATAATGTAGAGCTTGAATATAGTGTAATTAAAAACTGTTAACTGCCCAGAGACTACTTGAAGTGGCATGGGGCGGTATATAAACAGAACACTCTTTTGCTTTTTTAAAAAATACAGCAGTTTCCCTTTATGGTGGCATAAGGTCCTTGCCTTCTTTGTTTTTTTAGCTTTTCTTTCGTTCTGTGTTTTTTTGTAGATATGCTTCCACAGATTAACATGGTTCCCACTTCAAAACAGATGCTGCAAGATGGAGGGGAGGAGGGAGAGAGCAAACTAGCTCAAGGAGAATGGCCCCTGCCCAACCCGCACCCAAGGATTTGTCTTTATAATTAGTCTTTCTGCCACAACAAACCCAAGAGCACTTAGTCTCAAAACAGTGACACCGAAATGGTCTGTTCTATGGTCTCACCAAGGACTCGGAGCTCAGCTGCAGCTGTCACAAACTCTCTGGTTTGGGGTTTATTGGCCCGGCAAACATAGACTCCTGAATGATGAAGCTGGGCATGAGGGATTAAGAGATTGGTCCGTCCGACTACTATCACATCGGTAGAGATTGGATTCCCATCTGCAAAAAGGAAAAATTAAAACATCAAATTCCGGGGCGTAATAGGATCACTGAAAACTACATCTTTAGAAAAGAAGTTGCAAATGCTCCTTGTTGGGACTGCAATTCTCAACACTGTCCAGCTGGTAGACTGGACAGGCTGACGGAGAGATTCTAGAAATTGTAGCCCGAGAGGTAACTTTTCCGAGGGCGCGACTACACTGCAACGTGCTCCTGCACTCACTTCGTGTTTACCTTGATGCAAAGGGATTTATAATTTCCCAATGCAATTTCTCAATACAGTGGACCCTTGTATAACAAACAGTTTGTATAACATAAAATCTGTACAACATAAAAAATTCCAGAGCTAGGGGAAATTTGCTTAACATAATTGCCTATGGGGTGAATCCGTACAACATAAAAATGGGATTACTCCGTTTTCAATGCATTCCTATAGGAATTTGTATAAAGGAAAATTTGCTTAACATAGTTTCATTTGGAACAAATTAATTCCTCTTTATACAAGTTACCACTGTACTGAAAGATATTGGGAAATACTGCTGGGGGAAAACCTGTCCGTTTCTTCCACGCTGCCAGATGGGTGGTATAAAAACCCAATAAATAAATAAATAAATAAATAAATAAATAAATAAATAAATAAATAAATAAATAAATAAATAATAAAATTTAAACACCTGTCAGGAGTGTTCAATTGCTCTACGTGGCACTGTTTTTTGACCCGTTTTTGTATTATGTGTGTGTGGAGGCATTCCTTGTGCTGATATCTTGGTAATGTGTTTGAGGTGGTTTAGGATGCTGATGCATAGGGGGGATGAGTAATTGTTCCTGCTGCCCAAGCTGTTTCCTTAACGTGTTTTTTTTTAAATAAACCATTCAACTTTAGCACTACATCACATAGGCTGGCTGGCTTGTTATTGACATGTGGTTCACCTTCTATCTGGGCACTTTAGCTTCTCCACACCAACACTTTTCTTCTCCAACTTTCTTTGTTTCCTTTTTCTTACATCTGTATTGTTTTTGGCTTTTCAATGCTCCTTTCTTTCTTTATTAGGTCATTTGAAAGCTTTGCCACAGCCAATTCACAGGAAGTTACAGCAGATTGTGAAAGGAGAGGAAGGAAGTTTCAAGAGCAGAAAATACTCCATCTGCAACACTGATGCAGTGCTATGCCACTTAGGGGGAAAAGAGGGGAGATTCTTTACAAATCGGAAGGAACAAAAAAAAACCTCAACTCCACTGCAAAGTTTGGGAAAACTGTAGCAAAGATACTTATGGATAAGGACAAAATGCAAAATGGAGCTAGGACAGACCCCTGGGTGGAACAAAGTGCCAATCTGGGCCTATTTCAGGCAATTTAGAGAGTGGTATAGTCCTCTGCACCAAATCAATCCAGTTCAATCGAGGTTGACCCACAAAAACAAGAAGAGTAAATAATAGAAATCCAAACAATAACACCAGAGACAATTTTAGCATTTTTAAGGTAATGTAGTCACACTCTGAGTGCTGCTTAGATGTGCTTAACACTGCTGTATTGCAATTGTAATACTTCAGGTGGAACAGGGACGGGTGCAAAATCAACAAGCAGTCTTGGAACTGACCCATTTCATTTGACATAAATTGCTATGGAGTTAGGCCCATTTTGGCGTGCATTTCACGAAGTGGGTGCCAGTCTATAAATGCATAAGCCATATTGAACCTGTGAGTCTTTTAAGATCCCACGGGATTTTCCCTTGTGAATGTTCTAGCTATTCCAGGGCTTTTGCCCCTTTTTGATTCTGATGGACTAATGAGCCACCTAGGCACATAATTATCCTAATCCATAATGGATTGTATAAAGCAATTAGTATAACGCTGTACACGTATGTTGCTTATTTACCTATTTGTCTGTTGGTTGGTTTCATATCTAGCTTGCCGTTTTGTGGGTGAAGGAGAATCCCAAGCAATAGGAAGAACATCTTTTGATGTTCAGTTGTCTTCTACTCAACAACATTTCAGGTATTACAGTTACCTTTAATGCCTAGTTCAGGCATGTCCAAACTTCGGCCCTCCAGATGTTTTGGACCACAACCTACCAGAATTCCAAACCTGTATTTCCAATGGCAAAGGACTGTGGGAGTTGTGGTCCAAAACATCTGGAGAGCCGAAGTTTGGACATGCCTGGCCTAATTCATTCTCCAGTTTTACGGTGGCCGGTTCTCAGCTCCTGTTTGCTTTGTGTCAAATGTGAGACTGCAGTTCCTTTCGCATGCCACCTTCATTCCAAAGAGGATGCCATCTTTCTTTCAAAGGGACACACACCCCTGTTCCCACTCCCCCCCCTCCCAGTCCCACAGAGTGACTCCAGTGATCTTCGTCACATCTCATAATCCCAAAGATAACCCAAGAGTTATTTTTGCAAAGCACCGACAGATGCACCAGAATTCCCACCAGCCTTGCAAAAAAAACCAACAAAAGGCCCGCCAAAGACCTGACCCTTCTGCCCTGACCTTTTTTTTTTTTTTTTGAGCCAGGGTGTCATTCGATCTCAACCATAACCAACTGAGATCAAAAGGCATCCAGTAACTAGAATGTCATCTCCTTTGCAGATCAAACGGCATAAATAAATTGCGTGCTTTGTATCCCTTCCGCTTCAATTGGCAAGCTCAGAGCAGAAGCCAGCTCCGTTCAATGCGAGCTCGCCCGCCACCACCATCTTCCGTTGCAGTTTCTAAAACCATGGAGAACACGTTCTTTTTTGAAATGGATTTTACAGCAGCAAAAGACCCGGGAGTTGCTTCTCGACATCGGAAGAGTGTTTATCTTCATTTACCCTCCCGTATCCATGAGACAAACGGTGCCGGGCTGGCTGATGCCATGCACTCCATCACGGCACTCTCTCCAACCACCACCGTGGCGTTCTCTGGCGCAGCGACGATGACCACATCTCCTGTTGTCGTAGGCAGCGTGGAACCTGATGCAACACATTTCGAGATTTACTTTTTGGCCAGCAAGACATCAAGGAGGCGACATGTTTTAAGTAGGCAATAAAGATAATTCAAAAAACAAAGAAGTCCTGTTTCTCCAAGGCCGCGGCCTCACCAGCGTTTTCTGCGCATTTTTGCTGCGGTGAACTGCGCAGTAAAAGATTGCGTCCTAACCGCAAAGAGAAGTAATTTGGTGCCCCAACCAACCACGCTCCCGGAAGTGCACTTTCACTGAAGTTTTTTAAACCACCACTAGGGGTTGGTTTAAAAAACTTCCCTTAAAGATGCGCAGTTCTTTGCTACTCTAGCGAGGTGCGATCCCAGAATATATGCAGTAATTAGCTTCATACCCTTTTTTCCTGCCACTTCCTGCAACGGAGAATTAGAAATTTGACCCCCCAAAAAAGGGAAAAGATGTGCAGTAAGCAAGTATAGATGTTGACAGGACACTAATGCGCATCAAGCACCACATGACTGCCCGAAAAAACTGCGCATCAAATTAAGATGCGCAGAAAACTTTAGTGAGACCGCGGCCCAAGTCTGTTGTGTCCTTTGAATGACATACAACACCCTACAGTGCTAGAGCAGTGGTGGCAAACCATCGGCACTCCAGATGTTTTGGACCACAACTCCCACAGTCCTTTGTCATTGGCAGTACCGGCTTGGAATTCTGGGAGTTGTGGTCCAAAACACCTGGAGCACCAAAGGATCACCATCCCTGTGCTAGAGTAATCTCTAAGCAGTTTACAACATACTGTAGTTACAAAAAATAGTACTCTTGCCCCCTAGTGAGCTGGGGACTCATTTTACCAACCTCAGAGAGGTGGAAGGCTGAATGAACCTTAATTCCTGATCCAGAACCCACTGGGATCAAACTCAGGTCATGAGCAGAGCCTTGACTGCAGGACTGCAGTTCGGCCACTGTGCCACGGCCCCTTGTCGAGTGTGCAAACAGTCCAAGATCTTTTCCAGCCTTCAATAAGAATCCCACCAATGAGGAACAACTTTCTAATGCAGAGAAGACTTTTGCTCAATCTCAGGAAAACGACGAGGGACATGATACAACCGTAGCAGTATGATATCTTTTTGCAACCATTCTGTGGAATCCCAGAACTTGGAAGTATGGGGAAAAACATAGAATTTCTCTGCCAGAGAGTTCTAGTATTTTTCCCATCTATAAGATGCTCCCATGCATAAGACGCCCCCCAATTTTCCAGCCCTAAACATCGGTTTATCTACTGTGTGGTTCTCTCATTGGCTTATTTCCAATGTTTACCCTAATTTTTTAGTCTAACAGGTTTAGTTAAAAACATACTCTTATACATGGAAAAATGCAGCTACATACATACATACATACATACATACATACATACATACATACATACATACATACATACATACATACATACATACATACATACATACATACATACATACATACATACAGAGCAAATTTCATTGGCTCTGCAGAACCACGATGATTTTGGAACTATGGGGTGTACGCTTAATTCTTAGCCTCAATTTTTACGATTCTGGCTGCTTGTTTAAAAAATAGTTTGCCACCCACTGCCACTTCCCCTTCTCAGTCTCCTAGCAAAAATAGGTTAAACCTTGCAAACATCATTACAATAAAGAATGTAGCTGTGTATGAAAATCCGCCTAATAATCATTGATATATATGTTGTCAGTTTTAGATGTTTTTTAGATTTTGTTTTAATATTTACTGTCTCAATGTGTTGTAGATTGTAAACCACCCAGAGTTCCCTCTGGGGAGATGGGTGGTGACAAATCTAAATAAATAAATAAATAAATAATAAAATCTCTTTTCATTTGGGAGCGCTTTGTCTCTCTCAGAACAAACAGCCGCCCTTCCCTGGAAAAGGTGACTGGTGAGGGTCTGTACGCTTTCTAAAAGCCTCAACAAGCAACTGCAACAGCTTCTTGCGATCTGCAGAATCATGGATGGACGGCCACAGACGGACCCCCCCCTTTTCCTCCCCTTCCGTCTATTGAACAGCTGCTGAAAGCCTGGATCTACTCCCAAGGGGGCTCGAGAAGTTTTCAAGCTCCTCCCCTCTGGCGAAGGGTGAGAAAGTTCACAACACACTGCTGCCTGCTGGCTGCTCAGTTGCCTCCTCGTCTCAGGCCACACCAACAGCTGAGATCCAAAAGAGTTGTGTGGCTCTCTTCCTGTAACCTCCTCCTCCCTTCTACGCATCGCAACCATCCGCAGAACACAGAGGGATGCAGAGGGGATGGGTGCCACCCATCACAGCAAGGCCAGGATGGGAGCAGAGGCTGTAGCGGCAGGTTTCTGGGAACCATCACTCCAACTGGGCCCCAGTTACCACCGGCCAGATGGAGCCAGGAAGACCTAAGCTCAAACCCACTTCTTGTCGCGAGACAAGTTATCACGACCATGGGAACACTGAAACAGAGACAAAACCACGTGATTCGACCAGCGCTGTCACGGTACAAAACTAGTCGCGAAACAAAGAAGGACGTGAAGTAACTGCCAAAGAATTGCAGAACACACACAAAAGGAGACTGGACCTCATGAAGTTCTCTTCTCCCAAACTATATCTGGGCAACACTGGATACACTAGGGACGGGTGCAGATAATATAAACAGCCTTGCAGCTTAACGGCAGGAAAATATGTTCTTTGAAATGTTGGGTATAACATGCTGTTATTGGAGATGACACCAGGAGATTGCTGCTGGCAGAACTTCATTTATTCTGGCAGCCTTAATTACTTGCTGTGCTGATGGCCTGCCGAAATGTGTTTTTCTCCATCAAATATTTGCACAAGTTATGTGAAACCAAGGTAGGCCAACATGCAAAAAGGATAGCTTTTTTTAAGTTCTCAAGATGGGACCAAAATGGTACAATTAAAGGGAACACATGGCAAAAGGCTGCATGAGCCACCATGGAACGAATCTTAGAGTAGCAAAGGCCGCTGTCTTACCAGTGTTTTCTTCTTATATAAATTCCCTGTGTATTTTTTTTCGGGCAGTGTTTTTAATGTGGAGTTAGTGTCCTCTCTTCTGCATCGTAGAGGGGTCCTACTGTACATGCCAACACATGCTATAAAGCTCACAACAAACATGCATCATCCGAAAGATTTATGGTTTGCAGGGAAGAATCTTTCGGAGGCTGTCCGAATTGTGTTTTGTTTCCCAGTGGCAGGCAAAAAAGGCAGGTGGGGTGGGAGGAAGAAGCAGCCTTGCTCTTCTTATCACAATATTTCCCGGCAATATCTGACAAGTTCTCCATTTCAAGACTCTGGAAAAAATCTGCTTGCAAAAGGCCCCAGATCCTTGGAATGCAGTTCCCCAAGGAGCGTCTGGAAATTTGCACCGTGAAGTCTGCCCAGCCTGAAACATCTGCTGCTCTCACAGCAACAACCTCCCGTGGCCAACGGCTGCCCATTTCCCTACTACCGACAAGGAAGCAAACGCCTCTCCCTGACCTTCGAAAGCTGTGGTTTAAGGTGGTTACTTTATGTCCTTCTTTGTTCCACGACTAGTGTTGTACTGTGACAGTGTTGGTTGCGATCACGTGTTTTTGTTTCAGTGTTCCCATGGTCATGATAACTTGTCTCGTGACAAGCGCTACCTCACGGTCTTGTACTGTGACAAAAATAGAATTTGTCTAGCTTCCTTTTTCCTTTGGGGGGCTTAAAAAGTTTTTGATATTTTGAATTACTGGTGATCAGGGTTTCATATGCCAATGCAGCAGAGTCAAATTGGGAAAAAAAACTGGACACAGTTTTCTGAGAGAAACGAATGTATTGTTGCGTGACAATCGTTACTACATGGTGTCTTGTCTCAGAACGGAAAGCAGGAGCAAAGAGTGACAAGGGAAAACCCTGCCCCAGCACCAGGTACAGTATTGTCACGCTTAGCACCCATTCCGGGGCCGTGGTCAAGACAAATTTCAGTAGTTGTATAATGGATGTGAAGTAACATTTTTTGTTCCGCTCCTAAGCGCAACACTAACAGAGACAAAATGGATGTGAAGTAATCGCCTAAAAGAAGTTCCAACCAGAGGGGAAAATGGACCAATAATACCCATCAGTCCATTCAAACAAACAAACAAAATGTTTAAAAGAAGGGATTGGGGGGAAAGAAGCACAGTCCAATTCTTCACCATTTAAGGACCAATACCTTACAACAGAGATATTACCCCAGATGGGGCAGCTTTTACTACACTATTTGTTGGAAACTATCCCTAAATAAAGCATCCCACCCCCTTTCAACTATCCCAATGCTATGGGCCGTGAGATGAAAAAGTCAGACAGCCAATTTATCGAACTAGGTCTTGTTAGGCATCCAGGATTGACTCACAACCTAAGACAGGAAATATTCCTTTTGTTTTGTTTTTTGTTTTTCTTTTTTTGGACTAGCACTCCAAGAAGACTACAGCATCTGGCCTGGATGCCTTCCAAAGGGGATTGGACAGATTCCTGGAGGAAAAGTCCATCACAGGTTACAAACCATGACGGGGATGTGTCATCTCCAGGCTTAAAACCAGGGTGATTCAAGGGCCAGATGCAGGAGAGTGGTATCATGAGACAGATATCTAATCTCGTGTGCTCCCAGACACATTTGGTGGGGCCACTGTGAGATACAGGAAGCTGGACTAGATGGCCCTTTGGCCTGATCCAGCATGGCTCTTCTTATGTCCTTATGTACTGGTTTTGACTCTTGTAATTGTTCTTGATGACAGCTCTAATAAACTGGTTAAGGCTAAGTGCTTCCCAGACTGCAGTGCCATCAGAACTGCATGGTTGTGGATAGATATGTGGAAAGTTGTAGATTTGAAGTCAGACTCTCAGGACCCCTTGCCGGACTGTCAATATTTGCATAGGGTAAACTCGCATCACTGACCTATTTCACATGATTCCCAGTTTCAATCCAGTTACACCCCACGAGCTCCTGATGCCTGAGGCATGGGAGCAGGTCCTTTCTCCTGCCGCCATGATGCCAACATACGCACATGAATCAGATCAGCTGCTAATTTTTTACTTCTGTGCTGGTAAAGAAACAATGCCCCCCCTATAATACCATTTCCCCAAAAGTAAGACCTCCCCCGAAAATAAGACCTACCTTAGGTTTTGCCTCTTGCTGAAATAAGGCATCCCTTGAAAATAAGACCTCCCCCGATAAGAAGGCCCCCCCGAACATGAGGCCTCCCCAATAATAAGGCCCCCCCAAAGCTCAGTTTTGCCTCTTGCTGAAATATAAGACATCCCCTGAAAATAAGACCTAGCGCATTTTGGGGGAGCAAAACTTAATATAAGGCACTGTCTTACTTTTGGGGAAACAGGGTACATGATAGCAGACAACTAAAGAGTAGAGAGGCACAAAGGAATGATAAGGGGCAAAGGAGGACCGGCCAGTAGAGATGGGCACGACTCAAAAAAATGGTGTTTCGTTTGTCGTTTGGTCGTTTAGGGGTCCGTTTCGGTTTGTTTTCGTTTTCGTGAGTTTTTTTGCAAAAAAAATTCGTTTTTGTTTTGTTATGTAACAAAACAAAAAACCGAAAATAAAACAAAAAATTTGCTGTTTCGTTACCATTTAGCACAATTCAATGTATTTGCCGTAACGAAAACGACGCGGTCAACAAATTTTTTCGTGTTTTGGGTCGTTTCGTTTCATTTTGGAGTCAAAATTCATTTTTCGTTTCGTTACATAACGAAATGAAAAAACGAAAATGAAAAATCGCTCATTTCATGCCCATCTCTACCGGCCAGTAAGACTGCAACCACTGTCCCCCCCCCCAGCAGCTGCTGCCTGAGACGGTTGCTTCAGTTGCCCTACTATTAGAGCCGGCCTCCTTTCTGACCTCGCTGGAACAGTGTGGGAAGGAGACACTTTTGTCGCTGGCAGTGATGCTCTCATCTTCATGTGTGCAAAACCTCAGCCAACTCTCAGCCACTTCCCCAAGACTAAAGGGGGGGATTCAGAATTATTTTTGCCTTGTTTAACATCGACAACAGAAATGGTTTTTTTCCCACCACTTGCCACTCGCTGCCCTTGGCCGCCTTGGACGTAAAGAAGCCAACAAAAGGATCAGCCACCTGCCACAGATGTCAAGATGTCAACATTTGCAGGAGCCCCCTTGTTTCTTTAAAAAAAGAAAAAGAAAAACGAAAACCAAACAAAAGTATTCATCATCCACAGATGAGTTTTGTCACCCACAGCTCCATTTGGCTGCCTTCTGGCTGCCTTTTGGGCAAGGGCTGTGAGAGATTTATTCTCCTCAGCAAAACAGAAAAATGGGTTGGCAGACGACAACGGTTTAAAACAGGAGTTTGCAAACTATCATCCAGGGGAAACCTGCAGCATTTGTTTGGTTTTTTTCGTTTATTTATTTAAAAGCTAAAATTGTTCAGAAACATAGGAAGCTCACCAGCTTTCCAATAAATGAGCTACCGTAGAAGAAACCTGTAGTAACGCAACGGTGGGCAAAACAGATTGAAAGGCCAACAAACACCTCATTCAACAGGCTCCCTAAAGAGAAAGGGGGTTGTCATGACACACCACAACCCTCAAACAAGTGGACAAAAACAGTGCCCTCAGGAGGTTGTGCCGAAATCTATGTCCGCAGGGCTTTCCTTAGGTCAGGAGCTAATGCTGGACGTGTAAAGCAGAAAGATAGGAGCTTACTGGTAGGTAATATATTAACAGAGGTGAGCTGCCAGAGAGACTTAAACCAGGAATGCTAGAAGCAGGAGCCAAAAGTCTCTAATCCTACAAGTCTTGGGAATCCTCCTGATTGCATGGCTACTGGCTACTACGTTGGCTTGGGAATTATGGAAGTGAAGTAAAAAAAAAAAAAACCTAACTTTGCTAAGCCTTGCTTTGCTGTACTACCTAAATAATAACCTTAATTAATCCACTGATTAAACAAACATGCTGCCTTTCTCCCCAAGGCAGCTCGCAATCAGTAAAAACAACAACACAATAAACACAATTAAAACCACAATAGAGCCTGAGGCTCCGAAAACTGTCGGCTGCAAGGTCGGCAGCTCAGCAGTTCGAATCCCAGGTGCCACGCAGCGGAGCGAGCTCCCACTGATAACCCCAGCTCCTGTCAACCTAGCAGTTCGAAAGCAGGTAAATGCAAGTAGATAAATAGGTACCGCCGTTAAAAGCGAGATGGTAAAACAGTGTTTCCTTGCAGCCATGCTGGCCGCGTGGCCACGGACTTGCACAACACTGGCTCTCCGGCTTGAATACGGAGATGAGCACCACCCCTAGAGTGGGACACAACTAGCACACATGTGCAGGGGGAACCTTTACCTTTAAGGCACAATAGTTAAAAACAAACAGCCATATTAAAAAGCACCATTTCAAAATGCTTTAAACCAGGCTCAGCTCAATTCGGTACACACAGAATCACATACTGCCCCTGTTTGTTCAAATCAGTTATTTATTATTTATATTTATTTACCGCCCGACTTTCCCAAAGCAACTCTGGGCGTCAAACAATGAAAGGTGGACAAGAATAGGAGCGATATTAAATCCGTATTACCGTGTTTCCCCCCAAATAAGACAGTGTCTTATATTAATTTTTGCTCCCAAGGATGCGCTAGGTCTTATTTTCAGGGGATGTCTTATTTTTCCATGAAGGAGAATACGGTACACATTTATTGTTATCTTATTATCGGGGAGGCCTTATTTTGGGGGGCATGCCTTATATTTAAGTCAGAGGCAAAAATGTAAGTAGGTCTTATGTTTGGGGGATGTCTTATATTTCGGAGAAACATATAAAAATATTAAGAGACACAATTCAATAAAATACAGAAACTCAAAGGTGTAAGATGGCTGCAAATAAACCAGACGAGCAAACAGATGACATAAAACAGATCAACCTCCTTGATCGCCAAAGGTGGCCTTAAAAAGCCAAGTTTTTAACTGCTTCTTCTTCTTTTTTTCAAAAAGCCCGGTGGCCGTGGGGACGGCATTTTTAGACACGGTTTATCTACTAATTTAAACTGCATTTAAAGGGACGTGGGATAGGCTCCATAAAGGTCAAGAGGGGCTAACAAAGTCCTAAGTTCGCTAGGAAGATGGTTCTACCATATTGGGCCAGCCACAGAAAAAGCACAGTTCCGGGCGGAAGCCTTACAGACCTCCCGGGGGGAGTGGTGACCCAAAGCAAAAGGGACTGTGATGTTCTGGTGGGCCGGGCCAACGTTGACCTTTGGACGACAAGCAGGCATGTCCAAACTTCAGCCCTCCTGACGTTTTGGACCACAAATCCCAGAATTGTAAGCTTAGATTGCCAGTGACAAAAGACTGTGGGAGTTGTGGTTCAAAACATCTGGAGGGCCGAAGCTTGGACATGCCTGAGTTAAAACATATCTAAAAAAGAAGGTCTTTGGTGCTGGTGGAAAGACCAGAGGTGGCCTCCCTAGTTTCCTGAGAGGGTGCTTCTTTCGTGTCCGTGAGACAAAGGTCTTCCTAAGAGTTCCTAAAAGCCGTGTGGTGGTGGTGGAGGAGGCGTTGAATGGGATGAGAAAGCCTTTCAGACCATCACATCCCAATTTATACAGGGCTTCATAGGTCACTCCAAACCTTTTGAATTGTGCCTGGACATGGGGAGGGAGCCAGCAAAGCATACCGCAGTCTATAATTGTCTCTTTAATAACACAGATCAGGCTGAACAGGCCGTTCTTTGATGCCGACGAGCACCCGGTGAAACCGACTCATAATTAGAGGTAATGAATGTCTGTAGTTTCAACCCAAATTACTTCCTTAATGTAATTTGATCAATCAAAGGTGTGCTCCTGGAACCTACTGCTTATTATACCCCCCAAGCTAATGTATGAGCACCACAAGTATTTCGCTGAATTCACAATGGCATGAGGAGAACAATGAAACCACCTCCAAAAGAAAACCTTGCAAGCACAGGAGAGCTTGTGGTTTAAAAAAACCCAGGATGCAAACATTCTACACATCAATGTATATACCATATCCTTATCACCCGTAACTAGGTCCACAATGCTCTCTCTGCCCATTTTTTAAAAACCCATCTCAAAATGATTTTTTAACCCTCAGAGGTTAAATCAGATGCTTTTATTTAACACAACCCAAATCTTTTCCTTCTTTCCTTTAAGTGCTTTTTTCCGTTGCTGGTTTTAATTCTGTCAAGAGGGGGAAAGGAGCTTGAGTTGTTTGCTTAGGAAAATTGGACGTGGTTTGACAGCACTGTATCAATGAAGCATCAACGCCAACTAACATTTTCCTTGCATTTCGCAGTTTTTCAAACCCTGCCACATATGTTATCACTACCAATGGGCACAAACCACTGGTTCGTTGGTTCGTTTTCTGGCAGGTCACCAAACTGCTGATCTGCAGTTTGGTGACCTGCCCCCTCTTGTGGGTGGGTGCTCACTTGGGGGCAGGGCACCAAATTGTAGATCAGCGGTTTGGTGCCCTGCCGGAAAACGAACCAACGAACCAGTGGTTTGTGCCCATATGTAGTTATCACCCTACCCCTTCCAAAATGTGCACCACTATTGTAACTCTTATACTACAGGTGTGATCAAAATGAAACCAATCTTGGTCACCGAAATTAAATTCAGCTGCTTCACTATACCAGATAAAACCATAGAAGGATGAACGTGAAAACATTCAATGCCTGAAATCTCAGATTGCACCTTGCGTTTTTCTCTTCTACTCAACATGGCCATGGCAATAGCACCATAAACACTGTCATACACCATACGTAGAGGAAAATTTCTTTTTCCTCTATGTAGGACAAGGAAAACATTGGACAAAATGAATCTGCAGAATACACCTGGAAAACCTTACCTTTCCAAATGTTGAGCACGGCACCAGAGCTGTAGCGCTTCCCAGCCTTGTTGGTTGCCACACAACGGTACACCCCAGCGTCACTTTCCTTGACATCTATGATTTGGAGGGCACCATTTGGGAGCACAATAAACCTATGAAAACCAAAGGGCATGAGGAAGTCTTAAGGGCCATGACAGATAGGGCCACGATTTCCAGTCATAAGAACATAAAAACATAAGAAGAGCCATGCTGGATCAGGCCAAAGGCCCATGATGTCCAAATTTTGGCCCTCGTGATGTTTTGGACCACAACTCCCAGAATTCTAAGCCTGCATTTCCAATAGCAAAGGACTGTTGGAATTGTCGTCCAAGACATCTGGAGGGTTGAATTTTGGACATGCCTGCCCTACTAGAATCATTATGAACCAGTTCCGACTTCAGGTCACATAACTAACCTACCTCACTCCAAGTGTGTAATGTAAAGCAGAAGCCACAGAACAGCCCATTCGCACATTCAATCTTCTCTGGAAGCTGGAATTGCTTCAGAAATCAATCTGAGTGGCCCGAGAGAGGAAAGAAGGACACTCAAATTCCCTCTAACCAAGGCTAGATTTTCAGTTATAGCCGCTTATGGTGTTATGCTGAAGGGGAATCAGTATGTTGTTATTTTTCCATAAATTCAGTAAATGAGAGGTCAGTTATTGTTACAGTAGGACCCCAGTATCCTCTGGGGATCAGTTCCAGGCCTTCATGTGGATAACGAAAACCGTGGATAAGAGAGAATGCCCCAAACCCACAAAACTGCTATTTTGTGACAGTAGCATGCTTTACGGCTGCTGTTTTATGACAGGAGCTTGCTTTAGGGCTGCTGTTTTACGACAGTAGCTTGCTTTACGGCTGCTGTTTGTGACAGTCGCTTGCTTTTCAGCTGCTGAATTATTTATTTAATTTTTCCCCCTCTGCCAATCGCCGATCACTGAATCAGTTTTTAATGAGTCAGCGGATACGGGGTCCTGCTGTATTTTTAGATAAAGTAAGGGTTCCCGCTAGTAGTGATGAATAAATAACTAAACTTACTTGGGTTCTGGAGGCACAGCTACGCCATCCTTCTCCCAGGAGATGACTGGAGGAGGCAGCCCTTCAATCTGACACTCAAAGCGGGCCATGCCATTTTGTTCCACCGTTTGGGTCTCAGGGTGTCGCAAAAACTGGGGCAAACCTGGGATTCAGAAGGGAAAAGGGTGTCAACTCAAAGCAGCACAAAAAAGAGCGAGGGAGGGGGGCAATTTTAGCCCGCTGTCTTTTATTTTCCTGGAGAAATGATTGGATTTCCTTTCTCAAAGCTCATGGGGTAATTGGGGTATCCAGAGAGGTCCTACAACCAACAAGAAGGAAAGCAATAAAAAGAGCCAGTCATACTCTTCACTTATTACCATGGGCATTTAGCCCATAAAAACAGTGTGGCATGTGGACTATTTATTTTATTTATTTATATACAGTGGTACCCCGACTTAAGGGCAGCTCGACTTAAGAGCGGAAAACTGTTGGTGTTGTAACCGCCATGGTCTGCTCGACTTACAAATGGGTTTTTTTTTTTACATTTTTAAACTTATTTTTTGAATTTTTAAGATAGGTACCCCGACTTAAGAGTAGTTTGACATAAGAGCATGCATTCGGAACGAATTAAATTTGTAAGTTGAGGTACCACTGTATTTCTAATACCGCCCGTCTTCTCGGAAAAACTCCAGGCACTTGGTTTCAGAATCTGGCTCTGAATCTTGGATTGAGTATTTGATCAGTCAGAAAATACTGGTCATAGCCACTGGTGTGTCAACAACTGGTCGAGTATGTTAAAATTAAGTCTGCTCCCATTTACACCCTTATGGCCTGTCTTCCTTTTTCCTAAACCCGAGGTGGGCAAGATCCAAAGAGGGTGGAGGATGATAGAAACCGGCGCTGGTATATCCCTACCCTCGCCACCCCCACCCCAGTGCCCTTCACATTGCTCCACCCCACAACGGTGGCTCTCCAAACTCCAGTGGCTGGGGTGGGGGGCTTCTTACACAGCAGGAGCCCGAGCTGCCAGTCATAGCCCCAATACCCCGGACAAGGAAAGTTCCCTCCTGCCTGCACACAAGTTCTTTCTGGCAAGGCAGCCTCGTGCCCCATTTGCTGGGAGAGGTATTTCTCTTGGATCCTTCCCGCTCTCACTCACACGGAATGCTAAATGGAGCACACAAAGAACTCACAGCCAAAACAACCCAGCAGGTGATCTTTATTCATCCCAATGGACATGTTTTCCGTTTTTTTGTTTTTTGTTTTTTTGTTTTTTTGAAAAAAAACAGCATTAGGATGGAAAGCTCAATTCTAGCCCAAGGCATGCTCCTTTCTTTCTTTCTTTCTTTCTTTCTTTCTTTCTTTCTTTCTTTCTT
>JAHTLZ010000252.1:6228668-6240990 GCA_023846285.1 Phrynocephalus versicolor
TGTGTGTGTGTGTGTGTGTGTGTGTGTGTGTGTGTGTGTGTGTGTGTAGATCCTAAGATCTTAAGCTAGGTTACACAGCTTTATAAAACCATTAAAGAACATAAGATATTTAAAACTATTTATAATAAAACACAATTTAAAAACACCAAATGAAAGCACTCAAACATTCGTAACATTTATAACCATTGCTTCAAATCTTGTGCAGGCCACGATCCTGTACATGCAGAGTATGTACCTGGTAGTGGGGCCGCTTAAAAAAATCTTGTAAATAAAATAAATAAATAAATAAATACTTTAATGTAATGTGCGTTTTGTTTCTCCAAGATGCCTTGTAAGCTTCAACACAAGCCCGTTTTCAAAAACATTAGCTCTACGTAGACTGGGATCCAATGAAACTCATTTCACCCGTGCCCTGTCCACGCCGATTTCCACAGGGCCCAACAAAAAGAGAGTTTCAGCATCTCTCGGGAACATCCCGCTGTTATTTACAGCGAACCTCACGAGCGCAGCCCCTACCAGTTGCTTTGGGCCTGACATCTTGGTGACCAAACTCTTTACACAACTTTGCTTCGGACGACTGTGCCCTCCACTCCCGAATGCAAATGTTTCCTGGCCCCATGACAAGTTTATCAGCACAGGCTATCAACCACATGGCACCATGCCCAGCGTCGATCACAGATTAATTTTATAGCAATTTCAAGCACCCTATTAAACCCTCCTGCTCCCTTTCCGCTGATTGTAAGAGCCCCCCTTTTGGGGGGGAGTGGAAGAAAAGAAAGGGATGGGGGGGTTGAGCAGCGAATGCATTTGTGAGCATCCAATTAACTGCAACAAAGTCCAGCATTAACAGAGCGAAATTGCATCCGTCAAAGAAGTGCCAGGGAAGCCACGCACAAAAAAAGCCCCTCATTACTGACAATGTGACAAATCAAATAGCTAACTGTTTGACTAATTTAAAACACCTTTCTTCCTAAGCAGGCAATCCATCACCGTGCCTAGTACCTCTGAGATACACACTACATTCTCTTTAGCATCATCACTTTCGTCCCAGGAAGAAGAGCAAAAGGCAGCCCTGATCCCCTTCTTTTGCACAAACCAGTCGAGAAAGGTTGGAGAACATGTCTCCCTCCCAGCCTTGGGTCCCCAGATGTTCTTGGGACTACAACTCCCAGAAATCCCGGCCAGCGTGGTTGGTGCCAAAGGCGTCTGGGAGTTGGTTGGACTGCCAGTTCCATCAGACCACCAAACGAGTGTTCAAGGATGACAGGAGCTGCAATCCAGCAGCATTCCCCAGAAACTCACAAAAGGTACAACATAAGAAGAGCCATGCTGGATCAGACCAAAGGCCCATCTAGTCCAGCTTCCTGTATCTCACAGTGGCCCCACCAGATGCGTCTGGGAGCGCACAAGACTAGATCTCTGTCTCCTTATACCACTCCCCTGCATCTGGCCCTTGAAGTACCCTGGTTTTAAGCCTGGAGATGACACGTCTCCATCATGGTTTGTAACCTGTGATGGACTTTTCCTCCAGGAATCTGTCCAATCCCCTTTTGAAGACATCCAGGCCAGATGCCATCACCACATCCTGTAGCAGGGAGTTCCACAGACTAACAACACGCTGGGTCTGTGAAGATTCTCAGTCATCCAGGTGAGTTTATCTGGAAGTATAAACACGCTGGATTTAAAAAAAATATTTTCTTTTGTCTGTTCCCACTCTCCCAACCCTCTATCCACTATACTCATGCCCTGCATAATTTTGTACGTCTCAATCATATGGCAGGAATTGCCCCCTCTCCCAGCAAGCTGGATACTCATTTGAACGACCTCGGAAGGATGGAAGGCTGAGTGAACCTCGAGTTTACTACCAGGAGTTGATCTCCAGGTGGCGAGTATGGTTTTAGCTGCGGCACAGATATTTAACCACTGCACCACGAGGCTCCTCGTCATTACCAGCATCCTCAACCATTTCAGGTACTGAATGAAAACAATCTAGGGGCCTGAGCATTTACTGGAGGGGACTTCAAAACAGGGACATGGCAGACAGTCTTCAAAAGGGACACAGCCAGCGAACACGTACCGAACGCTGCCTTTTGCCTTTAAGAAAGAGACGGGCAAGGCAACACCTAGCCAAGAAGAGAAGCAAACACGACTTTCATCCTAGAAGGGCACAGTGAGTAAACAAAAGGTCACTGTTCAGTGTAGAACAAAGGACCTCATCCACCAATGCATCCTCTCTGTGCTAAAAAGAAAGAAAGAAATGGAGCCTTGTGGCGCAGTGGTTAAATGCCTGTACTGCAGGTAAAACTGTGCTCATGACCTGGGGTTCAATCCCAGGTAGAAGGCTCAAGGTTCACTCAGCCTTCCACCCTTCTGAGGTCGGTAAAATGAGTACCCAGCTTGCTTGGGTGGGGGGCAATGTGTAGCCTGCACACTGTAATTTTAAAAATTGTAAACCGCCCAGAGAACACTTGTAGTGGTATGGGGCAGTATATAAGCAGAACACTTTGCTTTGCTTTGCTTTGCTTTACAGCAAGGAAAGACTGGCTTGCACTGGTTTTATTACAGCACAAGCGATCCTGCCCTTTTGCACGCTTGTTGACAAATGAAGGCAGGTTCCGTCCAAACACAAGGAGTCTCATTCAGTCATGTTTCTTGCCTCCTGAAATTCCATCCGCCTCTGTCCATCTCGTTTCAGGCATACAACCATTAAAATAAAGAAACTAGCTTTAAAACTTCAAGTACAGTGTTTTCCGTTTATAATACACTATACAGTGGTGCCTTGCATAAAGGAATTAATTCGTTCCAAATGAAATTATGTTAAGCAAATTTTCCTTTATCCAAATTTCCCATAGGAATGCATCGAAAACGGAGTAATCCCATTTTTATGTCGTACGACGTTTTATTGCTATAAAAAAACCCACTGCTGCTACTATTAAAATTCAGGCATTTAAAATAAATAAATGTCACATGTTTCTGTGGTGATTTGGTGTGTTTTTTGACCACGATTTCAAAAGAAAAATTGCGGTCGCCATTTTGGATCCCCCCCACCACATGGCATGGCGAGACGACGAGGATGACCCCCCCATCCTGGTGCAAGCAGCCCAGGACAGAAGAGGGGGGGAAAGGCCAGGGACCCTCCAGAAACCACCCCTCTGGTAAGTGGCAAAGCCTCAGGCAGGCATATTTTCGCCTGCTTTTTTTGGCCAGGAGTCGGGTTTTTTTAAAAAAAACTTTTAAAAACTTTCTGTGCTTCGCATTGCGCGATCGCCATGATGCCACAAACGAAAACAAAAAACCCGACCAAATTTTTTTTTCGGTTCAAATTCGAGTTCTGACGGCTTAATTATCGTTACCGTTTCCGTTACGTAACGGAAACGAAAAACGAAAACGAAAACAAAAATTTCGCCAAGTCATGCCCATGTCTAGACACAACTAGCACGCATGTGCAAGGGGAACCTTTACCTTTTTACCTAAACATTGTTCTATACAACACGAAAAATACGAAACAGCTACACCCCTCCCATCCTTTGGGGGAATTCTGAATGTTACAGAACAAGAAACTTCATATTCCGAACCTCATCTGCCTATGCTCTCTTCCACCGCATTTTTAGTGACTGTATTATTTTATAACTGTATATTATTTTATAATCTATATTTTTAAAGCAAATACTGTATGTACTCTAATATAAGCCTAGTTTTTCAGCCCTAATTTTGGGCTGAAAAAGGGGGCCCTCGACTTATATCCGGGTCAATACTTTTAGTCATTTTAAACATTGCATGCCGCTTCTCATGACCCCCCCTCATGACCCCCCTTCTGCATCACAGGGGAGTGGTGTGTGATGTTTAAAATGACTTTTAGCCACTGACCCAAGCACTTGCATCATTGGCTAAAAGTCATTTTAAACATTGCACGCCGCTCCCCCAGCTCACAAAGAAGGAGCTGCCAGGCCCTTCTGCATTTCCCACCCTAGACTTATACTCGAGTCAAGACGTTTCCCCAGTTCTGGGGGGTTAAATTAGGGGCCTCAACTTATACTCGGGTCGACTTATACTCGAGTATATACAGTAAGTCTGGCAAAGGGCAAGAGAGACAAAGAACAAGAAAGGTTCCCCTCTGACAGCTACTTGCCTAAATTGCTAGTTGCAGGCTCTTAAACCGTTCAAGCAATAACAGGTGGGAAAAGTCTCTTATTCACGATCAGGTCACTGAACCGGGCAGTGGACATTCAGAGTGGCACACGGACGGAAGCACGGACTCAGCGCCAGCCCTGGTGAATTCCCGAAACAGTGGAAACCAACCCATCCAGAAAGGCAGAGGCCTTTAATTATACAGCTGCAGACCAGCAGGCTAGTATGTTAATGTACACTGATGGGCTCCCATAATCAGATGGACGAAGCCCACCCACCCAGTGCCTGCAAATTATGTAAATGACTTGAAAGAGCAAAGCTCCATCCAGTCAATGCAGCGGTGCGTGAATTTGTTTTTAGAAGCTCCATTTGCTAAGGCATTTTACGGCTTCAAGTGAAATGGCCCAGATTCCTGGGTAATTGTACAGCTGCAAGGGGCTGCAGGAGGTCCTCTATTCCAGCCCTGCTCTACACGTTGGAACCCATTTAACCATACCAAAGGCTCTCGGCTTTTTGCTTCTGCATTAGAGATGGGCACGACTCAAAAAAATGGTGTTTCGTTTGTCGTTTGGTCGTTTAGGGGTCCGTTTCGGTTCGTTTTCATTTTCGTGAGTTTTTTTTTGCAAAAAAATTCATTTTCGTTTCGTTAGGTAACGAAACAAAAAATGAAAACGAAAACAAAAAAATTGCTGTTTCGTTACCATTTAGCACAATTCTATGTATTTGCCGTAACGAAAACGAAGCGGTCGACAAAATTTTTCGTGTTTCGAGTCGTTTCGTTTCATTTTGGAGTCAAAATTCATTTTTCGTTTCGTTACGTAACAAAACGAAAAAACGAAAACAAAAACAAAAACTCGCTCGTTTCGTGCCCATCTCTATTCTGCATGTCTAGGAACAACCCTCTGGCTCCACCGGAACTCTCAAAGTTCACAAAGGGATGGCACCAAGTTGGTTTTTTTTCCGGGGGGGGGGGAATCCAAAGGACGGGAGCGGCCAGCCCCACAAAAAAACCCCAGTGAAAGTATGATCAGGGTCCAAAATCAGACTTCCCACGTTCAAGACATCTAAGCCGATAAGGTTCTCCAAGTGATCTTTGACTCTGAGGATCTGCTGATGAATGGGAGAGCAAGAGACATTGGCAGGAGCAAAGACCGGGAAGACATTTTGGTGTTTCTGAGAATCGTCCTCCAAAAACTCTTCCCAAGTCAAAACAACTCCCAACAAGCCTGGGAAGCTGTAAAATTAGAGCCAACACTTAATGCTTGAGGAACGGAGTGAAGTTCTTTGTCCGCACCACTCACAATATCATGTACTAGTAGGTGATTAATTTAGACCACCAGATGGCCTGGAACAAAACAAGAGATATTGTTTTGGAACAAAACAAGAGATATGCAGCTCGCAGCCCTTGATGGACCCACCCCTTTTTTGGGTAATTTGAAAAGCACGAGGGAATGCATCTAAGGCGGTTACTTCACGTCCTACTTCGTTCCCCGATTACGTTCGTTCCGTGACAGCGTTGTTGGTGGTCACGTGGTTTTGTCCCTGTTCAGTCCCTGTTTTCGTTTACCTACAGGCGTGATTACTTGTCTCGTGACAACTGTTACTTCACCTCCTTGTTTCGCGACAACTACTGGATTTCCCTTTAATTTTTCCTAACCTCGTGTGATTTCTATTCGACGCATGAAAAAAAATTCAGATTTTGAGCACTGTTTTCACAAAATATGTTTTTTTAAAAAATATCCCACCCATTGCAAATAAGAGACAAAGCCATACGTGCTCATGCCTAGCACAAGTACAGGGGGAGTTCAGATGATTCCAGGTTGTTCCGGGTCATCAGATATCCCACGAAGAGCTGACAGGGCAAAATGCCAAGTCCTAATTAATGTAAAACTACCAGAGGTAAGCATGGGGAATGAATGTTGATCTAACCTCCATTCTTTCACCTATCCTTGCCCAAGGACTTGTAAGAGTTGCAACAGTGACCTTTGTCTCTCTTTGCAAAAGATATACAGTATATATATATATATATATAAAGTTAGAGCCCCCTGTTTTCTCTTCCCTGAGGCCATGACCTCTTCTTTTTTAGTGCAGGACCACCCCTCCCCCCCACCCATGGCACACACCCAACTGGTTCCCCCTCCCCAAAAAAAGGAGATAAGGATGGTTCTGATTACCTTAGTGGACAAGTCAAGGTCTAAAACTCTTTGGAGATCTGAAGGCCACCTGTTACTAACGTGATTTGAAGGAACGTCAATGAAAGGATGCAGACTCACTAATTACTTTCTTTTCAAAATTTAAGTCAGTTTTCCAGATTGTTTTGATGCATTTACTCCTGTCGCTAGCTGGGACACATACTTCTGACGGACATCCTGAGGTTGGAGGCAAAACAGTTCCTCAGAGGGAATAAATATCCCTCTTAATGTGTATGTTGAGATTCAAATTATAGCCTTAATCTTACCACACAATCAGCCCCAATCCTTTTGTTCTGGCAGACAAGAATCAAAGTGTAAGCAATAAGGATTAGATAGAAGTGCTTTTAAGGTGTTTCATGGAAGCTTTCGGGTTTAAAAACATTTTTTGTCCAGTTATTCCAAAAGTCAAGACAGGATGAAATGGTGAGAATGAATAATTCAGAACAGAGTTCATCAATGTTGGGAAGAGAGAGAGAGAGAGAGAGAGAGAGAGAAAGTCTACTGTTTTATTTTCCATGATAGAAGACTAGAATATGTAAATAAAAATAGGAAAAAACAATGCACTTGGTATACTCTACCGGAGAATAATCTCTCCTGAATAATTTCCCATTTAATAGGAGGGAAAGAAAAGAAGTGATAGAGGTCAACCCTTGTTTTAGGAAGAACAAAGAAAGGGTTGTG
Organism: Phrynocephalus versicolor; assembly: GCA_023846285.1. Lineage (NCBI taxonomy): Eukaryota > Metazoa > Chordata > Lepidosauria > Squamata > Agamidae > Phrynocephalus > Phrynocephalus versicolor. The sequence continues at coordinate 6,235,670 of JAHTLZ010000252.1, forward strand.
TGGTACCCAAGATTACGCAACTGCAAGAGTGGGTGGATACCTTTTATTGGACCAGTAAAACATCAAACCAATTGTAAGCTTCTGTGGAGGAATCCCACTTCACAGATAGTGCAGAAAAACTGTAGGTAAGAGTTCACAAATTGGTGGTGCATGTCAGTGAAAGGTGATCCTTGCAGCATGTTTTAGAACACTGGTTCTCAACCCGTGGGTCCCCAGATGTTCCCGGATTGCAACTCCCAGAAGTCTTCATCACTAGCTGAGCTGACCAAGATTTCTGGGAGTTGCAGTCCAGGAACATCTGGGACCCACAGGTTGAGAACCACTGTTTTAGAATATTGATATCTTGACCAAAAAGGCTGCCACTTACCCTGTGATAAGACAGACAGACAGACACACACACACACACACACACACACACACACACACACACACACACACACACACACACACACATTTTAGGGATATGCCATTGTAGGAATATGCCTTTCTTCTCAATGATATACACAATAATCTTATCAAAGCAAAAAAGGGGGGTGAGCCGCGTGGCCATCACAAAAGACAATTGCAAAAATAGGTTACAGGAGATACCTTTATAGGCCACTATTAAAAATTTTAAAAAAGGAACACTGCAAGCTTTCAAGTATAAATCACCCTTCTTCAAAGCAGGTCCCAGAAGTTCAGACATGGTAAAAGATGTGCTTTACCAGGAGGTTACTTTTAAAGTCCTTGGTTAGATGGTGTTCTTGAAGTCAATAATCTTAGGAAAGGAGAGATTTCATCTCTGCACAAGGCCCACTAAAATACACGCCGGAGAAATACATTTCTAAATTCTCAAACAAATTCACTTGAGTTACTGTGGAAAGTACACAGATAAAAAACAATCTGCTAAGCTAGCTAATGGCCTGTTGGTCACACCAATTAGCTTAATTATTTATTGATTGCTTATTTAAAGATTAGCAGCTAGAAGATCGAGATCTCAGGGAATGGGAGCAAGAAACACAAGGCCGAGTTGCACTGCAAGCCGATGCTCAAACAGATGCTTAAAGAGGACCACGGACAGACGCCCCCCCCCCAAAAAAAACATGGAGTGGAAGGCAAAGCTGGAATTTTCATCATCACCACCATCCCAAGTAACTGGAAGGTACACACAGACGGCTCATCATGGCTGCCGAGCCAACCTCAGGCAGGATACAAAGCAAAAGTGTTCTGCTTATATACCGCCCCATACCACTACAAGTGGTCTCTGGGCGGTTTACAATTTTAATTACAGTGTGCAGGCTACACATTGCCCCCCAGCAAGCTGGGTGCTCATTTTACCGACCTCGGAAGGATGGAAGGCTGAGTGAACCTTGAGCCTGCTACCGGGGATTGAACCCAGGTCGTGAGCACAGTTTTACCTGCAGTACAGGCATTTAACCACTGCGCCACGGAACTGAACCCTGGTCTTCTGAGTCGTCACTGTCTATTTACAGTGGTACCTTGTATAAAGGAATTAATTCATTCCAAATGAAATTATGTTAAACAAATATTCCTTTACACAAATTTCCCATAGGAATGCACTGAAAACAGAGTAATCCCATTTTTATGTTGTTCAGATTTGCCCCATAGTCGATTATGTTAAGCAAATTTCCCCTATCTCCAGAATTTTTATGTTGTACAAATTTCATGTTATACAAACCGTTTGCTATACAAAGGTCCACTGTAATGTACTTATTAAAGTCAAACGGACTTATATTTTGATTTAAATATCAGTTCAATTTTTTAAGCTTTCAAGGGCTAAAATCAAAAACTCTGATTTTTTTTTAAAGACTTAAATTGCGATTTGAATCAATTTGATTTAAATCCAGTCCACCCTGCCAGGGCTAAAGAAGGTGGGACATGATGACATGCACCACAGCTGCATTGTTCTGCTTATATACTGCCCCATACCATTTAAAGTAGTCTCTGGGCGGCTTACAGTTTAATCATTCAGGCTACACACTGCACACACCCCCAGCAAGCTGGGTACTCATTTTACCAACCATGGAAGGATGGAAGGCTGAGTCAACCTTGAGCCAGCTACCAGGGATTGAACCTCAGGTTGTGAGCACAGTTTTACCTGCAGGACAGGCATTGAAACAGTTTCCCAAGCTTTCCAACCACACCAGGTGAGAGAGCCATCCCCGATCCTGGCACCTCCTCCCTCCCTCCCTCCCCCCCCTGTTGTTCTCCCTTGTCTCTTCAGCCTCTTCACTTTTCTACATACCCTCTGTCCTCCTCACTAGAGATGGGCACGAATAAAAAAAAATGGCATTTCGTTTGTCGTTTTGTCATTTGGAGGGTCCGTTTCGGTTCGTTCCCGTTTTTCGCGAATTTTTGCAAAAAACAATCATTTTCATTTTTGTTCATTTCGTTACCATTTATTTCAATTTTTTGTGATTTTTTTTTTTAGGATTTTAAGCCATTCACTTGTATTGCAGCAACAGAAACGAAACGCACGACAAAATTTCCGGTGTTTCTGTTTGTTTCGTTTCATTTTAGAGACAAAATTCGTTTGCCGAAAAAACGGAAACGGAAACGAAAAATTGTTCGTTTCGTGCCCATCTCTACTCCTCACCAGTAAGGGAACATGGACTGCGGGCAGGATGTCATCAGAGTAGCCTATAGGCTAGACGGTACAGTTTATAAATCTAATAAATAAATAAATCTAATTAATCTAATAAATCTAATAAATAAAAATCTAATAAATAAATAAATAAATAAATAAATAAATAAACAAACAAACAAACACACACACACACACACAAAGGGCCAGTCTTTGTACATGGGTTGGCCATTTTCAGGGTGGCTGCTTAAAATAGATGGCTTAGGGTGGAATCAGGAATTATAACAGTGGCCCATGGTGGGGCAAAACATCAGGAAGAAAAACTTCCAGAAGATGGCCAGAACAACCGGAAAAAACTCACCACAACTATAACCTACATGAGCCTGATCTGTAAGCAAGCCAATTCATACATGGGAGAAAGAGGTTAACTCCGGAACCCCAAAGACTCTATTACCCCAGAATTAACTCGCTACCAAAACAACAATATTCTTGTTAAGCTCTTTCATTTCTTGCCCTCCTCCCCCCCCCCGCACTTCAGTAAAAATGCCGTCAGAGAAAACTATGGGATGCGGGCCAATGGCAAATTACAGTGCAATTAAATACTCAGTCCTCTCTTAATTATATAAACTAGCTCACGCTGCAGCAAACATCAACAGTGGAGAAGCAAGCCCATGCAAAGCCATCATGGGCCTTTATTTGAAGGACACATTTGTCCCCCTCCCAGAGACGAAAAGCGCTTATTTGAGGGACTCCAGTGCCTGCAGCTGCAGCTAGGAGAGCCTCTGAGCAGTACAGTAGGAGCCCCGTATCCACTGATTCAGTTATCCACGGTTGGCAGGGGGGGAGAAATAAATAAATAATTCAGCAGCAGGAAAGCCAGCTACTGCCACAAAGAGCAACAAAGACACCCTCGGACTGTCGTCTTTAGGAGCTGAGCAGTCCATTCTGGTAGCAGACCAAATGACAGGCTTAAAAAAGCCCGTGTAGTCAGCCTCTCTCTCTCTCTCTCTCTCTCTCTCTCTCTCTTTCTGTGTGTGTGTGAGTGAGTGAGTGTGAGAGAGAGAGAGAGAGAGAGAGAGAGAGAGAGAGTTCATTTTTGGGATGAAAAGTGAAGGCAGACATGGGGCGCTTTTACACGACCCCTAAGATCCGCTGGCAACTTAAATTCAGACCAGAGATCTTGGGGGTTTGCTCCTCTTACTGTGTTCCCACCCCTCTGCACTTCCTTGCTCCAATCAGCCCTCCAGATATCTTGGACCACAACTCCCACAGTCCTTTGTCCCTGGCAATACAGGCTTAGGATTCTGGGAGCTGTGGTCCAAAACATCTGGAGCGCCAAAGGTTCGCCACCACTGGAGTAGGCTATACAAATTAAACCAACCAACAAATAGTCGACTAAGTCCTGCGCTGTCAGCTTCAGACCTGTCCCTCCCTCACGCTGTTGGCCAACCTAAACAAATGCCCTCTGACCCCACGGACGTTGCCCACCTCGCCAGTGCTCTCCCCAAAAAGGACGAGGAGGAAGGAGAGAAGGTGCCATCTTCGAAGGGCTGCTTGTAATCTTCGGCAAACTTGACTCTGAAGCCAGAATCCCTTAGTTCACAAAAGACACCATCATAGTTTACCGTGGCTGCTTTTACACGACCCCTAACATCCGCTGCAAAATGCTCGCAGATGCGGAGCATAAAATTCTTTTCCCACCAGCAGCGGACCTTTTTTTTAAAAAAAAGTACGACCACACCCACTTAAGCGCACCCCAGCGCATTTTACAAGTACCTGGTCTGGAGGAGGTAAAATCCTTGTTGCTGTTTTAAAGAATTGCATGCCTGGCCCTCCTCCGCTTTTTGTTTGTTTTTGTTGGGTTTCCCCCCCCCCGCCGCCGCCTTTTAACAGACAGGAATCCTAACGGGCTGGAAAAATTAGCTGCTGCCAACGGCAGGCGGAGGTGAGCCTGCATTTTTTTCTCGCTCCCCTCACCGCAGACAGAAGCAATAGAATCAGAGTGCAGGAGGTGGGAACACAGGAAGCAGAACAAAAACCACGTTGGGGGGAATCTGCATTTAAGTTGCCAGCGGATTTTAGGGGTCGTGTAAAAGCAGCCCATGTCTTGACAGACAGCTGTCAGTACATCCGCTTAATATGGCTGACTCTGGAACTCATTCTCCTGTGCTTTCAGCCTGTCAAGAGAGAAGTAAAGCGATCATACTTTTATTTTCCAGCATGGAGACAGAACACTTAGGCTAGCAAGTGTTGCTTGATTCATTTCTCCCTGTTAGGTGCAGGAACAGGTTTTTTTTTTTTTTAAGTTTGCTGTTACAAGTCCAGCAAGCCTTTCCAATTTGCTGCATAATGAAAAGAAAGTGACGCTTAATTACCCTAAAGTAATGCCTCTGGATACTTAATAAAAAAAGTGTTTCTCCCTTAACAAACTTCAGCCAACCTATTCATGTTCACAATTAAGCTGGCTAAAGAGTGGAAAGGGGAAGGGAGGGTTTCCTTTTATCGGCCCATAAGACTTGATGATGCCAAAGCGGCCATGGATACAAAAATGTATCTAGTAAAACAAACAGGAACCCAGCGGGCTGTGGGAGTTGTATTTAAAAACACAAGAGCAAAAAAAGAACTTTTTTGTTAGTTTGGCACGCAGGTGCAAACAATTTGCCTGGCACTGTCAAACAAATGAAATTCCCCTATCTATCTATCTATCTATCTATCTATCTATCTATCTATCTATCTA
>JAHTLZ010000252.1:6241490-6256896 GCA_023846285.1 Phrynocephalus versicolor
GACCCTGTATGCCAGGGAATGTGAAATGGAGGGTGTGTTAGGTCAAAGCCAACCTCTGCTTATACCACAGCATGCTGGCTTCACATCTGGCAAAGACTGTCTCCCAAATTCTTAATCTAAGCACATCAAGGATAATTTTGTGTCGGGGTAAATCTCAGGTGTTGCCTTTAGAAGTCTTGCAACAGCCTATGATACAATTAATCATGCTGCCCTGTCGGAGAAAACCCAGCATATTATAAAATACCTTATCTTTCCAACATCATAGGTTGCCTACTGGAAAACAGTAGATTCTACATCAACTTCCATGGACAACACCGTTGATGGAGAAACCAAAGAAATGGACTCCCCCAGGGCACGCTGTTAGCCCATACACTGTTTAACGTGTATACCAATGACCACTTCTGAAAGTCACTAAGACAGGGGTGTCCAAAGTTCGGCCCTCCAGATGTTTTGGACCACAACTCCCAGAATTCCAAGCCTGTATTGCCAATGGCAAATGACTGTGGGAGTTGTGGTCCAAAACATCTGGAGGGCTGAAGTTTGGACACCACTACGCTAAGAGTTTTCTGTATGCTGACAAACCTGGCAATTGCCACACAGAATGCACTGTTTAAGGCTGTGTAGAAAATGCTGACTGAGGCTCTGGATCTAATGACTTTCGTTTACAGAGATGACCAAGTGAATTCAGCCAGCCTAAAAACTCAACTCAGTGCCTTCCACATGAAAAAACACAAGGCATCCAGATGCTGCAGGTGGCATGGAATGGTACCAGCCTAGAACACTCCGCTACCCCCAAAATAGGTAAATGCAAGTAGATAGATACTGCCGTAAAAAATGGGAAGGTAAAGCGTGTTCCACGTGCAGAGATAAATAGGTACCGCCGTAAAAAGCGGGAAGGTAAAACAGTTTCCTTCCAGCCATGCCGGCCATGTGGCCATGGACTTGCACAACACTGGCTCTTCGGCTTGAATACGGAGATGAGCACCGCCCCTAGAGTCAGACACGACAAGCACACATGTGCGGGGGGGGGGAACCTTTACCTTTACCTTTTTACAGTGTTATACCTTACCCCTGCAGGTTGGGAGGGTTGTTGTTGGGGGGGTTAGGTGGGCTGTGCCCCATCTCTCAAAACAGCAGGACTAATCCTGCCTGCTCCAGTGTGTTTAGAACCAAACTGACGGCCACTTCTGGGTAATGCTTGATGAACCAGCTCTGTCTGGGCGAACTGTACCAACCAGCGGATATCAGGGCAATTTTGGCGCAGCAAAAGGGAGGGGGGATGCAACGCTTTAGAGATGCTCGTGCCCTCAGGGGGGGGCATCTGTATAATAAGTTCATTTCATTAGGCCCAATCTCATAAATGTTTATTGCATGCAGCCTCTCATTGCTCTTTAGAGAATGGTTGTTGGATGCATTATGGTTAGAAGGAGAGATTGGCCAACTCCCTCCACCTCCTCTCAGCCTGGTCTTTTCTGCAAGCTGTGCTTCGTTTGATTTTGGACAGGCGGCTTTCAGCGTAGGGAGGGGTGGCAATGAGGTTCAAAGCTGCTGTACTGCAGCTATAACTGTGCTCACGGCCTGGGGCTCGAGGTTCACTCATCCTTCCATCCTTCTGAGGTTGGGGAAATGAGTACCCAGTTTATCGGGCCTTTGGCTGTAAAATAAAATTGGTTGGTTGGTTGGTTGGTTGGTTGAGTACCCAGCTTGCTGCACTGGAAATGGGGGAGAGAAAGGATGTGTCACCAGCATAATTAACTTGTAAACCACCCAGAGTGTGCTTTAAGTGCTGTGGGGCAGCATATAAGCAGTATGCTTTGCTTATCAGTCATAAAAAACTCAGTGATTTTACACAACCCTTAAAATCCGAGGCCAAGGGCTCCCAGATCCAGAGCTTAAAAATGTTTTCCCAACAGCTCCAGACTTTTAAAAAAATTAAGTACGACCACGCCCACCTAAGCGCGTCCCAGCGCTCTTTTCAAGTACCTGGCCTCCAGGAGGTAAAAAAATCTTCCGATGCAGATTTTAAAGCTGTGAATGTCAGGCTCCCTCACCTTCGGTTTGTTTTTTTGTCCCTGCCACCCCTTTAAGAGACAGGAATCACTATGAGGCTGCTCGGGCTGCTTCCAGAGGCAGAGGGACATGAGCCTGCATTTTTTTCTCACTTTTTTCTCCCTCCCCTCACGCAGAGAGGAACAATGGAGTGCAGAGGGGTGGGAACACAGGAAGAGCGACAAACCCCCACGATCTCTGGTCCGAATTTAAGTTGCCACCGGATTTTAGAGGTCCTGTAAAAGCACCCCCAATCTAGTCACCCCCACCCACACTTTGGCTGGCACAGTTGTACTGGCTCTCATGATGGGGATGGTAGCCTAATTTATTTATTTGTTTGTTTTAGAGTATTTTTACTCCGCCTTCTGGAAACTGCCTGCTTGGGAAATGCAACACTGAATAGATAAATAACAACCAATAAAGGCCTTTTCCAGCGGCTCAGATCTCCGGCAAGTCAAGGTTGAGACCTTGGCATTCAAACCAAAAATAAAAACACCATGATCTGATGAAACATGGAAATAGCAGAGAGTTTCAAGGACCTTGATGGGAGTTCTGTTTCAGAGAACACATGACACAGGCTTGAAAGGCATTTAAAAACCAAAAAAGGAAGGGTTTTTTTTTTAAAAAAAAACAAATATCTTAAGAGTAGTTAAGTCTGTTAGAGGAAATGGCAAGAGGAAATGAACACACGATCCTAAATGCTGGCAATTCTAAACAGAAATTCAAATTTTTTGCTCACATCTTGGTCCCTTCAGAAGATTAGGGGTTTTCTACAAAAGGAAGGAAGGAAGGAAGGAAGAAAGAAAGAAAGAAAATATAAGAAAATAAAATAAAATAAAATAAAATAAAATAAAATAACTTGGTTCTTGCAGTGATTCTATGTGAATGCTAATTTTAATTTTCAATGAAAAATGTTCTTATTTCATAACTGTTTAGTTTTATTCCAAAGGATTTAAAAAGATGGCTTTAATACACAAAAGAAGCTTAAAAGCAGAAAGGGGGTACAGTACTTTCTTTTCTGTTTAAAGAGACCTAGGAGTGTGATGTAGCAGTTGGAGAATTCTCTAAGAAAAGGTGGGAAGCTGCACTTTAGACACCCTTCCAGATAAGGAGGGCCATTTGGATATATTTGCTCTCTCAGGCAAAGAATGAAACAGTACTCTTTCCAATCCATGGACTAGATTGGTCTCGACTGGAATAAGAATGGAAGTTTCCTCAACACTAGCAGCAAGAGAAAGTGACATGGATGTTGTGGTGGGCTAACGCACCTACTTGGTGTTTTAGTGCAAACTTTAAAAGAACTACCCAAAGTTTTTTCTCCCCAGCATTGGCCTAGTTTAAGGCATGTCCAAACTTTGACTCTCCAGATGTTTTGGACCACAACTCCCAGAATTCTAAGCTTAGTTTGCCAGTTACAAAGGACTGTGGGAGTTGCAGTCCAAAACATCTGGAGTGCTGAAGTTTGGACATGCCTGGCCTAGTACCTTGGATAGCTCCTTTAAAGTTCAGAATGAAACCCAGAGTAGATTCACTGTCCCTGTGATACCAGAGTCACTACCCCGGGCATGTCCAAACTTTGGCCCTCCTGATGTTTTGGACCACAACTCCCAAAATTCTAAGCTTAGATTGCCAATGACAAAGGAGTCTGGGAGTTGTGGTCCAAAACATCTAGGGGGCTGAAGTTTGGACATGCCTGCACTAACCTGTGCAGCCCTACCAGCCAATGTGAGCTGTCTTCTGGGAGAGGAAAGGCAAGGTGGAATAGGGGTTAGAGCTACTCAGCATCTGCTGCTGAAGATGGTCACCTTATTCTGCCCAATGGTAGAGCCGGTCCTGCAAATATAGCCTTTTTATAGACTGTACAAGCTGAGTCTCATTAGCTCAAAACTGATTAGCACTAACATGAGTCATTCCTTCACATATTGAGGGAGGGTCTCTTGCCATTCCCTGAAGCTGCATAACAGGAGACTCAAGACAACTGAAATCAACTCCTTTCTTGCACGCTGGATGATTGCGCATTGGAAATCACTGCCACGAGACATGGTGATGAAGGTCGCTGACATGGGTGGCTTTAAAAGGGAATTAGAGGACTGAATGGAGGCTGGGACCATGAAGGGCTAGAAACAGTCAAGGTGGCTGTTTCCCCTTGAATATCTGATGCAGGGAAGCCCCCATGTGTGGCATAGCGAATGGACCAGGGCCCAGGATACCTGGGTGGGATTGATCCCCACTTCTGCCATGGAAGCTCCCAAGGATGGGGTACTAGTAAGACTACTCCTTAAACAGCTCACTTACCTTAAGAACCCTACTGAGGTCAGCTCCAACTTGACAGCCCATAAGAACAACAACCTTTTGTCTCTGTCCATGGAACCTATCCATCCTGAAAGAAATCAACTCCGAAGGTTCACTGGAAGGACAGATTTTGAAGCTGAGGCTCCAGTACTTTGGCCACCTCATGAGGAGAGAGGAGTCCTTGGAAAAGTCCCTGGTTTTGAGAAAGATTGAAGGCAAAAGGAAAAAGGGACAGCAGAGAATGAGATGGTTGGACGGTGTCATTGATGCAACCAATATGGATTTGACCAAACTCCAGAAGGAAGTGGAAGATAGGAAGGCCTGGCGAGCTCTGGTCCATGGAGTCATGAAGAGTCGGATATGACTGAACAACTGAACAACAACAACAACAACAACAAAGAAGAACAACATCTGCAGCAGCAACCCTCTACTGATCAGTTGTTTGGGAGACATGGCACAACAGTAAGGGTGCAGATTGTGCCTCTCACCCCCTTGTGTGCTCCACCAGAAGTAACCGGTCAGCCCCTGGTCCAGTAGAGCTCTTGTGTGCTAATGCATGGAAGGAAAACGTCCTACAGCTTCTGGCTCGGGTGGCTTTGGGAAGGGGGTGGGTAATGAATAGTCCTGTTTGGTACGTTCAGTGACTGGAAACTCCGTGGCTCAGAGACAGCGGCCCCCTGAGTATCAGCTGCTGCCCCAGACAATGGAGAAAGAGAGTTGCCTTCATGCATGGCTGTTGGCTTCTCCGAAGTTTTGCGGCCGCCCATTGTTGAAAACAAGAGGGCGGGCCTTTGAGCTGATCAAAGAACCCATGATTCCATCCTAGAGAATCCTGGGATTTATTGTTCGGCAATGGACTCAGACCTTTATGGAAGAGAGATCAACCCAGTTCCTCCAAAGTATAGCAGACTATAGCAGGGAATTATCTCAGGAGCTCGTTAAAGACAAATTGGAGGGTTCTGTAGCACGAATCAATGGTAGTTAAAAAGACAACAAACAAAAAAGTTTAAACCAAAAGATGGGAGTCACAGGGAGTGAGTTCACATGGCTGTTGACACCACTATGGTTGTTTAATGGGAATTTCACCAGAAATTAAGAAAACTTTCACTATGCCCTTATAGCTTTTGCAGTTGTCTGATTGGATCTCCTTACCAACTGCTCTGGAGATCTAAAGAGGAATGGTGTGCGTATTTATAGATTGCCAACTACAAGGAAGGCCAGCTCTGTTACCCCCAGCCCCCTTGCCCGGCCCTCCAACACTGCAGCAGCTATAAATAAGACAACCATTGTTCACTGTTGGCTTGAACACTTGTGGCATATTTGATGCTGCAGTGCGAGAGATCAAAGCCTGATAGTTAGGAAATAAATCAAAAGTACCTCCAACTCATCCAGGCTAACAACAGCAGCAGCAGCAACAACAATAAAACAACCATCATCATCACATCATCACCATAATCATCATCATCACCAACAACAACAACAACAACAACAACAACAACAACAACTTCCCAAATTTGTTGACTTCCCAAATTTCTTCAAGATAGGCTATTAAGACTGATTATGATGACGACGATGACGACAACAACAACAACAACAAGAACAGAACTACATTATATCTCACCGCATCTTCCCTGCTATGGAGGGATGAATGTAGACAGATAACCTGGGTGCATGGTCCAGTTTTTCATTCAGATGCTGCTAACTGATGGTGGAGGACTTCTGGCTGCCTGATTTCCCTCCATAGGGCTCATTCCCATTTAATCAGTACAGCCCTAGCCAAGCTGAACCAGCTGTTTACTGTTATTCTGGATGGAAGATTTAGGAATAGGTACTTTTCTGAATTTACCTGCTGTGTGCGTTAAAAGAATTTGGAGATCGGGTGGATATTATTATCCAGTGCCTGCTCCTTGGTGTACATAGCTCAAAACATCTGATCCATGGAGGTATAGATGAAGGAATGCAAATAAGACTGTCGTTTTATGGCTGTAGGCACATGACAAACTGATCACTATGGAGATTATGTGTACAGATGGCTACAAAACCGTCAAAAAGGCAGTTTGCACTAATTCCCAGTTGGCCAAAGGGGATGTACCACGAACCACAAATGTTGGGTCCCAGCAACCAAAGAACCACAGGTTGGTTTGATGGGACTTTAAAGGAAAAAACAAAAAACCTGAAGCTTTGACTACATCCTTGGTTTGCTTCCAGCAAAGCAGATCTAAGAGCTCCCGAACAATCTTGTTCTGTTGTGATGCTAAACCTATTCTGTGGCATCAGCCGTACTCTGGCTCAGCTCACGGTTCAATCTAATTAATTAAGCAAGGGCTGCTTTCATGCAAATTGCAATGATCAGAGGGCTTATCCAAATCAATCCACGGAGGGTCTGCTATCAGTCTAATTAAACACCAATTTCTCTTAAAATAATAATAAAAAAGGAGAGGCCATAAAACCCAACCAATTAGTTTATCATAGATCAGTTTATTAGCTTGGAATTTCCAAAGCCATTTCGTTTCATTTTCTTTGACATCAGGAATGGGTTTTGGCGTGACTGTATTGCAGGGCCACAATTAGGGTCTGTGTCACCCAGGGCAAATATGAATTCTGCCTCCTCCCCCAACAGGGGTGTGCAGAATAGTACAAATATTATTTTGTCATTTTGGTGCCCCTGCCCACCCCCTAGCATGACACCCAGCCCCTCCCCAGTCGCAGCCCTGCTGGATGGCAAAGTCCACAAATTATTGGACTGAGCCTTTGCCCAGAGGTATCTTTCTTCCCAAAAGCGGCATGGTGGCTCAGCAGGCTAGAGCACGGAAAACTGTCAGCTACAAAGTCGGCAGCTTGGCGGTTCGAATCCCGGGTGCCACGCAGCGGAGTGAGCTCCCGCTGTCAACCCCAACTCCTGCCCACCTAGCAGTTCGAAAGCATGTCAATGCAAGTAGATAAATAGGTACCGCCATAAAAAGCGGGAAGGTAAAACATTGTTTCTTTGCAGCCATGCTGGCCTCAGGGCTACGGACTTGCCCAGCACTGGCTCTTCGGCTTGAATACGGAGAGCGGGACACAACTAGCACACATGTGCAGGGGGAACCATTACCTTTTTACCTTTATCTTGTTATCCTTCTTCCTTAACTCAAGGAATGTACTGTAACTCCCTTCCTCTTCCAATGGACCACTTATGTGGCAGATTTCAGGACAGATCCCATTGGTAGATCTAGCTGATAGATCTCTGGTGTGGAAAAAAACCACTAAATTTCCAACAACAACAACAACAAAACTGAAATCTTCCTGTTCTGATTTATTTTACTTGGGCACTTCTTAAGTTTTCTAAACACATGTGTAAAGACCTGAAGTCATGCTAGAAATGCTGACCTCTTCATATTGTCTCAGGATAGAAAACAAATGGATGAACAGCATCTAACATTGATTGATGGGGTTTGAAAATCTGTCCTGAGGCGATGGTTTTCGCTGTTACCTGGTAATTACTAAGCGCACTCTTTTTTTCCTGTCCCAACTGCATTTCATTCTGGAAAAAACTGGAGCGACCAAGGACCTAGGAACCAAACAAAAATACTATGACCACTTATTTACTTTGTGGTTTTAATAAATGAGTAAATAACAGACGGAAGCGAATATTCTGTGTTCACTGACCTTGCCGAAGGGGGGTGGGGGAAACAATCGATGAATCTTAAACCAAGATTCCTCTCTTGAAGAATGTGAACCTGGAAGGGTCTTTAATTGGCAGCCTGGTCACTTAGGGAAGCAGGAATGTAATTAAGCTGTCGCCATAGAAACCGAGGCACCTTGAGAAGACACTGACAAAAGAGTGTAGTAAGATCTTAGCAAAGAAGCCTGGAGGGGCAGGCCACTCCCAAGAGTGAATTAAAAAGGTCCTTGCGAGGTTGAGGGAGAAAGATGGGCAGAACCTCTTAAAATCCGAGAGAAAGGTTTGGGGCATGTGAGGATCGCAAGTAAGGCTCTCAGGAAGCATCATCAGTTTATTTATTTATTTATACAAATTACACACCGCCCACTACCCAAACGTCTCTTTATAGGTTGTTTAAAATGGAATTACAAGTTGCTTATAATGGAATTATAAAGCTTGGTTGAGGGGAAGGATGAGCAGCAATCTTGGATATTTTTCTTTATGATTTATTTTTTATTTATTCTTGTACTTCTTGACCACCCGATCTTCCCATAGGGAACTCTGGGCGGTGTACAACACGTCACCAAAACAGCGACTGCCCAACTACAACCCCACAACATACCCAAACAGAAATAAACAGTGAAAAGACCTAAAAGAATACAAGTCATTATACAAATACAGTATGGAAATACTTAAAAAAATGGCAAATCAAATAAACATAGCACTGCAGACCAACACAAAGTCAAGTCCGGCAAGAGAAATTGGTACCAGCAGTTAAAAGACTAATAGTGATTTTTTAAAAATTGGGACAACACCCAAGCTATTTTAACAGCAGGAATGGCTTGGCATAAAATCAGCAGGGCAAGCATCAGTCATCGCCCACCTAAGCGCGTCCTAGCGCACTTTTCAGGTACCTGCTCTCCCGAGGTGAAAATTCCTGATGCGGATATAATGTAGTGACTGCCGGGCTCTCCTTGCTTTTGTTTGTTCTTTTTTTGCCCCCTGCCCCTTTAAGAGATCTGAATGCACTGCCGGGACAGCAGAACGGAGGTGAGCGGCATTCTTTTCTTCCTTTTTTTCTCCCTCCCCTCACGCAGCCAGCAGCCAGGAGTGCAGAGGGGGTGGGAACACAGGAGCAGCGACAAACCCCTAAGATCTCTGGTCCGAATTTAAGTGGCCAGCAGATCTTAGGGGTCGTGTGAAAAGTGTGTGAGGCAGTTTGCCTCCCTGCCCTGAGAGGGGGAAGCTGACCAGCGAAACATGAAGCTGTTTGGATGCGCAGCGAAACACTTCTCTCCCTCTCTCTCTCAAGAAAAAGAAGTCCAGTTGCCAGGACTCAACTTCCAGAGGAAGAGGATAGGTCTTGTGAGTGAACAGGAGTAGTCAGTTTTCTTGCAGATCCTAAGGAAATAAATTTCAGAGACAGTAGCCGTGTTAGTCTTTTCAAGAATTTCAGGCAAAAATCAAAGAAAGGCTACAACCAATGAATATCTGGTATGAAATGTATATCTCATCTCATATTATATCTCACAAGCCTTCAAGAAACTACTGAAGACCTGGCTTTATAGGTTGGCCTTCCCCGAATATTCTGTTTCCACCAACTTATATAAATAGGACGCTGTCATTTTCCCCTGCCTTATGATATTTTTCTACTATTTTTTTCCATTTGTTCTTATTTTGAATTGTCAAACCATTCTGATTTATTGTATTTGTGCTTATTTGTTTACTTGTTATTTTTATTATTCTGATTTGATTATTTGGTTTGACTGATTAGTTTTATTTACTATTTTAAGTTGTTTAATCTGTTTTTATATTTTGTATATGTTTGTAAACCGCTCAGAGTAGCTTTTTTGCTAGATGGTTGCGGTATATAAATCAAATAAATAAATAAATAAATAAATAAACACCTCATTCTGCTGCTATATATGTCTGAAGAAGTGCACAAGTGCACAGAACGCCGCATTAAAATATGAAAGTTAGTCTTTAAGGTTCCACATGTTTTGTGTCTTTTGTTTTGTTTTGTTTTTTTTCTTTGATTTTTACCTGAAATTAAGGAAAGAAAATGCAACTTGGAACGAAGGGATATGTACACGACCCCTAAATTCCGCCGCAGATGGCTGCTAGCTCCGGAGCTTACAATTGTTACCCCACCAGCTCCGGAGTTTGCAGGAAATTAAGTGCGACCACGCCCACCTAAGCGCATCCCAGCGCACTTTTCAGGTACCTGCTCTTGGAGGGTGAAAATCCCCAGTTCGGGATGTAATCTGGTGAGTGCCGGGCTCTCCTCGCTTCTGTTTTTTTTGTTTTTTGTTTTGCCTCCAACCCCTTTAAGAGAAGGAGTCAGGACGAGGACGGGGCTTTCCGGGCGGCTTCAGAGGTGAGCCTGAATTTTTTCTTCTCTTGTTTTCTCCCTCCCCTCACGCAGACAGGAGCAAGGAAGTGTGGAGGGGTGGGGACGCAGGAAGAGCAACGAACCCCCAAGATCTCTGGTCCGAATTTAAGTGGCCAGTGGATCTTAGGGGTCATGTGAAAAGGCCGGAAGAGAGGGAAGAAGGATAGAAGCAGGAGAATAGAGCTGCTTGGGAGTCTAGTAGGCAGCACAGGAAAAGAGCCAAGGCAGTAGATAAATTAACAGGCAGCGTGTCCTTGGGAAGGGCTCACATCAAATACTAAAATAGACTCAGGTGTTCTTGCGTCATTTCCATTCTCGGTGAAATTCGCTGTCTGTCCACCTGAGCCCTCTCTCAGGATCAACTTTTCCATGAAAACACCATTCCGGTCACCATTCTTTGTGTGCTGTATCGATCCATTCAGTAAAAGAATACCTCACACTGTCTTCTAAGTAAGTTTAAAGTCCCCACTTAAAAAAAAAACATTACAATTTCCAGAATATCTCAGTGGCTATGCGGACAGTAAGGCCGTCCATCTCTGGTTGTTAAATAGATTTATTTCCCTTTCCACACACTTCAGGAATAGTAATCTGAGTTGCCTGTCCTAACCATATTAAAGCTGGGATGCAATCATGTTCAAGATAAATTACCGAGATCCCATAATTAGAAAAGAGAATTCCTTAAATGCCAAGTGTTTGTGTGTGTGTGTGTGTGTGAGTGTGTGTGCGTGCGTGTGTGCGCATACTGTAGCAGAAGATTATGAAACCTTTGTAAATTAACCTGCTCTGATTTCTGGTTTAGTCTCCAAGATATGAACATGTCTGTGTTTGACAACCTGATCTCTCAGATATGAAAGTCTCCCTGAACCACATCTCTCAAACACCAACGTGATCTCAGCTTCTAGTAACATATTGGTTGAAACCCTGCTGCACACGTTTATACTGCACAACAAGGATGCTGATAGCCACTTTGGGAAAATAAATTAAGAGGGACCAGGACCAGGGGCAGGTATTTTTCCAACTTTTAAATCACTCTCCATTCCATTCTGGGAAGGCTGCCTCAGGATGAGGGTGTTCACTTGGAATCTTAAAATTATGGAGTGGGAGTTTTTAGGATCTTTTTATGCCTCCAAAATTGCTATGTTTTCCCCCTACCATGAAGCAGTGAGAAGAAGATGCCTTGATGAGCAGCTTTTGAATATCACAAAAGGGCAACAAATTATTTGTTACTGAATCCGTTGGGTTTGTAGGAGTGTTTGTTTTTGGCCTCTATTTTTTTTTTTAGCTGCTAGAGATGGAAGAGAGGGATTTTACAGTTTTGCACCAAAATGTGGCTGGCTTTGGGTGCTGCTGTGCTCATAATTCCAGGACTGGGCCTTAGGCAGCAAGAAGTCTTAGGCAGACCCTGGTGTGTGTGCAAAGGCTAGACAGAGCCCAAAGATGGGTAAGAAGTAGAGATGGGCACGAATAAAAAAAAAGGTATTTCATTTGTCGTTTGTCGTTTGGAGGGTCCATTTCAGTTCGTTTCCGTTTTTCGCGAATTTTTGCAAAAAAATCGTTTTCGTTTTCGTTCATTTTGTTACCATTTTGTTACCATTTATTTCAATTTTTGTGCTTTTTTAAAGAATTTTAAGCAATTCACTCATATTGCAATAACAGAAATGAAACGCATGACAAAATTTCCGGTGTTTCTGTTCGTTTCGTTTCATTTTAGAGACAAAATTCGTTTGTCGTTTCGTTACGTTACAAAACAAAAACCGAAAACGAAAACGAAAAATTGTTCGTTTCGTGCCCATCTCTAGTAAGAAGATTCAGGTCTTTGGGGTCTAAAAGAATGACAGACTAAGAACACAAGAAGGCTCAAGAGATGTCACGGTAAAAGATAAAAGGTAAAGGTTCCACCTGCAAATGACTCTAGGGGCAGTGCTCATCTCCGTATTCAAGCCAAAGAGCCAGTGTTGTGCAACTCCATGGCCACGTGCCCAGCATGGCTGCAAGGAAACACTGTTTTACCTTCCCATTTTTTACGGCGATACCTATTTATCTTCTTGCATTGACATACTTTGAAACTGCTAGTTGGCAGAAGCTGGGGTTATCAGCGGGAGCTCACTCCGCTGCGTGGCACCCAGGATTCGAACTGCCAAGCTGCCGACTTTGCAGCTGACAGTTTTCAGAGCCTTAGTCCGCTGAGCCGCCACACCCCTAAAGGTAAAAGGTAAAGTCCCCCCCCCCGGCACATGCATGCTAGTCGTGTCCGACTCTAGGGGCGGTGCTCATCTCCGTATTCAAGCCAAAGAGGCAGTGTTGTGCAGGCTCAAGAGATGTCATGACAAGCAACTAAATGCATAGCTTCTGGGTCTTTTACAGTTACACTCCAGTTCCCATTAGTGCCATGCCTTAACATGAGCTCATCCGCCAGGCATCCTTGTGACATTTCTGCTATATTCTTCCATACTTATTTATTTATTTATGTATTTATTACATTTCTATACCTCCCCATCTTCCGCAGCGGAACTCTGGGCGGTGTACACTTTAAAAACAGACAACAAGCATAAAAATCAGAGGCAGACTACCAGTAAAAAACAGGGGGGTACAATACCCTCCACAGAGGATGGCGTAGATGGCAACAAAAAAGGAAAGAAAATTAAATAGAAAATTAAATAGAAAGGTCGCCAAATGCCTCCTTGAAGAGATGGAGTTTTCAAGGCTTTTTTAAAGGCGGACAGGGACACTGCTAAGCACAACTCACTAGGGAGCTGATTCCACATCGTAGGGCCCACCACAGAGAAGGTGCGGTTGCGTGCGAGTGATTTCCGTGCCACCATCCTCGTGGGCCTGGTCCCAGTTGACTCCCCAAAATTATGCTCCTGATGCTTCCATATCACACAACTGGGGGTGTGTGGTGTGTGGGGAGACAGCTTTGAGATCTCCCTCCCGCCCAGCCCCCCCCCATCTGCCAATTAGCCCTCAGATGGCATCACGCACGGCAGGCAGTAGCAGCCATGGCGGCAACTCCAAAGAGACACCTCTGGGAGGGAGACATGTGTCTTCACCCCAAGTGTGCGTGTCAATGGAAACCTTGTGCCATGGAGAACAAGGGCTCCCCGCTAACAAGCTCTTATCTCCGTGTTTGTCTCCCATTCAAGGTGCCCTTCATTAGCCAAATAGTGTTAACAAGAGGCTCTCCATCGCCTGGAAAGGCCCCGGCCTGCTCTGAATATTCATGAAGGGGTGACAGGGAATGTGGGAAAGCAAACAAGGGGAAGGAAAGGGAGGTGTGTGTGGGGGGGGGGGTTCTGCCTGCCCTATTGTCCTCAAAGAAGGTCCTGAGGCGCTGTGGGAAAAAAGAGCCTTGAATTGCGAGAACAACAATAGGGACAGTTTCCCCACCCCCTCGAAGCTTGCCCCATCTGCCTGGAGAAGTTCTTTTCAGCTCCAGACAAGAGAGGGAAGGGATTGTTATTATTTTTTTCCACACAGCTCATACCAGAGTACACATTAACAATGTAAAGGGATGGGAGTGTTTTCGAAAGGATGGGGCAAAGGGGGTTCTTTCTGGAAGAAAGATCTCAGCCTCCACCTCCCCAACACACACACACACACACACACACACACACACACACACACACAGAGAGAGAGAGAGAGAGAGAGAGAGAGAGACTCAAGTGCAAGCTTTTATTGTGTAATTATCTCATTCAGAGAATTATACACCACTGTGCTTAATGACAACTTATAATGTCCCCATGTTTTCCCTTCATGACTTCCAAGCTAACGACCCATTCTTGATAGGTTTCAGCACCTTAGGCCATTGTTCACCTTAAGGCTAAGGATACTATTGTCTCCCTAACCAGCCTATTTAGGCCATTGTTCATCTTATGAGCCTAATTCAGGCCAGGGTGACAAGAGGTCAAAGCTGCCTATAAGATGGAGGATTTCCACTAGCTGTATTCAGACCGATGAAGCTGTTTGGATGAACAGTGAAACGATTCGATCTCTCAAAAAAGAAGTCCAGTAGCCATGACTCATCTTCCAGATAAACTCACCTGGATGGCTGAGAATCTTCACAGACATATAACAATGACACATATAAACTCATTAGGAACAGAAAGGCAGAGCAGCTGTACAATGCCCATGGGTTGTTCTAGAAGCTGTGTTTGGTGTGCCATGGCAGAGTCAGCTAACACACAGAGAGAGAAACAGGTAGATCAGTGGTTCCTAGCCTTCCTAATGCCACAACCCTCTAATACAGTTCCTTATGTTGTGGTGACCCCTTGCCCTGCTTGGAAGAGGCCACAAGCCCCCACCCCCACCCCCCACTCCGGGCAGGCCACTGCTGCAGAAGACGTCCCTCTACTACACCAGTGGTTCTCAACCTGTGGGTCCCCAGATGTTCCTGGCTTGCATCTCCCAGAAGCCTCCACCACTTGCTGTGCTGGAAGGGGTTTCTGGGAGTTGCAGTCCAGGAACATCTGGGGACCCACAAGTTGAGCGCCACTGTTCTACAGACACCCTCAGCCAGCCTTCAGTGCCATTGACTGACATGGCATCCAACCTATCAAGCTGTAACTCACTCTTCTCCTCCCCCCCTTCCTCCGCCTCCTCCTTCAGAACCAAGCCGTTTGTGCCTTTTTCTTTACTGGCTCATGGCAACCCCTGTGAAATGGTCATTCAACCCCCAAAGGGGTCCCGATAGAGTTTGGAGTCAGGATCCTTTCCACTAACTTCAGAGCCCAAGGGACCCATGGCCATCCACAAAGACCTTTATCTTCAGGCAAGCTTTGCCTAAGCACATCCAATCTCGCCTGATCTCGGAAGCTAAGCAGGGTCAGCCCTGGCTAGTACTTGGATGGGAGACCACCAGGGAATACCAGGTGCTGTAGGTGCCTTGAGTAGGAACTGGCAAGCCACTTCAGTATTCCTACTGAGAAAACTCCATGGACATGGGGTCATGAAGAGTCGGTCACGAGTCCGACTGTAACAACACACACACACACACACACACACACACACACACACACACACACACACACACA
>JAHTLZ010000252.1:6262090-6281631 GCA_023846285.1 Phrynocephalus versicolor
ATAATAATAATAATAATAATAATAATAATAATAATAATAATAATAATCCTGAAAAGGTGACTGAAAATAAGCATGCAAAATTACTTTGGGACTTCCAAATACAGACAGACAGGGTTTTGGAGCATAATACCCTGGATATTGTGATTGTGGAGAAGAAAAAAGTGTGGATCATTGTTGCTATACCAGGTAATAGTAGAGTCACTGAGAAACAACTTGAAAAAATTGCCCAATATCAGGATCTGAAAATAGAACTTGAGAGACTCTGGCATAAACCGGTACAAGTGGTCCCAGTGGTTATCGGCATGCTGGGTGCGGTGCCCAAAGAGCTAATCAAGCATTTAGAAGAAACTGGAGTCAACAAAGTCACCATCAGTCAGATGCAGAAAGCCACGTTACTGGGATCTGCTCGCATAATTTGCCGATACATCACTGAGTCCTAAACGCTTGGGAAGCGTTCGACTAGTGATTGGTAATACAAAATCCAGCGTTGATGGTTGTGTGGTTATTATTATTATTATTATTATTATTATTATTATTATTATTATTATTATTATTATTATTATTATTATTATTATTATTATTATTATTATTATTATTAATGCAACCTTGTTGCACCTTGTGGACGTGGAGTTATTTTCCATTTAAATGTTTGACAGCCCAAGGTTAAAAACTATTTTTCAGCCTGTTGGTACGGCTGGCTATACTAAGTGCCTGGAAGGAAAATATAATATAAGAGCATGAGATATGCTGTGTCCTTAGTGTGTGACCACTCCTGATTGGAGGGTTGGGATGGCACAACCCTGGATTTTTAATCCACGGCAATGGCTAAAGCAAAGGAGCCATAATTAAAAAGAGAGAGACTTTTTTTTTTTAAAAAAAAGATGGAGATAATAAAGAGAAGCATTCTAACTGTCCAGTGACATGTGAGATTAATTTTCCTCCCTTACTTTGGGCATAGTTTGATAAGTGATTGATGGCTTAGGCGGGCCTCGACTTGTTTTCAGAATCGTTCAGAACTAGGAAAGCTGCATAAAACGGTCATTAGTCAGAGGGGCTTATAGAAAGGTGACAGGGTGTTCTGTCATTCCTGAAGCCCAAGTAAAGGAAGCACGGAGGCTTAGGCAAGGAACCGGGGTGGGGAAGGGAACAAGCAGTCTTCTCCTGGACTGCAAAATAGGTTTATCATTCCTTTGCAGTAGAAGAATAGGCCTGGACTTCTTCAGGAGAACATGGAATCACAGAATGCCAGAATAATTGAGTTGGAACTAGGGATCTCTAAGGCCACTGAGACCAACCCCTTGCTCACTGCCGGGATCCACATCAAAGTGTATCTGACAGAGGGTTGTCTAATTTTCTCTTAAATGCCTCCAGGGTGGGAGCTCTCACCACTGACATACTGTAGTTGGTTCCGTTGCTGTACTCCTCTAAGAGTTAGAAAGGTGTTTTTTCCCCCCTGATATTCAGCCTAAATTGGGGTTCCCTTTACTTAAGCTCATTATGACATCCCTTTACGGTAGGACCCCCATATCCACTGATTCAGTTATCCACGGTTGGCAGAGGAAAAAAATTAAATAATTCAGCAGCCACAAAGCAAGCTGTTGTCACAAACAGCAGCTGTAAAACATGCTGTTGTCACAAATAGCATCTGTAAAGCAAGCTACTGTCACAAAGAGCGGCCATAAAGCCAGCTACTGTCTCAAAACAGCAGTCCTAAAGCAAGCTACTGTCGGGAAACAGCAATTTGGGAGTGGGTGAGCAGGTGTTCTCTCTTATCCATGGTTTTCATTATCCATGGAAAGGCCTGGAACCAATCCTCAGCGGATACCGGGGTCCTACTGTATTCTGATTGGAGGCACAAGGTTTCTAGCCCAACCTTGTGCATGTTTAGTAAGAGCTGAGGAGGGCATCTCATCTCACGAGACACCCTTTCCTAGGACCAGAAAGTCCTCCCCCTGACAAATTCATGAGCTCACTGCAAATGGAAAAAAATATCTTTGCAAGCTTTGGGGTGTTGGGTAGATGCAGCTGGCATCTTCTCCAGTTGCCTTCGTGCCAAAATATTTTGATACACTGATGAAGCGCAAAAAGTCACTCCCAGTGCGTTTGGCCAACAGGAACGGACCATGTGTTCAAAGGCCACTCTCCCCCTCCCCCAGTTCTTGGGAAGAACTGTCTTATAAAAGGTGACTGCTGTTGCTATGCTTATACCCACCCTGCTACACACACGCACGCACGCACACACACACACACAGACACACACACACACACACACACACACACACACACTGAATTTTGTGTACCATCTGCTCTCTAAGACAATCAATGAGAGCTTTCGTGGTCTCGGCTGCCTCTGGAATTCTAGAAGCGATTATCTACAAAGGTAATGTCGCCCAACCTGCATGAGGAACCATCACACACTGTTCGGCTTTGGTAAGACAAGGAAGATCTCGGTGGTACTGTCAAGAGAGAAACCTTGCTTCATGTTTTTTAGTGGTACGAACCAAGAACGAGACCAGTGTGGCTCCACTTAAATGAGTGGTTCTCCACCTGTGGGTCCCCAGATGTTCCTGGACTGCAACTTCCAGAAGTCTTCATCACTAGCTGAGCTGGCCAGGATTTCTGGGAGTTGAAGTCCAGGAACATCTGGGGACCCACAGGTTGAGAACCACTGACCTAAATCAATGTGGAAGCACCCCTCATGTCAGGCATGTCCAAACTTCGGCCCTCCAGATGTTTCAGACCACAACTCCCACAGTCCTTTGCCATTGGAAAGACAGGCTTGGAATTCTGGGAGTTGTGGTCCAAAACATCTGGAGGGCCGAAGTTTGGACATTCCTGCTTTATGTCTACAGACTCTACAGGGAGGGCAGGAACTGCCACAACCTGTCATCTCGGCCTGATGCGGAACTTAAATGCCATTTTGTTTTATTGGCCATCTGGCCTTATGGACAATAGGCATCACATCTGGCCCTATTTTTCAAACTGTTTGCCTTCTGTAGAACAGTGTTTTCCCCCCATGCCAAAACAACTTCCTAACTCTCTGAGCCAAAAGGATAGGAACAGAAGAGTAATAAGTGAACCATGTTAACTGTTAAGAGCAGCACAGTTGTGAACTGCTGGATAGTAGAGATGGGCACGAAACGAACAATTTTTCGTTTCCGTTCTGTTTTTTTGTTTCATTATGCAACGAAACGACAAATGAATTTTATCTCTAAAATGAAACAGAAATACCAGAAATTTTGTCGTCTGTTTTGTTTTCGTTACCGCAATACACTGAACTGCTTTAAAAGCTAAAAAAAATCACAAAAATTGAAATAAATGGTAATGAAATGGTAATGAAATGAAAGAAAATGAAAATGAATTTTTGCAAAAATTCATGAAAAACAGAAACGAAACGAAACGGACCCCCTAAATGACAAACGACAAACGAAATGCCATTCTTTTTATTCATGCCCATCTCTACTGGATAGCTCAGTGGGTTAGGTCTCTGGCTATAGAGCCGGAGGTTGCAAGTTCAAATCCCACCTGTTAAGTAAATTGCTCATAACCTGCTGTTTGCACAATCTAGGCCATGCATACACAAAGAGTAAAAGAATAGGATTATTCAGCTCAGATATAGGTGACTAATATTTTCTCCAAGCCCTCGATCTTTCACACACAAAAAAGAAATAATGTGGTTCTCCCTCTTTCATTGTGCATTTTTTCAGTAAACTAACCTAAATGGAAAAACTTGGGCTTAGCAGTTCTTGGATGTAGGAAACCAGTAATTTTCCTGTCAATCACTTTTTGCTTGTCCCTGAAACTAAGAAAAACAGAAGACTACTTATTAAGAATGTTTGTGGCAGCTTCACTTCTTAAAACATATTTCAGCCTATTACTATTGTCAGCAGGATTGATATTAATGAGACATTCTCTATTTGATATTAATTAGATGCTGATCTTTTACATTTCCAACAGAATCGTTCTGAAATGAGAGGTATATGATATCCTGACACTGTAGATTTTAGCGAACAAATGTTATTAACTAAGGTACACTGCATCTGCTACTTCGTAATATCCCAGATGTTACTTTGTAATAATCCAGCTGTTTGCATCTAGCCAAATACATTATGTAATTAATTTTTGCCATTGAAAATAAATACTTTTAAATGGAAACAGAAACAAAAGTCTGAGACCATGAAATACAGTATTGTTTGAAATTAATTCAAACAATTAAATTATATAAATATGCCTAATTCAGCTTGAATCTAGATTCCCGGTTTTTACTACTACTTGTCTATGCTAGAGCTGCCTAGATGCCCTAAGCACATCCGATCTCGCCTGATCTCGGAAGCTAAGCAGGGTCGGCCCTGGTTAGTACTTGGATGGGAGACCACCAGGGAAGACCAGGGGCTGTAGGCGCCTGGAGAAGGAACTGGCAAACCACTCCAGTATTCCTGCCAAGAAAACTCCATGGATATGGAGTCACGAAGAGTCAGTAACGACTGTAACGACACAACACACACACACGTCTATGCTAGACAGGTTTGTTTTTGAGTCATCAGCCATATTCAGGTCTATCCTCTCTGATTTACTAAAGTTTGTTTTATATCCCCATGTGCACATAAATTGCCTCCTACACAGTTATGTTTGCTCTACATCTGAGTTGGTACAAACCAGTCAAGATGACTTAGCAATAGAGGCACAACCAGGTAACTATCTCACTGAACTAGGGTACTTCGCATAAAGACTGGCATTAAACTTAACAAGCATCCAATTCCAATAATATGATTCTTAGACAGCCAAGGGCCATACCAAATGATTAGTGCATTCAAAGTTCTTCACCCAAAGCAGAGTGCAAAAGAGAACATGGTTGACTTGTGTTCTTGATTAGTTTGGTATTGAAGTACTACTAATTTAAAGAACAAATTCACATCTACTCCTCTTGCTTCATACCAGTCTTGGGCTGATACTTCATATCCATCTCATCGCTATTCACGGTCCCGCTGGGGACCGATATGAAGAAATTTAACCGCACGTCCATTGCGGGACAAGGGGAGTTTGTCCCGACCTCGCCCCCTGAACTGTGATTTAAGCTGGATGAGAGATTCCCCTCTCTGGCCTCGGGAATCTGCTCGTCACGCTTCTCATTCTGAGACAAGTGCCCATGAGGTCAGGCTCGTCACGCAATGTGCCTTTCTCCATCTAGTGGCAGGAGTGCAAAGTGCCATTTGCCAGTACATTCCCTATGGAGTCAGCAACTCAGTGCAGAGAGATTAAAAGACAAATGCCTCAAACTTAGCTCCGTAACAGATTGAAGGCAAGGCTTCGGCGAATCGAAACATCGAAAAATGAAAGGTCAGGCCGGAAAAAAAAAACAAAGAACAAAGGCATGGAATTTCACATCTCATCCCGGAACGAGGACATGCAAAAACAGTCATGCCGCTGTCATCAATCACGCCCGTGCGTACACGGAAGCAGGGACAGAACCGCAAGAAGACCACATGACCGCAACCAACATCAACACGCAAGAACTTCCTCCCGGGACAAGAGTGGACGTGAAGTAACCGTCTTGGACGGCTTTAAACAGGGTGCAACTAGCATAAGTGATGTTCTAAGAAAACAAAATATGTGGCTTTCTTACTTACAATATACCCTAGTGTTTCCAGCAAGGTGGAAACTGGAGCTGTTCAACAAAAACTCAAGAAAGATGCTTGGTCTGGGTTAAGAGAAGGCACCACGTGGTATATTTGATATGAGATCCCATGCCCTATAACGAATGGATATTCTATATGTAATCTGTGTGCCATGTAGATCTCTTAATTACTGGAAGAGTACTGAACCTGAACTGGAGAAAAAAAAGCAAGAAAATGTTGACCCTCCAGAGGTAATTGAACTACAGTTTCCATCAGCCCCAGGCAGCAGGGATGATGGCCAAGAATGAGGTAAACCATATCCAAAATCACCACCACCAGTCTCTTCCCCACAAACTGCCCCACCACACATTCCATTATGTAACACAAGTTAAACCCAGAGAGATCAACAACTCTAATTTCAAGCTTAGTGCCTCTTTAATAAAATGGGTTCATGGAGACCAGAAAGAAAAAGAAATGGGGAAAAAAACCAAACTTTTGGCAATTCAATTACATTCAAAATGCTTTTTTTCCGATTAGCTCAGAAGCCAAGTGCTGTCCTTTAGCCTCTGGTTCAGTTTTTTCACTTCAGCAGTGAAGTATTTTTATTTGCCAAAAGCAGGTAGGCGTCAATGCATCTTAACTGATGGTAACAAAATTCTTCCTGGAAATCGGCTCACCCCGTGTCCTCAACCTGGTCTCTGTTTCATAATCCATTTTAACATAAAGGCAGGATTTTTCCACCAGCCACACACCAGCGATTAATCAGGCTGAGAGGCAAAACACACTCATTGTAAACTCATCTTTTCCCTGTCTTGTTCAGTTGATTTATCTGCTCTCTTGCGCCAGAGTAGAGCTCTGCTTTAAATAATTGGAAGGTGCCGGATTCAGACTGCCACGTTCCACTTCACGATCATTGTAGGAGAAGCAACCATTTATTTTCAGGTCTTGATATCAGGGTCCCCTCCCCCACAAAAGGTCAAGCCACCATAAACAAGAGTCACACCTACCATCAGACAGGTGTCCTGCTTTAATGTTCAAGTGGTGGGTTATTTAGCACTTTGGATGGAGGAGCAGTAAGTCTTGTGCTTCGATGAGTTAATTTTTCAGGCTCCACCAGGACTAGTGCCTGTCTTGGATCAGAACCGAATTTACAGATTTTTGTTATTTATTCAAAACATTGGTTGATAGGCTTGTTTTTCCAATTTTCAAAGCAGCATACAACATCTGGAAGATATGGGAAACAAATATAAATCGTAGCTACAGATTTAACAAACCTTTCTATCAAGTCCATACTAATGTTTATTAAACTTTCGGCTCTTAGCATTTTAGATCCAGAAATACAGTGGTACCCCGACTTAAGAGCAGCTCGACTTAAGTGCAATTCGACTTAAGAGAGGAAAACTGTTGGCATTTTAACTGCCGCCTTACAAATTTTAGATATGGTCTGCTCGACTTACAAATATATTTTTTCATTTTTTAAACTTTTTAAACTTTTTTTTCCAATTTTTTAGATAAGAACCCCGACTTAAGAGGAGTTTGACTTAAGAGCACGCATTTGGAACGAATTAAATTTGTAAGTTGAGGTACCAATGTACTCATATGTTCCAAAGCATAGGGTCCATAAAGATGAAAGCCCTGCTTCTTACTGTTACTGTTCTGAGCACACAGAACGACAGCAGCAAGCGGGCCTGGTGCTTTTCACTGAAAATGTTAAGTCCATGGCAAGATGGAAAAAAAGCTGGCTTTTTTCCATCTTGCCATGGACTTAACACCTAAGAAATAATGCCTGGCAAATCCATCTTTTGCCATGTTGTCACCTATTGGTACTGCTGTTGAGGAAGAGGGCTTGCCCTCGAAATATTAGCAATGTTTTGTTATTTTTATAGTAGCCTAAAGGTATCGCCTGTTCCACTTTTGTACTTGTCTTTTGTGATGGCTACATGGCTCCTTGAATAGTTTCACCGAAAATGGTGGATGATGGACAGGCATAGGGAGAGGCACACCCGAAGGTGTGCAGGTCCCAGGCCCTCAAAAGTCAAACCAGGACTCTGAATAGAGCCCAACTCAGTGAGTATCCCTGCAGCTCCCCATGCCTGTTCAAAGAGGAATAACGGCATTTTGCAAAAGCAGAAACAAGGGGAGTCCAATGTAAATTGCATTACAGTAGTCCATCCAGGAAATTTCAAAAGCAAGGGGCAATTGTATATTAGCAACACTGATGGCAGAACTCATTGTTGTTTTGTGCTGTCAGGTTGGAACCGACTTATAGCTACCTTGATAAGGCTTTCAAGGTAAGGGAGATACTTAAGAAGTGGTCATAGCTGTTCTGTCTTCCCCATGAGTTTCCTTGAGTTAGGGAAATGTTTAACCCAGACCTTCTGAATTCCCGTCCATCACTCTATCCAATGCACCACACTGGGTATCTCAGGCATCTCCTGTTGTTCTGTGTCATCAAGGCAGAAACAATGTATAGCAATTCTAATGGTGTTTCCCATTCTTTCCCTGGCATCACCTACTTCAACAAATTTCCTGTTCTTGGTGAGCCACAACTTAGAAAATAAAACTGTGATAATCAAGTTACTTTGACAGATAAAGCACAAAGAGTAAGTAGTGTGCCCCGTAAAGTTTTTTTAAAAACACACCCATCCCAAACTCTGCAGCTCTTTTGCAAAGATAAATCTGGACAACCACTTGGCAGATATCCTATGATTCATATTCCTGCTTTGAGCAGAAGGTCGGACATGATTCTATTCTGTTCTAAAACAGACACACGTGTGACTATGGGCTTGTTTTCATCTGGGAGATCTGGTACGTCATTTGGTGGAAATATTTCCGCTGTACATAAGAAGTGTTGGATTTGTCTACAAAATTACAGCAGCTCCACTGGCGACCAATCCATTTCTGGGCACTTTTCAAAGTGCTGGTTCTAATTAGAAAGCCAGAAATGACTTGGGTCCAAGCTACCTCAAGGACTGACCCTCCTATTATGAACCTGGTTGGGTGTTAAGATCCTCTGAAGAGGTTATTTGAATAGTGGGAATGAAGGATGGAGACCACCCAGAAGAAGGATGAACAGCTCTTTATTCGGGTGTAAACACACACATCCCAATAGCCTAGCTGGGCTGCTTATATAGCCAGCCCGGCTAGTGAACAACCAATCAGGAGGCAGTGTTTTCCAGCCAAATATAGACGAGGTGGACTTGAATGAAAATGTCAACATATTTACAGTTAATACACAACAGAGGTGTTTTTGATAAGGACACGAGAGAAAGCCTTCTCTTTTGTTGTTCCCAGGCTCTGGAACTCCCTCCCACAGGAGGTTTAAGCTGGCGCCATCTTTGCTGGACCTTCCACAAGCACACAAAGACTTCTTTTCAGGCAGATTTTCCCTCAGTGAGAGGCTGCCTGAGTGGGATTTTTTGAGTGTTGTACTTGACTGCATTGATTGTGTTTTGGTGTTGCTTTTGTTAACAGTTTTTTTTAAGGGTGGTGTTCATTTGATCCTTGTTAGCCTTTGTATACTTACTGGTTTTTTATTTTATTTTTTATTTTGAATATTTTTACCCCACCTTTCTCTTTGGAAAAGGACCCAAGGTGGCTGACAATAATGAGGGACAATATACAGCCCAGAACATTTAAGACATATTGAAGTTAAGAACAGGGAATTAGCTTCTAATATTGTCTTGTAATGATGTAATCCACCTTGGGTACTTTTCAAGGAGAAAGGCAGGGTTAAAAAATGTTTTGAATGAAATAAAAAGAATTGTCTTATAGCCCACCCTGCTGGTCACAAGCATCTCTCCAACAGCAGGACTTTGGAGTTTTCACCCACACTGGGGGCTCCAAATGGCTTCTACCGGCTTTCAGCACACTAGCAGCATCAGGCAGACATTCCGTACTTAGTTTCTTATGCCTCACCCCTCTAATTCATAAAAAAACAGAGTTAGAACTCTTCCAATAAAGGTTGGGCTGTTTATATTGTGCATTTTTACTGTCCATAGAGAGACTCGACATGCATGCGTGGTCCAAAGTTTTATTTAAGAAGTTTAATCCCTCATTCCTAACTATTTGGTGACAATAAAGATCACACATCATTACATCAACCTTACTTATTGTAAGGTTGTCCCAAAGCTCACATGTATGCCAGTATGCCCCTTTCTGCTCTGGTTCTACTTACTGCTGTAAGATGTCCCTCAATTCCTTGTTCTCAAATACTTGAATATGTCTTAATTGTACTGGACTGTATATTATCCCTCATTACTGTCAGCCGCCTTGGGTCCTTTTCCAAGGAGAAAGGTGGGGTAAAAATACTCAAAAATAAATACTGTAAATAAAATAAATAAATAGCTAGTAATCTATTTGTATTATAACTTTTAGAATATAACTCTCACAAGGTGGCCTGCAAAAACTAATACATACAATTAGGTATTCCTTAATATGTATTATTTACAAACAAACTAGTGTGCTAAAGATGAAGACTGATACAAATAACTTAATGAAACTAGCATTCAACCCCTAATAAAAGGCTGAAAAAAGTAGACGTTGTTTGAAAACCTGCTTAAAATCTAGCACAGAAAGGAGCAATATATGTGGATGATTCCTCCATGGGAGGATTCTGTAGATGTGGAGCTTTGTATTTGGTGCCAACTTACCGGATGGTCCTAGCAGCAGACAACGGAGCAGTACCCCAGAGGCCCATATTAAGGTCCAGGCAGGTTCCTTGAGGATGCTGGCAGTCCTTTGGGGAGTCTTATCTCAAAGTATTGAGCTAAACTGAGCCTGAAAAGAAATAAGCCCCAATGGAAATGATCCGGCTGCTGGCTGAACATCTCAGCTGGTTTGCAATACCTGGGCCAGAGGTCTGGAGTTTGACATGATGGCAGGCAATTGTTTTCGTTGGGTTTTCTTTCTTTGCAATGCAGCCATGCATAAAAGACTCTTCCCCTTTAATAGCCTGAGCTTTCCAGAATCAAACTATCCAGGCTATTTTGTATTACCTCTCACCTGTCTCCTCTTTAGCTAGTATAAGAGAAGGTCCTCACTTCTGCATAGCAGCAGCAAACTTATTCTGCATTATTGCTCACAGCTGCCTTTCCTGCCAGAATGCTGCCTTTACCTTCCCTCTTTCTCCAAGAAATATGTTAAGTATGTTTTGTATGAGCTGCCTAGATGCCCTAAGCACATCCGATCTCGGAAGCTAAGCAGAGTCGGCCCTGGTTAGTACTTGGATGGGAGACCACCAGGGAATACCAGGGGCTGTAGGCGCCTGGAGTAGGAACTGGCAAGCCACTCCAGTATTCCTGCCAAGAAAACTGCATGGACACGGAGACACACAGAGTCGGTCATGACTAGAGATGGGCACGACTCAGCGAAATTTTCGTTGTCGTTTTTGTTTTTTCATTTCGTTTCGTAACGAAAATGAAAACGAAAATTTTTTCAGAAGCAAAACGACAACGAAAATATTTTGCTGTGTTTTTCGTTTTCGTTACGGCAGACACGTTGCATTGAAAAGAATGCTAACGAAACAAAAAAAAAATGTTTTTGTTTTTGTTTTTTGTTTCGTTTTGTATCGAAAACGAAAACGAAAAGTGTGCAACCCCCCCCCCGAAAAACGAAAACGAACCGAAACGGACCCCTAAATGACAAATGAAAAACAAAAAATTATTTTTTTGAGTCGTGCCCATCTCTAGTCATGACTGTAACGACACAACACACACATGTTTTGTATTGTTCTATTGTTATTTTTCCTTTTGCATATATTTTATAGTAAAGTCACATTATATTTTTGGTACATAAGTTTGCTTAGTTCTCCTTTATTAAGCCATGCAAGTGGGTGTTGTAACTGTTCTTTGTTGCTGCCAGAACTAGAGGCATACTTTGGGCTGACTGCCATTCATCCATTTCTACCTGCCAGGGTGATTTGCATGACTGCAAACACTCAGAAGATTTATTTTTACTCTGCTAATATATCACTAGTTAGAGATTTAAAACTCCTTGCTGCTGCTGCTACTGTTGCATGTGGCCCTTCAGGAATCTGTCTCGCCATCACAAGTATCCTGGAAGTTGCAATCTGCACCAGCAGTGATTTTCAAAGCATCTTGAATAGCAGCCCACCTAAAAAGCCCTACAGTAATCCAATGTTGATGCGACCAAGGCAGTTGCAGCTGAAGACAGTTCTGCTTTCTTTAGATTGGCTGCCTCCCCAGAAGATGCCCTAACACAGTGGTTCCCAACTTTTGGGTAACTCGTGTGTTCTTGGACCGCAAGTCCAAGAAATCCAGGCCACAGCAAAGGCTTCTGGGAGTTGCAGTCCAAGAACACCTGGGTTATCCAAGGTTGGGAACCACTGCCACCCATTTGCTCTGTCCGTTCTACAGGACAGGCACTGATACCAGGCAAACTGCAAAATACAGAGGAACCTTGTATAAAGGAACTAGTTCTTTCCAAATGAAATTCTGTTAAGCAAATTTTCCTTTATACAAATTTCCCATAGGAATGCATTGAAAACAAGTAATCCCTAATCACAACCATTTTTATGTTGTACGGATTTGCCCCACAGACGATTCTGTTAAGCAAATTTCCCCTATCTCTGGAATGTTTTATGTTGTACAGATTTTTATGTTATACAAACCATTTGTTGTATGAGGGACCACTGTATATGCATGGGTTTCCCCTCTAGTTGTTATAGGAGGTAATATTCAGCTTTATTTTAGGAAAATCTACACTGCATCTACCAAGCAGCTAACATTATAAATGCATAATAATATAATCTATAATAATTTTTTTAAATGAAAAACAAGCACATAAATACACATAAGGGTAGAATCGCCAAAATAATTCAGCCAGAGGTAATAGAGGCACATGCCATACCTTTTATTGTTCCTTTTTTGTACATTTTTCCCTTTTACCTTTTCAAGGAACAGTTATTTGTAGATAAAGATAAATAAGATCGGAAATTTGTAGGTCTCTGGAATTAATGCAGTAACGAACTATGAGTATGTCGGGGGGGTAGGTGAATAAAAAGGCATTCCAAGTTAAGGACTCTGTGGGCACTCTTAACGGTAATTCAAAATATGCACACCAGCCAATCTAAGATTT
This sequence comes from Phrynocephalus versicolor, assembly GCA_023846285.1. Classification (NCBI taxonomy): domain Eukaryota; kingdom Metazoa; phylum Chordata; class Lepidosauria; order Squamata; family Agamidae; genus Phrynocephalus; species Phrynocephalus versicolor. The sequence continues at coordinate 6,274,804 of JAHTLZ010000252.1, forward strand.
GAGCCTTCATCTCCACGTGTATTAGAGAGAGAAAAGCTGCAATGATTTTCTCATTCTGCCACATGTTTTTTAGTAAAAGCCAGCCATACTTAATGAGCTATTAGCCCATTAAGTATTAGTTTCAGCCATACTGATACATTTGAAAGTTGACAGAGCATAGGTGAATAGATAAAATATAATGGGTTGATGTTTATTATTTACTTAATCTTATAGATTAGATAGGATATCTTAAGTCAAACTTACTATCTTCACCCTTTGTATTAGATGAGAACAGATATAAATGTATGCCTATCATATATTGAGCTAGACCAGTGGTTCTCAACCTGTGGGTCCCCTGATGTTCCTGGACTGCAACTCTCAGAAGCCTCCACCACTCGCTGTGCTGGAAGGGGTTTCTGGGAGTTGCAGTTCATGAGCATCTGGGGACCCACAGGTTGAGAACCACTGAGCTAGACAAATAGACTTTAAAGTGCTTAGTAAAATGAAGAACTAAGATTAAATAGGCTAGTTTAATACTGTACTTTGTTATTTTCACTTTCTGTACTAGATGAAGATGGACATAAGTAACGATAAATACAATGATGGAAAAGAAGCATGTAAATGTGGAATATTCCAAGCACTTGGGCTGAAATATTGGGAAAATATTTGTATTTGAACTATGCAACACGGCAACACACAAGCAATGCCTTTTTTTTTAACTTGTTATGTTTAGAAAATTCAAGAAAATATTAAAAAAGAAAAAGCAAAAGCCAGCCATTTATTCTGCTTAACCTCATCTAGGGCAATAATGCCCCCCACACACACACACACCGAAAATGCAACTGAATTAGGTGTTTCTCTTTGCATAATATGAACCGCTCAGGCTAGACAAGAGGCAGGGATGTCAAGACAAAACACTCAAGACCTGGAGACTGGTTACCATAAGAGCAGATGTTCAGAAGCAGCAGGACGTTATGTACTGAAACTGAACACTGAACACCTCCCTACTGGTGCAGAATAAAAAGGGGGGGGGGAACACACCCACATCCCTGTGTCTCTTCTTCGAAGTGCGGGGGTTGCTCTTCTCGCCCTGTAAAAGTACACTGTGTGTTTACAAAGCTTCTTTTATCGGCGAGATCGGGTGTTTGAAAGCTCTGTTCCAAAGCTGGTTATTGCTTCCTCTCCTTTGTAGAACTGGAACATGCAAACAACCCGACACCTGCTCCCAAGTATCGTCTCGAGTGAGGCTTGGAAGAACAGCACAGTCAACTGTTCACCCGATTCTCGAGGAACTCAAGGTGATTCTCGAGGAACTCAAGGTCTCTGTGCTTATCTACGTGGCGTTGCCCTTGACCCTTGTCCGGAGGCTACAGCGGGTGCAGAATGCGGCGGCCAGGCTGGTGGTGGGTGCCCGTAGATTTGAGCACATCACCCCAGTTCTGGCCCGCCTGCATTGGCTTCCCGTTGCCCTCCGGATAAGGTTCAAGGTCCTGGTTTTGACTTTCAAAGCCCTCCACGGCTTGGGACCCGAATACCTGTCGGAGCGTATCTCCCAGAGATCAGCTGGAACCAGGTCTACGAGAATGGCGCAGGCGCGCTCACTGAGGGTGGCCACACCGAGAGGCATGGAAATCGTGTACACGTGCCTGCGCCTTCTCTGTGGTGGGCCCCACACTGTGGAACCACCTCCACAGTGAGCTGTGCCTTGCAGAGTTCCTTCCTGTCTTTAAAAGGTCTTTGAAACCTCACCTTTTTATTGAGGCTTTTGGCGCCCTTCCTACTTAAGTTTCTACTCTTTTGTGTGTGTGTGCTGCCTGCGTTATCCCCGCTGGAGGGTACAGCCTCCCCTCCTTTTTACTGTATTTGTGGTTGTCTTTTATTGCTTTGTATTGTTAGCCGCCCAGAGTTCCGATCCCGAAGAGGGGCGGGATATAATTAAGTAAGTAAGTAAGTAAGTAAGTAAGTAAGTAAGTAAGTAAGTAAGTAAGTAAGTAAGTAAGTAAGTAAGTAAGTAAGTAAATAAATAAATAAACTTCAACATTCCTTACGGCCTTCATCCGCAATGAGGCCCCTTTTCTCTGAAGCTTTCCTTTTCCTTACGCTAGTTTGGGTGGCTGTCGACGCCGGCATGCAATAGAAATGGCTGCAAAAGCTACGGTAGCAAACCTGGATCACTCCCTACTGTGTCTGTTCCTATCCATTATGGACCTTACGGTGTTACTCCATGTTGTCCCCTCTTTTGACATCTTTGTTTTTTAATTGGGCTGTGCTCCAAGTTAAATTGCTTATGAAGTGAGAGCTGGACTATAAAGAAGGCTGGTCGCCGCAGAATCGATGCTTTTGAGCTGTGGTGCTGGAGGAGAGTCTTGAGAGTCCCCTGGACTGCAAGGAGATCCAACCTATCCATCCTGAAAGAAATCAACCCGAATGTTCACTGGATGGACAGATTTTGAAGCTGAGGCTCCAGTACTTTAGCCACCTCATGAGGAGAGAGGGGTCCTTGGAAAAGTCCCTGATGTTGGGAAAGATTGAAGGCAAAAGGAAAAGGGGACGGCAGAGAATGAGATGGTTGGACGGTGTCATCGATGCAACCAATATGGATTTGACCAAACTCCGGGAGGCAGTGGAAGACAGGAAGCCTGAGAGCTCTGGTCCATGAGGTCACGAAGAGTCGGACACGACTGAACAACAAAACATAAAACACACCAACTGCAGTAAGCATGGTTAGGTGGTTCAGCTCCCAAGGTTATCGGGTGTCGGATATACTGCTACTGTACTAGGGTGACTACAAAATGAGGACCATGTGATTCAGAATGACCTGGAGGCTGAATGTGAAACGATTTCACCCAGTGAAACAGAGAGCGCCATGTGAATGCGTCAGAAGAAAGATGGGCAATGCAGATACTGTATTGCTGAACTGCTGATCGCAGCAGCCTTAGCCCAAAGGATCAGTGGCCAAGAAGGATGGGGAAATGGTCCAGTAACCTCTGGAGGTCCACAGGTTGCCCATCCCAGCACTTAGAAGCTGGCTTGGCCAAGAGAGAAAACAGTGCAATTTGGAGACATCGTCACCTATGAATGCTACTGTGCAAGTGCTAAAGCTCATTGAGCCAACCTAGAGGAGTAAAGAAGCCTGCTTAATTAAGGGGAATGTAAACAGAGGGGATGTAAGAAATCTGGTGGCATGAAGAAAATGGTGTATTCCATCTCACCAAAAAGATTCTCAATGCCCGATAGACTAAATCCTCTATCAAGATTGCCTTTTTGGTACAATGCTTTGATAAAGATAGCAAGTTGCTATTGAAAGCTTAGCTTACTTTTTTGTTTTGTTTTAGTAGTGACCAATAAAGGTATCACTGTCCTAGCCTACTTATGAAGAAAAGGAGGGCTCCAGCCTGCTTTTCTCCCAAGCATTGAAATGAGCTGCCCAGTCACAGCTAATCGTTCAGGTTTGACAAGGATTTGGTGCAAGAAGAGATGTTTACACAGATCATCCCTTCACCCTCTCAATCTTCTTGATAATCAGGTGTCTTGCTACATGTCAATTCCCTCATATTTTTTTCTCTTTTAATCCACGACGTGTCAGGTTGCAAGTACAAAGAATTGCCCTTGCTCTCGAGTGGCTTCACCGTGACAGGCTGCCAATCAGAGTTCACTCCATAACACTGTTCAAAGCCAATGTCGAGTGAAGGTAAATTTCCTTGGCCTCTGCTGGGAGGTTTTGCACATTAGAAAGGAATTTAAAACAGCAGTGCACGGCAGAAAGAGAGGAGTATGATGGCCGCCACTGTACACGGGTAAATAGCTCTTCTCCCTCTGCTCTCTCTCTCTCTCTCTCTCTATCTCTCTTTGTGTGTGTGTGTGTGAGAGAGAGAGAGAGAATTCAGTTTCAAGGAAATTTGTAAGAACTGCATTTCAGTGGTAGGTGAGGGCCTAATCTACAAGGAGAGGATGAAAAATACTCAATAGAAAGCCTGTGAAACCAGCAAAGAATAGCATCACAAAGGGGAAAAACATGGCCATTTGAGGAAGCCCAGAAAAAGAGTGACGCAAGTAGGTTCCGAATTTAGAATATAAGAACATAAGAAGAGCCCTGCTGGATCAGGCCAAAGGCCCATGTAGTCCAGCTTCCTGTTATTTATTTATTTATTTATTTATTTATTATGTACTTATTGACTTTCCCATCGGGAACGCTGGGCGGTGTACAGCACATAACCCCAATACATAAGCAGACACAAAAAACATCATGGAAAATACAAGAACATAATAAAATACTCGCCGATGTGGGAGTACCGTATACCAATACTGTACTAAAAGTGGCCAAGAAAAATAGACCTAGCACCACCCACCAACGGGTAAGATCCGGCAAGAAAAGAAAAAGAAAAAAACCCTATTAACAATGCCCTCAGAGGTCCCCAAAGCATTGACTGAAGAGCCAGGTCTTTAAGGCCCTTCTGAAAGCCGACAGCAGTTTGTTCCACTGTGGCGGGCCCACCACCAAAAAGGCCCGATTCCAGGCCGAAGCCCTGCGGGCCTCTCTCGGTGGAGCCACTCGGAGAGAAAGGGAGAACGAGGCTCTGGTTGGTCGGGACGAGATAGACCTCTGTATCTCACAGTGGCCGCACCAAATGCCTCTGGGAGCGCACGAGACTAGATCTCTGTCTCCTGATACCACTCCCCTGCATCTGGCCCTTAAAGTACCCTGGTTTTAAGCCTGGAGATGACACGTCTCCATCATGGTTTGTTACCCGTGATGGACTTTTCCTCCAGGAATCTGTCCAATCCCCTTTTGAAGGCATCAATTCCCAGTCCAATGCAACGGACAGAAACTTTGATAAAGCAGAAAATACAATGTCGTGACAATGCCCATCACGTATCTGTAACAAGTCCAACTCACTTGGATGCACGTGTCAGTGAGCCTTCAGAGAAAAGCCACTCTACTGGTCGACTGCACAGACATTTACTTTTATTATTTACACTTGAAACTATTAATTTGCTGTACAGTAGTCTCCTCTTTGTATGGCACTAGGTTGACTTTAAAAAATAATAACGATGGTGATGGATAATGATAATAAAGCAAGGCTGTGTACTGGTTTATTTATCTGTGAAGAAGGCAGACACCAGGCCGTGATGTCCTGTTCTATAGTTCTGCGTTGGGTTAAGGAAACGTATAGGTGTGTGTTCAAAGTTCCTTAGAGTACAGTTCCATCACTGTACTGCCTTCAAGACAGCCATGTGTGAACCCAGGTTTTCTTGGAGGTAATACAAGAGATGAAGCTCATAGTGTTCTCCAGACTCAGGGACCCTGATGCTGTGCCTTTCCTGGGGATAAATCTGGAAGGAAAAATAAATAAGAGAAAGTAACCAAGACCTCCTTTTTCCTGTCTCGGATGTTATTCATAGAATTCACTTTTTAATAATTTATTTACAGTATTTTTCCATGTACAGGTGGTATATGACTGTATTTTTTGTCTAAAATAGACCATTGTTAATCGTCTTATACATGGAAGTAAACAAAGGAGAGAACCATGTGGTTGCAAAAATGTAATTTTGGGTTGGAAAATTGGGGTCGTCTTATACATGGGGTCATCTTACAGACTGAAAAATACAGTACAGTGGTCCCCCGGCTTTTCGCAGTTCATATACTGCGTTGCCGCTATATTAAGGGACCGCAGTATATGAAAAAAGGCCCCCTGGGGTATGAGGCAAAGGCCTGTTTCAGGCCTCCCGTACTTACCCCAGGACTGGCACTGCCCCGAACGGGCCTGCGAGGGCCTTCCCTGTCGGAGGCCTCCGAAATGATATTTAGCAACTTGGAAGTGACTTCTGGTTTATTGGAAGTCACTTCTGGTTCTCAGGGAGGCCCTTTTAGGGCCTCCAGAAGGCCCGGGAAGGCCCTTGCAGGCCTGTTCGGGGCAGCGCCAGTCCTGGGGTAAGTACAAGAGCCCCCAGTTAGGCCCCCCAGCCAGAGCCAACCTGCATCTGCATATCGCGGATTTTCAATTACAGTAATCCCCCACCTATTGCGGGGGTTAGGGACCTGACCCAACCCGTGATAATTGAAAATCTGCGAAATGGGCATGCCGAGTCAGGTCAGGACAAGGGGACATGGCACTGCCCTGAACGGGCCTCCAACAGGCTTCCCGGGCCCCAGAAGTGGTTTCTTGCAATCTGGAAATCACTTCCGGTTTTTCAGAAGTCACTTCCGGTTTGTCGGAAACCACTTCTGGGGCTTTTGACAGGCCTGGGAAGCCCGTCGGAGGCCCATTTGGGGCAGCCTGTCAGGTCTGGGTTAAGTGCAGTAGGCCTCAAACAGGTCCAAGCAGCTTACCGGGACAGCAGTATATGAATCGCGAAATGGCGGGGGACCACTATATCGCGGTTTGGGTCGGGTCCCTAACCCCTGCAATAGGCCGGGGGGGGGGGGTCACTGTATACATGAAGGTACTTTCATCTACATGGCAGAATCAAACTGATTTAATCCTCAGTTCCAGGTATCAGGGTATCATGGTTCCCCTTTCGGGAAGAAAAGCAGGTCAGAAATGTTTTAATTAAATAAAGGGTCTTCAGGGGAATGCAATGGGACTTCCTGAGGAGGGAATTCTAAAGTACCTTGCCAAATTAAGAATACCAGAAACCACAAGATGATGCCATTGCAGTTCAAGTGGTATTAAAGTGATACAACTGCATAGTGAAGGTAGGCTTTATACTACAAAGGTGGGAATCCTGTTGCACAACTCTGCACACAGAACGGCTGACAGATTTTCATGTAGAAGGTGGTTGGATGAGCAGTGAAACGTTTCTCTCTTTCAAGAAAAAGAAGTCCAATTGCCATGACTCAACTTCCAG
>JAHTLZ010000252.1:6282131-6302263 GCA_023846285.1 Phrynocephalus versicolor
TCTCTCAAAAAAGAAGTCCAGTAGCCATGACTCAACTCCCAGTTAAACGAACCTGGATGACTGAGAATCTCCACAGACCTCTGAGGAAGGAGAAATTAAAATGGGCGCCGTGGCTAAACGTCTGGACTGCAGCTATAACTGTGTTCATGACACTGGGGTTCCATCCCAGGTAGCCGGCTCAAGGTTTACTTAGCCTTCCATCCTTCCGAGGTCCATAAAATGAGTACCCAATTTGCTGGGGGTGGGTGGGGGTGTATCCTGCATCATTACTTGTAAACTACTCAGAGCATGCTTTAAGGGCGAAGGGGGTGGGGGTATATAAGCAGCACACATTGCTTTCGCTTGGCTATATCAAGAAGTTCTAAGAAAGCAAAAGAGGATGGTTCTTGTGAATTCATAGACAAATGAATGTCTATGGGAGGAGATTAGTGCAGTTTAAAGGGAACTCTATTCTTTTGTTTTAATGTTTGTTAAAAAGAAAAGACATTTCTCAAAACCAAGTCCTCTAGTCCAGAGGGCAACCAGGATGGTTAACGGTCTGGAAGAAATGTCTTACGTGGAGCAGCTTAGGGATCCGGGAATGTTAACCTTACAAAAAGGCTGAGAGGGGATATGATAGTCATGTTTAAAAATCTGAAAGGACATCAAAGCGAAGAGGGGACAGGTTTGTTTTCCACGCCCAGGGTTAGAATCCAACAAGAAAGTATGCTGCAATGTCATTTGTGCTAGATCTAAGATGCGGGCCAATCAGGAGCAATCCAGGGACAGGCATCAACCCGCCTCCCTCTCTGGTTGGCCAGCAGCACGAAGCAGGAAAGATGACGTTGCAGCATGCTTCCTCGCTGGATTTTAACCCTGCGCGAGACAGAGAAAGGTAAAGCCATTGGATCTGCGTGTATCACCGGTTCCGAGGACCACCTGGGCTCGCGTGGTTCATTTCGTAACCTACTGGTTCCGAAACGAAATCCCCGTCCTAATTCTAGTATCTTTCAAGGTTTAGAGATTTACTGCAATGCAGACTTTTGACAATCACAATACCATTCTTCAGAGGTAAATATACTCCTAGGCTACATGCTTATATTGTTATGTGCAGTCAAGTGGTCCTCACTTACCCTATGAATGAGCGATCTCCAAAATGTCCTGTCCTCACAGGCTAAAACCTTGTTGCTCAGTGTAGTAACTCACACCAGAGTAGGTCCACTGAATCAATGAAGATTTGCTGGATCAACTCCTCCCAAAGCTTCACTGGGAGCCTTTTCACACGACCCCTAAGATCTGCTGGCCACTTAAATTCGGACCAGAGATCTTAGGGGTTTGTCGCTGTTCCTGCCTTCCCACCCCCTCCACACTCCTGGCTGCTGGCTGCGTGAGGGGAGGGAGAAAAAACAGGAAGAAAAGAATGTGGCTCACCTCCGTTCTGCCTCTCGCTCTTGCCGCGGCAACATTCCAGTCTCTTAAGTAGCTCTTAAAGGGGCGGGAGCCAAAACAACAACAAACAGAAGCGAGGAGAGCCTCGCACTCACTATCGTTACACCGCATCAAGGAATTTCCACCTCCAGAGAGCAGGTACTTGAAAGGTGTGCTGGGACGCGCTAAAGTGGGCATGGTCGCACTTAATTTTCTGTAAACTCCGGAGCTGGTGGGGAAACATTTTTAAGCTCCGGAGCTGGGAGCCATTTGCCCCGGAGTTTAGGGGTCATATATAAACGCCCTAATTTAAACGAGCCGACCCTAGTTGTGACTTGCTTTAGTTACAGAGGGAAATTTATAGGCATCTTGAATTGTCTCCTTTGGTAAAAGTCATTTTTGTCCCCCAATAAGTGGGGAGAGGTGCACGGTTCCCGCCCCGTGCGTTCTTGTGTCCCCGCCTGACTGGGGAATCCCGCCACAAGCCGATCTGAGCTTTTGCCACCCGCTTCTCATTTTGGGAGATGCGGCACAGAAGGACACGAGGGTGAAGCAGAGAGAGAGGTACCTGACTAACGCAACAGGCGTGAGAGAAACCGCGCTCGGTCAGCCGCTTGACTTCTCCGGGGTTTTCATAGTTAACGACATACAAGTGGTGTTCCAAGGGGGAATCCTTTGTACCTTCAAAATATACCAGTTTTTTAACTTCATCCACCCGGATCTGATAAAAAACACACACAAGGAAAACAGAAATGATCCCAGTACGATACCGCTAAGAATGCCCAGCGTGGAGTTAATTCTTTGTTAATTTCACTGCCAGAGGGGCAAGTGATTGCAGGCCTCAGAAATGCCTAAAGATATGTGATGTTTACTTTCGTATTCCCTTGAACGGACAAAATCTCATTTGATCTGTGATATATATGTAGCGGGGACTACTGTATTCGCTCTATAAGACATACAGACATTTCCCATTACTTTTGAGGGTGGGTGTGTCTTATACTGTAGAGCAGTGTTTCTCAACCTGTGGGTCCCCAGATGTTCCTGGACTGCAACTCCCAGAAGCCTCCAACACTTGCTGTGCTGGAAGTGGCTTCTGGGAGTTGCAGTCCAAGGACATCTAGGGAACCACAGGTTGAGGACCACTGCTGTAGAGCGAAAAATTCAGTATTCGCTTCCCAATAAATAAAAATACTCCCACAGTGAAACCCAAAGAGATCAAGCACTGATCCCAACGCATCAGAAACGCACCTGAGAATAACTAAAGGACTTACATTGGAACCGTGTCGGCCCAGTACTTCCCAGTCCCCACTGGTAATTGGCACCTCTTCTTTAATAGGACACAGGAAATCACCTACAAAAGCAAGATCCAAGTTGTGAATGTCCAAGTGGGATGCCCGTGCATCGCTCCAGCGCAACATCGTTGTCAGCACAATGATGCAAGGAGTAATTAAGTGAAAGGATAACGGGTTATTGCATACCCAAAGCAGGCACTTGGGTTTCCCTTTTTGTCAGGTTACTTGTGAGCTATAGCTATCCCTAAGAGGGTTTTCAAGGTATGTCAGATGGTTCAAGGAATACCAGTGCTGACCCCTTGTCACCATCACCCCCACACAGAGTGAGTGAAGTGACATGAACAGGCCACAAGTTCAACCCAGGTCTCAGGGGTCCCAGGTCAACACTCTCTCTCTGCCAAATAAAACTAGGTCTCCAGTCCTCCCCACCACCCACCACCCCTGGTAATCCTAAAGTACTGCCCTGAGTTGCAAAAGGGAAAAAACCTTCATCAGTCCCTTCAACTATCTGATATACTTCACACTTTCTGAAGAATTTATAACAGGAGCGGGCGTCTTCATTCATTTATTGTATTTATTCATTTTTATATTTATATACCGCCTCATCTTCCCGAGGGAACTCAGGGCGGTGAACAATTTAAAAGCAGTTCAAAACAAAGAAACTACTAGATCAGACTAGATTGAGATGCCCACCTTAAAGCAAGGACAGTTTTAAAACTCAAGAGTAAACAGAACATGAAATCCCCTCCACAATTTACTTTAACACATTCGAAACACAAGAAACCAAGACGATTAAATGAGGTATGACACCCCTAGAGCACTGATGGCGAACCCCTCGGCACTCCAGATGTTTTGGACAACTCCCCACAGTCCTTTGTCATTGGCCATGGAATTCTGGGAGTTGTGGTCCTTGGAATTCTGGGAGTTGTGGTCCAAAACCTCTGACGCTTCAACTGGGGGGAGGGTGGTATTTATTTCCTCAAGAGCCCGGCCCCCTGTCCCACTGCCAAATTTAAAGTAAAGCAAAAGAACGTGTTCTGCTTATATACCGCCCCATACCACTTCAAGTAGTCTCTGGGCGGTTCACAGTTTAAATACAGTATGCAGGCTACAACACTGCCCCCCCCCCAGCAAGCTGGGTACTCATTTTACCGACCTCGGAAGGATGGAAGGTTGAGTGAACCTTGAGCCTGCTACCTGGGATTGAACCCCAGGTCGTGAGCACAGTTTTACCAGCAGTAAAGGCATTTAACCACTGCGCCACGGGGCTCCTTTCGAAGTGAAAGGAGCCATTAAAAACAAGTACAAAATGGTTCCCCGAAGACACTTCCACTGCTTCACCTGAGTGATACCCAGGGTCAAGGTAGCATCCTGATGAGCAGCAGGGATGCCCATGTTCAAACCTTTACATGGCCATTGCAAAGGGATGGGGTGGTGGCACCTCGAAAGCCATATTAGGGCTGCTTGTAAGGCTGAGTCAACTGGACAGCAGAAACATGACAATGAATTCTAGTAACAGGTTTGTTTGTTTGTTTGTTTGGGGAGGAGCTTTTGAGGAGGGAAAACAAAAACTGCAATTTAGAAGTACAGTAGTACCTCGGTTTAAGAATGCCTCAGTTAACAAAAGAAAACAAAAAATCAATTGAAGAAAAGAAATTATTGGAAATGGGGACACTTCGGTGTAAGAAAATTTCTCAATTGAAAGCCCCAGTTTAATTTTTTTCGTAAGGCATTAAAAGTTGATGTGTGATGTTCGCATGACGAACACAATGGGAATGACTCAGGTTAAGAACATTTTAAATGAAATGCCCCGGTTTGCCTTTATTTCTGACCTCTGGAACACATTAATTGGTTCTCAGTGCATTCCTACGGGAAACTGTGTTTCAACTTAGGGATTTTTTGCAATATGAAACAGTTGCTGCCATCGGGACGGAGATATAGAGTACTGAGGGCAAGAACAAACCGTCTCAAAAATAGCTTCTTTTTTAGAGAAATATTGGCCTTAAACGGAAATTCTGGACTTTGAAGTCAGCTTATTTTATATGTCATCTTTTAGTCATTTTATATGTCATATTATTATGTGTTGTACCTGTTTTTTAAATCTATGTGAAATGTTTTAAATGAGCTGAATATAGCAACCACAAAATTTCGTTGTTCCTGCAAGGGGGCAATGACAATAAAGATTCCTATTCCTATTCCTATTAATTACTTAAACTGAGGTACCACTGTCCCTGCAATGAGCCAAGATTACCTGGGGCAGGTAGTCCTCCGTACGACCGCTTGTACCGGCTCTCCTTTAAGATGATGGTGATTCTGTACAGATGCCGAAACCCAGTTTTGCACTCAGAGGCAAAGATAAATTCTATGGCATCCTCGCGGGTTTGGGGGAAGACATGGAAGATGTCATGGACCTGTAGAAACACAAGAGGGCTAAGAGTGGGACAGAGGGCAGTGACCCGTTTTTCCTCCGTGTTCCATCCCTTCCGGTCAACAGCACAAACTGATTCACCCAGTCGCTATAGAAGGGAAGGCACAGTGCAATGCTCCATATATTGCTAGACGGCTACTCTCATCATCTCAAACCAATGCAGCCAATGGTGTAGGATCCCTGATACTGCAATCTGACAATGTCTGGAGCATCACACTTTGCCATTCCCAATGCAGCCTCTGTGACTTGTTTGTTTGTTTGTTTGTTTGTTTGTTTTTTGCAAAAAGAAAGTTCCTAAGCTGTTGAAGGCTTTCACGGCCAGGATCTGATAGCTGTTGTGAGTTTTTCGGGCTGTTTGGCTGTGTTCTGGATGTTTTTCTTCCTGACGTTTTGCCAGACTCTGTGGCTGGCATCGTTAGAGGGCACAGGGAACTAGGTGTTCTCTCTGTACTCTGGGGTATAGAGTGAGTGAGTCTGTGGTTTTAAAGGTGTGGGAAAGAGGAAACTTGTCCTATGCAGGAGAATAGGTGTTAGTCATTGCATTGTGATGGAGGGATTAAGAAGTTTCTCTGCAATCAGTGGACTCTTCAGAGGGCGAGGAACTCAGGGAACTAGGAGTTCTCTCTGTGCTCTGGGGTATAAAGAGCTCCTTGCCCTCTGAAGATGCCAGCCACAGAGTCTGGCAAAACGTCAGGAAGAAAAACATCCAGAACACGGCCAAACAGCCCAAAAAACTCACAACAGCTATCAGATCCCGGCCGTGAAAGCCTTCTCGAATACACTCCTAAGCTCTTGTTTTCTTTTGAGAGAAAAAAAATTTCTTGGCATACAGTCAGAACATTACAATCCAATGATTTGAGGATATCCAATGTCTGAAGGCCACTTGCAAGCAGTATGTATTCATGACAAACACTTACATTTATCCAGATATCTGTCGTTTCTTCATAAATAATCAATGGTGTCACTAAGTCAGGCACAGCATCAATTAGTTTCTGCCTCTCCATGGCATCGTCTTCCACAGGAATAAATAAGGCAGGGGGAAGCAATACAATCTGAAGGTGTGTTTGGGAGCGATCCAGCAAGATGGCCCAAGCACTAGCAAAAGGCGACGGGGGGAGGGGGAGGACAGAATCAGAAAAGAGCAGTAAGTACTACTGAGCAATGGGATAAAAGTGCAGACAACTGATTGTGTGCATGCATCATGGCAAGAAATACAGTGGACCCTTGTATAACAAACAGCTTGTATAACACAAAATTTGTACAACATAAAATATTCCAGAGATAGGGGAAATTTGCTTAACAGAATTGCCTATGGGGCGAATCCGTACAACATAAAAATGGGATTACTCCATTTTCAATGCATTCCTATGGAAAATTTGTATAAAGGAAATTTTGCTTAACATAATTTCATTTGGAACAAATTAATTCCTTTATACAAGGTACCACTGTACATCAAAACGGAGTAATCCCTAATCGTGACCATTTTATGTTGTACGGATTCACCCCACAGGCAATTCTGTTAAGCATATTTCCCCTATCTCCAGAATGTTATGCTGTACAGATTTTATGTTAATACAAACCGTTCGTTATACAAGGATCCACCGTAAGTGGGTGTCTTTAGTGCCTCATGCCAAGATGCTATTTCAACTTTATTTTTATTTTTATTTTTTTGAGGTGGGGAAGAACCCTTCTAAAGATCCCTACTGCGTGTGGGAATTCCTGACTTAATTAGCTAAGCAGGGAAGAGGAGTGATTTTAAAAATAAAATAATAAAATTACTTAAATAAAAATGCAAATCAGATGGCCGGGTGAGGGGGAGAACGTGAATCGGATGCTGCCCCATCCTGTATATGAGGCAGGCTCAGAATTTGAGGAAACTGTGTCCCTTGGAAAGGGTGAACCTGCCGTGACTGGTCTATCCCCCTTCAAGGCCACAGAAATAGAACCTCCCACAATGAAGGAAAGGAAATGTTCAATATTTAGGCCAAGACTTTCTGATGTTTTTTAAAAGCACTAAAATAACAGGGATTGACTTTTAAAAAGTCTCTTTTAGATTTGAATGGCCAAGGGGGAGGCGAGATGAGCTCAGAACGGCTTAGCTCAAATCCAGAGCTGAGGAGGGGGGAATATGGACAAATGTAAAATACTCACTATTTCCCCTCCCGAGTCCATCCTGCTCTAGCAATATACTCCACACCATCAAACAGGATTTCAAAGGGCTGGACAAGTTCTTTATCGACAACATCTGCAATCTGTCAGAGGAGAAAAGCAGAGCTGACATCAGAAAAAGCGGTAACAAAGCAATTGACGTTTTCCAAACGTGTGGCAAGAGCTAAGATTTGAATGTATTAATAAGTCTCCTTTATTTGAGATTGGAATTAGAATCCCATTTTGGACAAAAATTCCTGAAATTAATAGATTCCATCAGTACCTCCTTGCCTGTGGGGAATCCTTCAGGAATACTAAGAGGATGAGCAGTGATGCAGATAAACCGTTACAAGTCTGTTCGCATTACGCTCGACTTTCTTTTTAAATGCATTCAATTAAAAACGTATTTTCAGCCACAATCTTCTAAAATATGCTTTTTGTAAAATTCAGAATCAGAATCTGAATCTGTCTGTGAAGATTCTCAGTCCTCCAGGTGAGTTTATCTGGAAGTTGAGTCATGGCAACTGGACTTCTTTTGAGAGATAGAAACGTTTCGCTGTTCATCCAAACAGCTTCCTCGGTCAGAATCAGAATCTTTTTATTGGCCAAGTGTGGTTGGACACACCCGGAATTTGTTTTGGTAAAAAATGCTCTCCATATATAAGAAAATAATGCAAGAACCATATATTCAACAATAAAAACACAGTACAACACCACAATATAACCTATTATATAGGATAAAACCTATCCTAAGTTTTCCCCGGGTGCACGGCAGTGTACTCAATTCATAAACAAAAAACTACACTGCACAAAAGAATACAATTCCACCCCACCCCAAAATTTACTCCTAGAGGTGGGCAGATTTGCACTCAGTTTTAGAACTGAGAATTAGAGCAGTTCACTTTGAAATGATGGAACAAACAACTCCTTCCCCAGGGTGAAAGGCTGTTTGCACCTCCCGCTAGTTATTCTTAGTAAATTATCTTTTTGATCGGTTTGGTTTCAGGATGGCTACCGATGTTCCCAGTCAACTAGATTTTTAAAAGAAAGAAAAGGAAGAAAAGAAGATTAGTCTTACCCGGCCATCTGCATCAATCGTTATTTCAGACAACTTGAAAGTTATTTTGGGGTTTGCGGTGCCTGCGGAAGAAGACAACAGGCAACGGTTGTAAAGCTTTGACACAATGCAAAAGTTCATTATCTACTACAGTGGTACCTTGTATAAAGGAATTAATTCGTTCCAAATGAAATTATGTTAAGCAAATTTTCCTTTATACAAATTCCCATAGGAATGCATTGAAAATGGAGTAATCCCATTTTTATGTTGTACGGATTTTCCCCATAGGCAATTATGTTAAGCAAATTTCCCCTATCTCCAGAATTTTTTATGTTGTACAGATTTTATGTTATACAAGCTGTTTGTTATACAAGGGTCCACTGTACTACTAGCAAGAGGACCTTGTATTTCCAATGCTGACTCCCACCCAAAAAAAACACCAATGGAAAGCAGCATTAATAAGGCTCAAACTGCCTTGGTCTAAGCTTGAATTCGCCACCCGGGCACGGCCTCTGACCTGTTTTGGGATAACGAAAGGGATCTGTCCTCCTGGTCTCCAGCATGGGGGAAGTGACGTGAATGATTTCCACCTCCGACTCATCGTTCTCTTCATAGAGGATTCTAAGAATTTTTGCCCCACCAGCAGCTGCCAAGAACGACGGAGACATTTTAATTCATCAGCGGCCCAAACCGCAAGCCAACGCCATCAACCTGACTTTGCCTTCTGTCTGAAAGGTCCGTGATCTGGAACCTGAAGTGCATCAAACTTGGATTTTGATGTTGTTGGCACTGCAAGAATGCTGGATTGTTTTCAGAGTAATCAATAATGACACCGGGACCCCTGTATCCACTAATTCACTTATCCACATTCTGAAAATGTTATACAGTAGGACCCCGGTTTCCACTGGGGATTGCTTCCAGGCCTTCCTGTGGATAATGAAACTCATGGATAAGAAAGAACACCACCGCCACCCCCAAAAACTGCTGTTCTATGACATTAGCTTGCTTTATGACTGTTTTCTGGCATCTTCAAAACGGCCAACTTTTAAGATTACATTCTCTGAATTTTTTGTCTAAATTTGGTATTTATTTATTTTATTTATTCTTGTACTTATTAACCGCCCGATTTTCCCATAGGGAACTCTGGGCAATGTACAACATATTGCAAGTATATGTATTTATTACCTTGATTTTAGTATGCTAATTTTATATCTTTTTTTGCTAAGACCATGGCTAAAGCAAACAAATGTATTTATCTTATCTGTTTAAAACTTGTTTCTTTCAGAATGTGTTCGTTTTAGCTTTTTAAAAAAGAAAAGCACAATGCAATGACTGAATTATACCATACAAGATCAAAGACATGGATCATCACAGGTATATGAAGGAGGGTGCAATTCCACCCTAAACATCAGAGGAATTGTGAGATGTTTCCTGGGCCTGACTATCTTTTGTACTTACTTGGCTCGGCACTGGGACACCACCAATAGCCTGTGTATCTATCAAACTCCTCTTGCAACACAAACGTAGCGACTCCAGCCGATTTCGGATCATCTTCAACTTTGGCAAACTCTGTATGGACAAACAAGGAACAGTTTTTTTCAGGATGGAGGAAAAGGCACAGGATAAATTTCCATTTGTCATCTGCTCGTTATTTTGGTCCAGAACTGCAAATGCGTTATTTGTCAGCTCCGTGCAGAGAATAAGACCATCTCTACAGAGACCTGCTTTGCCCTGGTATCCCATGATATCAACGGGGGCTTGGTCAACCCAGTGGGTTCCTGGCTCACAGTTTAAACCTATCTGGGTTTCTTCCTCTTCCTCTCACACTCCGCCTCAGCAACTCGCTTCTTTGCAGGACAGGTGTTTGCTATGCCATCCAAGCCAGCGACAATTTGAGTCAACGTCTTCTGGTGAGAAGCACTCCAGGCGTGATGAGCTAGTTGACCCAAGGTGTGTGAACTCGGGTTCTCTTTTCTTATTTCTCTGGGTCTACAACAGTGGTTCTCAACCAGTGGGTCCCCAAATGTTCCTGGACTGCAACTCCCAGAAACCCCTTCCAGCACAGCAAGTGGTGGAGGCTTCTGGGAGTTGTAGTCCAGGAACATCTGGGGACCCACCGGTTGAGAACCACTGGTCTACCACATACACTACTCTGCCTTCCGTAACATCAAGGCTGTTTCCTGGAGACAGCCTTCTCTTTGTGCCAGGACTATGAGAGAAAGCCCAAAATTATTTGTTTTTCATGACGTTGCAAGAGGATGAAGAGAATCGATAATTATGAAGTCATTACTTTGTATTTTATTGGTGTCTTATGTGTTTAGGCAACTTATGACTCCCCTGCCCTCGTTCTCCTGCACCAGAATCACTGAATTGGAACCCCTTTGTCATCTAGTGCTGTTTTATTTTGTAGTTGGAAAATAAATTTCAACCCTGTGCTACTGAGATGCTTATAGAATAGTCTGTTTTCCTTAGCTAAAATTACAGGACAAGATATCTGAACTCTTAAACTGGAGTTAAGATTTGCAACAAATCCGAATGTAGAACTACAGCTGGGCTAGCAAAACATGGCATGCATCAGCCAAGGCATCGCTCTGAGCAAATGAGGCTCGGATGATTTCCCAAGCACCTTTTGCTGAAGTCTTCCTAGAATCAGCGGTTCACCTGGCAAACTGAACCAAGGTTGGCACATAAGCGAACATAAGACCTATCCAAAGGCTGCCAACATTTTTAGTCAACCAGATCTCAGCAAGCATTAAGCGCACAAGACTAGATCTCTGTCTCCTGATACCACTTCCCTGTATCTGTTGTTGTTGTATCTGGCCCTTGAAGTACTGTACCCTAGTTTTAAGCCTGGAGATTACACATCTCCATCACGGTTTGTAACCTGTGATGGGCTTTTCCTCCAGGAATCTGTCCAACCCCCTTTTGAAGGCATCCAGGCCAGGTGCCATCCCCACCTCTTGTGGCACGGAGGTCCACAGATTAACAACACGCTGGGTAAAGAAGCATTTTATTTTGTCTGTTCTCCCTCTCCCAACCCTCGATTTGAGTGGATCTCCCTGCTCAAGGCAAAAGTCACCTTTGTGTACAAAAGTCAACCTCCTTTCCTCTTTGGTTACTAGATTGGATATCCAGATGTCATTGCTGTGGATGAAAGCAATCCACTCCGGATCTGCCGGGCACAACTTGGGATCCATCCGTATGTTCGGACAACTCGTCTCCACCAAATTCGGCCGCAGGGGCTGCTTCTGCAGCAATGAACAAGAAGGCAGAGAAAGTTCAAGTAGGCTTATTTGAACATGTTCGTTGCTGTCTTTGGACCCAGAGACTTCTTTCCATCTTGGTACAGTGAAACCTGGTCAGAAGGTTGTAATGAAGGGAATCTGCACACAATACGAGGAAGTAGATCCCTCAAACAATTTGGGGACATCTAACACCTTCCTTTTGAAAGAAGCCATAGGCCAGATTACATCAGATTTCAATCAAAAGATATCATAATGTACCATTGGAGAACAAGACTATGCAAACATTGTCTACTGGAACCCGAGTCAACCTCCCATATTCTTCTTTCCTGCCCTACTCATCGCAAGCTTCACCTTCAGTTTCTGACCCATTCATTTCTAACCTTTCTGGATCCCCAGAGAGCATAACCCAGCGCCTACTTGAGGACAAATCTTCTGAATTAATGGTCACAGTGGCTGAATACTTGGCCACTGTATTATATACCAATAATATTAACAGAACCAAGGACAGCTGCTAATCTGACCTCTTTAATCTCTTTGTTTATCTATCATTTTAATCTTTTGTTTCACAGTTCGGCATCTATTTTATGCCATTAAATGTTTCTTGAATGAATGAACCAATGAACCAAATGCAAATGTTGACAATCTTGAACGGGTCCAGAGGGGGGGACCAGGATGATTGAGGGTCTGGAGGAAATGTCTTATGAGGAGCGGCTTAGGGAGCTGGGAATGTTTAGCCTTACAAAAAGAAGACTGGGAGGGGATATGATAGCTATGTTTAAATATCTGAAAGGATTTCACATTGAAGAAGGGACTGGTTTGTTTTCCATGGCTTCAGAGACTAGGACACGGGGAAATGGTTTCAAACTGCAGGAAAAGAGATTCAATTTAAACATTAGGAAGAATTTCATGACAGTTAAGAGCTGTTCGGCAATGGAATATGCTGCCACGGAGGATGGTTGAGTCTCCTTCTTTGGAGGTTTATAAGCAGAGGCTGGATGTCCATCTGTCAGGAGTCCTGTGATGGGGGTTAGATGGCCCTTGAGGTCTCTTCCAACTCTATGATTCTAACAATAAACTACCAAATAAATATCTCAAGTTATCCCCTCACAACAAGATAGCCTTGGCTTTTCTCCTATGCACCTGCCCATCATGAACTCTATCACAGTACTGTATTCCCAATTATGGTTCCCCAGATGCCCCTGGAGGAAATGTCCCAGAAGCCTTCACCACTAGGATTTCTGGACCTAAGACTGGGAGGTATTGGTCTAACAGGAAAACAAGTGAGTAAGGTTTCATCTAAAGACGCCTCAAGATACCACAGACTTGCAGAATCAAGTCAACTTCCCTCCTTTCCCATTCTACTTACTCTAAGGAAACATTAAATTTACTTTGTGGCAAAGACAAGCACCAAATAAATGCTGCTGTACAAAACAGGTCAGAATGTGCAAAATACACTGCACTGAGCTCTAATGTGATTTTTGTAACATCCTCCATAAGGTACAGATCTTGAAACTTAAAACCAGCTTTTTGTGCTCTTTCAGCTGCCCGGCTGTTACACAGAGATGCCCTTTGGATTTCTTTTTCTTGTGGCCCGAAAGAGTAAATAGTTATAAAAGAGAGCAATTATCAAGAACCTGCATTACAGTAATCCCCCGTCTATTGCAGGGGGTTAGGGATCCAACCTGACCCACGATAATGGAAAATCTACGATATGCAGATGCTGGATCGGGTCGGGACTGGGAGGCCTCTCTGGGGCCTCCTACACTTACCCGAGGCCTGGCCCTGCCCCAAACGGGCCTCCGATGGGCTTCCCGGGCCTGTCGGAGGCCCCAGAAGTGGCTTTGGGCGATCCGGAAGACATTTCTGGTTTTCCGGAAGTAGCTTCCGGTTCGCCGGAAACCATTTCTGGGGCCTTTGACAGGCCCGGGAAGCCCATCGGAGGCCCGTTCAGGGCAGCGCCAGGCCTGGGGTAAGTGCAGGAGGCCCCAAACAGCCCCACACAGCTTGCCCCAGGAGCCCTTTGTTTCATATACTACGGTCCCGCGATGTACGGCGCCGCATTATATAAAACGCGAAATGGCGGGGGAACGACTGTATTACAAAACCCAACTGCCTTACCATGGTAGACAATACTGATTTAATTAATTTAATAAAATTTCAATAAAATTAATTAATTAATTAATTAACAGTACTGATTTCAACTCACGGTGAAGCCATGGGGGCCGCCATCTTTCACGTGGTAAATCCCACTGCCCGCTTGGAACAAAAATGTCCCGCTTTCTTGATGATAATCGTAAGAGGCAATCCCGACGGTTCCGATGCGCTTTCGTTCCCGCAGCAATTCCTCCTCGCGGGAGTACATCCCGTAATCTAGGCTGGCCTGGCGTAGGTGAAAAGTACAAGAAGAAATTAACAAGCACGTGTTGATCATCTGTCCATAATGGATATCCTGTTTTCGTTGTCCCAGTTACCGTATTCACAAAGTTACATCGTTCAAGGTTGTTGAAGTTTAACAGCCCATATGCCATACAACAGAGGTCCTCAAACTAAAGCAGGCATGTCCAAACTTCGGCCCTCCAGATGTTTCGGACCGCAACTCCCAGAATTCTAAGCTTAGACTGCCAATGACAAAGGACTGTGGGAGTTGCGGTCCAAAACACCTGGAGGGCCGAAGTTTGGACATGCCTGAACTACAGCCTGCCTACGGGCCGAATCCAACCTGCCAGGGTCATGAATCCGGCCGGCCGGCCGTTGTAGAAGCCCCCACTTGCGGCGAAAACTATGAGACGCCGCCTTGAGTCGCCCTGCCAGCAAATCCTACAAGCTGGATGTTCGGGAGGGGAGGGGTCTCTACCAACTCCACCCACTGCCAAGACTGATTTTGCCACACTGGACGTGCCGAAGGCCAGCCAGTCACGACGACGCCACCTGCTCTTATCTGACTGAGCGGAAGACCATCTGCCTTCCACATGCAGGGGAAGTGGTGTCCACCTCTCCCTAAGGAGGCTTCCCATCCTCCCGACCACGGGACATCTCGTCCTCCCACTTCGGGCTGCCACTGTCACCTCTATGTGCCCTGCTACGCAAACACAAGAGATACTAAAATGGAAAAATAGGAGAATGTAGGCAGTGGTTATGTAGGCTCGTGGCGCAGTGGTTAAATGCCTGTACTGCAGGTGAAACTCTGCTCACGACCTGGGATTCAATACCAGGTAGCAGGCTCAAGGTTCACTCAGCCTTCCATCCTTCCGAGGTCGGTAAAATGAGTACCCAGCTTGCTGGGGGGGGGCAATGTGTAGCCTGCACACTGTAATTAAAAAATTGTAAACCGCCCAGAGACTACTTAAAGTGGTATTGGACGGTATGTAAGCAGAACACTTTTTGCTTTTATTTTAATTGTCGGGCGAAAATTAAGATTGCAAAATAAATTCATGTGTTTTTCAAACTATAGTCCAGCCCGCAACAGTGCCTGAGGGACAGCAAACTGGCCCCCTTTTTAAAAAGTTTGAGGACCCCTGCCATGCAGTGGTTCTCAACCTAGGGGTCGGGACCCCTTTGGGGGGTCGAACGACCATTTCACAGGGGTCGCCTTGAGCCAGTGAAGAAAAAGGCACCAACGGATTGGGTCTGGAGGAGGGGGGGAGGAAGGGGGGGAAAGAGTGAGCTACAGCTTGACAGGTTGGAGGGGATGTCAGTCAATGACACCGGAGGCTGCGATTGGCTGAGGGTTCTCTATGGCACCTGTGGCCGTGGCCAGCCAAAGGGGGCAGACAACATTGCTATTCATTATTTATTTATTTCAAATATTTCTATCCCAACTTTCTCTCCAAAAGGAGCCAAAGGAGCCTTAAGTGTTTTCTAGTCAACACGAGAGCATATGTCCATAAAGGGCACTTTACAAAATGCACAAAGGCTAAAAGCCTTTAGAGTGGGAAATGTTTTAAATGTTTTATGAGTCGGAGATGCTGCCGGGCAGGATAGGAGCTGGAACAGAACGGAACTATTACCGCTTCTACTTCAATTTCTGGCTAGCAGCTCGTATCTTCCACAACTACAGCTCTTCCCCCCAAACCAAGGTTCTCTGCTACCCTCAAAAACATCCAGCGAAAGAACCCGGGGGGGGGGGAACAGGGGTGAAACGGAGAGGATGTGAACAGGTTACCCACCTGAAAAAGATTCAAGAGGGGTTTCCACGACAACATAAGGACTGCGGCCTTGTTTATAGTTTTGGGGATTTCAGAATAGAATAGTGTGTTCTCCCTGTTCTCACCGGACATGGCTGGAGGAAAAAAAGCAAACATTTTTCTTGTTATCAGAACGTCATGAAGTAGACATCAACAGAAGATTCTAGCCCAAGTTAATTCCTGGTACAGTGGTACCTTGTATAAAGGAGTTAATTCGTTCCAAATGAAATTATGTCAAGCAAATTTTCCTTTATACAAATTTCCCATTGGAATGCATTGAAAACAGAGTAATTCCCTAACTGCGACCATTTTTATGTTGTACGGATTCACCCCATGGGCAATTCTGTTAAGCAAATTTCCCCTATCTCCAGAATTTTTTATGTTGTACAAATGTTATGTTATACAAACCATTTGTTATACAAGGGTCCACGGTATATACTTAAAAATAAAGAAAAATTGGATTAAAAAAATGCTGTTTCATGATTCACACAGTCAGAGTTTTCATGTGCCTGTGCACTCACGACAAAGCCCATGCTGATTTTTTCTCTGAAATGCTTTGGTACACTCCGATTTACAATACGTTGTCTGGTGCCTAGTCCTTTTTTGAATGCATGGGCAAATTTGGGAGCTAAAGAAAGACTGGTTCTTAAATCCACTTCAACATGCATATCCCTGGCACTACAAAAATCCCCACCACCCTATACTTACCCAGATAGTAGACCCTATCCGAGTGGGGCCCTTCGGGATCATTCTTCTTCACGAAGGTGAAGTCGTGGGGAGCTTTGGCCATCAGGCAACCGTGGTACTTCCTTGTGTCCATCAGCAGTTTCTTCAGATGGCTCCAGGAGTACCGCTCCACATAATACGGCTCCAGTTTCGCCTTCTCCTCAGGCGCCACATTCTCCTTGTTTTCTGCTGCTTCAAAGATTTCGAAGCCTGGCTGTTCAGTCTCCATCGCTGCTGCCATATTGCATGTTGGGTTCTGAAGAAGGGAAACCCAATACACCTTTGCAAACAGTTCTGAACAAGCATATATTAGGAGATCCCCTTGTCCTCTGTGGAAATCCATTTCTGCTCTGTTTGCTTTTAAAAACGGACTAAAAATACACCTTCACAGACAAGTGCCTGATGTTCAACTTGCCTCACTGGAGATTTTAATCGGTTTTTGTAATTCTGATTGTTTCAAATGCACGTTAGTTTGATTTTTGTGGGGTGTTTTTGGTGGTGGTGGGGCTGATATGATTTTATTAAGGTTAAACGTTGCCTTTCTCTTTTTAAAAACTTGGTAAGCTGCCTTGAGCAATGTATTTTAGCGAAACTGTGGACTATAAATGAATAACTAAACATCGTTAGCCTGTCATGCTGCAAAGCAAGAGCAAAGTGTTCTGCTTCTATACCGTCCCATAGCAGTTCAAGCACTCTCTGGGTGGCTTACAATTTAATTATGCAGGTTACACCAACTGCTACTATGCTGGAGCATCAGCTGTTGGTTCAGGCCTTTCAGACTTCCCACCTTCAGGAAACATGTTTTCATTTTGGCTTGTCTGCCTCAAAACCAGCCGCTGCCGCCCCCCCCCCCCCATTCACCAGAGAAAAGGCTCAGATGAGTCATCCATTCATGGGGAAAAGAGTCAGGCCTCGCAGTTGCCCTGCACAAACAAACCAGATACTGTACCAGACACTCCACAGAGTAAGCAGCAAGGGCCAGCGACGAGCAAAAGGCCTTTCCAAAGACTTGATCCACCCGGAATCAATTGCCAGCAAATCCAGAACACGCTTGCCATGGCAGCGGCAACTCCGTTCCCCACCATTTCATAACCCAAACTAGAGATCAGAGGTAGGTCCCTGTGACGTCACTGACCGAGAAGGCAAGGGTTAGGAATCAGACCGGAACAATTTCTGGACAGAACGGTGGCACTCGGAGCGCCCTTTCTGTGGGTACCCGACATGGCCCCTTTACAGCCACCTGTATTCAGGTTAAATACCTGTATTAGCCCTTTGCGAAAAATTAATAGGTTTTGAATTGCAGTTTGGGCCCTCAGTCTCTAAAAGGTTCGCCATCACTGAACTAGGTCTTTCCATATGTTACGGCACCACATCTCCGAGGGTCCCTCTTATTTATTTATTTATTTATTTATTTATTTATTTATTTATTTATTTGCTGGTCATTTTACAGCAGGGAGCTGTTCGGAAAAGCCATCAGATCCACAGGCCTCAAAGGCGAAAGGGACCTAAGATTTCTCCACCCTTGCCTGGGGGGGGGGGGGGACCCTGCACTCTGTCAACTGCTGGAAGCTACTCCCTTCCAGCAGCGGCGGCGGGGGTGGGGGGGTTGGAAGGTGCATGGCCTATATTCAGTGGAGGTGAACCTTCAGCACTCCAGATGCTTTGGACCACAACTCCCAGAATTCCAAACTTGCACTGCCAATGGCAAAGGACTGTGGGAGTTGTGGTCCAAAACATGCTGCCACTGGCCTATGCCTTCATGGGGCCCCGTCCTGACCCCAGCCAGGCCTGCTCCTTCTTGGGTGCAAAAGCCATCCAGCCTCCCCACCCACCCGGCTGACCAAGTGCCCCCTTTGACCCCCCAGACTGGATGTTTATCTGGCTGGTTCTGCACAGAGACGCTGGGGGGGGGGAGAGAGAGAATGAATGAATCTTTATTGACGGTTCTTAACCCAATCGAAAGAAACATGGACAGATCAAATTCCCACAATAAAACATGGTCAAAACATGAGAAAGCATTGGCTAAAAGCCACGAAATCAGAAACCTATAAGCAGGAAAAATAAATAAATGCAGACGAGGCGGTTATATAAAATAATCTGTATCAGGAGGGTCGCTGAAACAGTATAGCAGTGATCAAGGGGTGGGAGAGAAGAGGCAAGCAGACCCAGGGCGATGGCGGCGGCGGAGACGGGGGGAGTTGGGAGACGGTGCGCGCAAAAATGCGCCTAGGCGCGCGCGGGAGGCCATCGGCGAGGGCTCCGTCCCTCCCGGCGCCGAGCGAGGGGCGAAGGTGGTGGCCCTTCTCCCCAAGCAGGCTAGCAGGCAGGCATTAAAGGCTAGTGGGGGGGAGGGAGAATGGGGCGCAGCCGCGCAGGGCTCCCGGAGGCGCAATGCTTCGGTGACGCGCGCGAGAAGGGCGCAATGCTGCTGGCTTGGCTAGCTAGCTGGCTAGGGGTGGCTACTCACGGGCCCGGCGCGTCCCTCCTGGCCTCTCCGGGCAGCAGCGGTGGAGGCTTCGGTGCTTCCTCCTCCTCCTCCTCCTCCTCCCGGGAGGCGAGGCGGCTCCAGGAGGGGCTCCTCCCGCCCTGCCGCTGCTGCTGCTCGAGCGAGGCGCACAGTGGTGCCCCCGCCGGGCACCGAGGGAGCCGCCGGGGCTGGTCGCCTTCTCGGGCTGCCTCGCTGCAGGCCTGAGCCGGGGAGAAGGGGGCCGACGCCGCCTCCGGGAGGCCCCGAGCCCGGCGGCCCTTCCATGGTGGTTGGCCCAAGGCCGGCGGGCACCGGAGGCGCCCTGCCCGCCGCCGTCGCCCCTTCCCCGACGGGGGCCAAGCGCGTCTTGGAACAGACGGCGCGCGCGCGTCCTCGCCAACGGCCCGCGATCGCCCCCCCCCCAGGGAAGCGATCCTTTGGGGGATGAAGCCCCCTCGCCGCCGCCCCCCAAAAGGCGCTGCTTCCCTGACCCGCTGATGGGGTTGCAAAACGCCAGCGGCAACCGATGGGGCTCGGGCAGGGCGGCGGGCACCGTGGCGGCGGAGAGACACACAGATGAACTCTCTCTCCCCCTCTCTCTCTCTCTCTCTCTCTCTCACACACACACACACACACACACACACACACACACACACACACAGAGCGGGCAGGCAGCTTACCCTGGGCTTGAGGGCCATTGAGCTGCATGGTGCTTCTCCCTCCGTGCAAGACGGTGCGCCGGGAGAGCGCCCAGCGCATGCCCAGTCCCGGGCCTCTGTGTGCGTGTGCGTGTGCAAAGCTAACACAGACATGACCGGTGACCCTTTGCACTTCTGACCGTCTTTTGTGTGTGTGTGCAGAGCTAAACACCCTTTGCACTTCCGACCATTTTGTGTGTGTGTGTGTGTGTGTGTGCAGAGCAAAACACCGACGTGACCGGTGACCATTTGCATTTCCGACCGTCTTTAATGTGTGTGCTGTGTGTGTGTGTGTGTGTAGAGCTAAACACCCTTTGCACTTCCATCTTGTGTGTTGTGTGTGTGTGCAGAGCAAAACACCGACCTGACCGGTAACCATTTGCATTTCCGACCGTCTTTAAAGTGTGTGTGTGTAGAGCTAAACACCCTTTGGACTTCCGACCATCTTGTGTGTGTGTGTGTGTGTGTGTGTGTGTGTGT